>CANIUD010000653.1:0-545944 GCA_947470075.1 Closterium sp. Yama58-4 | reverse complement strand
CCCCTCCCACGCCCTCCCTCACTCACTCCACCTCCATCCTCCCGGCCCTTACTTTCTACCCCCCTCTCATACTCCGCCACTACCCTCACACCCGCTCCACGGTCCCCGTTCTTGGTACCCCAAGGTCCCCCCCCCCTCCCTCCAGTCTCTCACATCCATCCCCCTTCTCCGCCACCATAGCGCCAGCCCCCCCCCCCCCGCACCAGCCCCTCAGGTCTTCTGAGCAGTCGCGCTCCAGTATCCCTGCCCCTTACGGCAACTCAGCAAAGCCGAGCTGCAATGCAGCTGTCTCCCCGTCCCGACCCTCAGCGCAGCAGAGCACCAGTGCAGCTGTGTCCCCGGATCAGCCCGACCCTCCAGCGCAGCTATCTTGCAACTCCACCGCCTCCTCTCCCTCCTCCTCTCACTCCGGACCTCTCTGAAGACTCTCATGATGAGCTAATGTTCCTCCACCTCCTCTCACCCACAGTCGCCCCCGTCGTCCGCACAATGGCTGGCACCACTGTTCTTCTCTTCTCCACCACCCCCACCTACGAACCCACCACCTATGAGCAAGCACTTGCCTGCCTTGATGCGCCTCTCTGGATCGAGGCCATGATCAAGGAGAGCAACGCCTTCATCAGCAACCGCTCGTTTATCGACGTTCCTCGTCCCTCTAAGCACAACGTGGTCCAAGGCAGGTGGCTTTTTCGAGTCAAACTACTCCCTGGCGACGCCCCGGTGTACAAGGCTCGATATCTGGCAAAAGGCTCCACTCAGACCTATGGCTCCGACTTCTTCGAGACCTACTCGCCCATCGCCACTCCACCGGTCATTCGCGTGTTCTTGGACATTGTTGGGAGGCGTGGGATGATACTTCATTCCATGGATGTCACCACCCCGCCTTTCTACAAGGCGACCTTCACGAACTCATCTTTCTGGAACGACCCAAAGGCTTCCACGCCCCTCACGACCCTACAACTGTTTGGAAGCTGCTCCGCCCTGTTTACGGGCTCAAACAAGCACCTCGAGAATGGCACGCCAAACTCTCATCCACCCTTCGCGCACTTGGCTTTCGCCCCTCTCGTGCCGCCTCCTGCCTCTTCCTGCGCCTCACCCCATCACCCTTCTTCATCCTCGTCTACGTCGACGACATGCTGTTGGCCGCTGACACAGCTGCTGAACTTCAGGAGGTCAAGGATGAGCTGCAGAAACGCCTCGCCTGCAAAGACCTGGGGGAGGTCCGCAACTACCTCGGCATGGAGATCAAACGCGACCTCACTGCCAAGACCATCATCCTCTCTCAATCTTTTTACATCGAGAAGATTCTTGAGAGGTTTGGCATGAAAACCTGCAAACCCATCCCCACACCACTTGCGTTCGGGCATCGGCTCTCCCCTCCCACCACTCCTGTCACCTCCCCTCATCCCTATGCAGAACTCGTTGGGGCCCTGATGTACGCCATGGTCTGCACTCGTCCCGACCTCGCATACCCAGTCAGTGTTCTGGCGCAGTTTGTTGGCACCGGCAGGCATGGTGAAGAGCATTGGAAGGCGGCCATGCGGGTTCTTCGCTGCCTGCAAGGCACCAAGGACCATGTCCTCACTCTTGGTGGTGTAAACCCACCCATTCTTCAAGGCTTCAGCGACTCATCTTGGGCCGACGCACAGCCTGACCGTCGCAGCTCCCAAGGATATGGCTTTACACTTGGAAGTGGCCTCATCAGCTGGCGCTCCACCCGCTCTTCCTCCTTCGCCCTCTCCTCATGCGAAGCCGAACTGTACGCGGTCACGATGGCGGCTCAGGAGGCACGTTGGCTTAGCTATCTGCTCACCGACCTTGGTTCCCCACAGCCCTGCCCCGCGTTGTGGTGTGACAACGACAGTACCATCCACCTCACCAAAGAAGCCGTCTTTCATGGTCGCTCCAAACACATCGAACTTCGCCAAGGCTCTCCCCCGTTCTAACCACTTTGCGCTTCTACGCCTTCAGGGACTTGCTCCCCGCGGTGGCTGATTCAGGGGTTGCTCCCTTCCCTCTTCCATAGCTTATGGATGTCTGCAGGTTAAGGGGTTGTGTTAGAATACCATCCTCACTTGTAACCTGCATCTATCCTATAAGCTACGGCTAGAGGTAGACACCCAAATGTAGTTTGGGTGTAGAGCTAGGGCTAACCCTAATTGGGGGTTGGAACTCAACACTTGGCCCCCAAGGTTGGGTTGGGAATTATTGGCCCCCCCAATAATGTTGAACCACCTTTGGTCAACATTATTGGTCCCCCCAATAATTCCTCAACCCAACTTATTGGTGGGGGCCAATAATGTTGGCTAGGCTCCCAACCAAACCATCCCTCCTAGCACAACTATGTATACCCCTTCAATTCCTAATATTATTAATGGTTCTTCCTCACGTTTTCTCACACCCTCTTGTCCTTACTGACCCACCTCCCTCTTGTCCTTACTGACCCACCTCCCTCTTGTCCTTACTGACCCACCTCCCTCTTGTCCTTGCTGACCCACCTCCCTCTTGTCCTTACTGGCCCACCTCCCTCTTGTCCTTACTGACCCACCTCCCTCTTGTCCTTGCTGACCCACCTCCCTCTTGTCCTTGCTGACCCACCTCCCTCTTGTCCTTACTGACCCACCTCCCTCTTGTCCTTACTGACCCACCTCCCTCTTGTCCTTACTGACCCACCTCCCTCTTGTCCTTGCTGACCCACCTCCCTCTTGTCCTTACTGACCCACCTCCCTCTTGTCCTTACTGACCCACCTCCCTCTTGTCCTTACTGACCCACCTCCCTCTTGTCCTTACTGACCCACCTCCCTCTTGTCCTTGCTGACCCACCTCCCTCTTGTCCTTACTGACCCACCTCCCTCTTCTCCTTACTGACCCACCTCCCTCTTGTCCTTTCTGACCCACCTCCCTCTTGTCCTTGCTGACCCACCTCCCTCTTGTCCTTGCTGACCCACCTCCCTCTTGTCCTTACTGACCCACCTCCCTCTTGTCCTTGCTGACCCACCTCCCTCTTGTCCTTACTGACCCACCTCCCTCTTGTCCTTGCTGACCCACCTCCCTCTTGTCCTTGCTGACCCACCTCCCTCTTGTCCTTGCTGACCCACCTCCCTCTTGTCCTTTCTGACCCACCTCCCTCTTGTCCTTACTGACCCACCTCCCTCTTGTCCTTGCTGACCCACCTCCCTCTTGTCCTTGCTGACCCACCTCCCTCTTGTCCTTGCTGACCCACCTCCCTCTTGTCCTTGCTGACCCACCTCCCTCTTGTCCTTACTGACCCACCTCCCTCTTGTCCTTTCTGACCCACCTCCCTCTTGTCCTTGCTGACCCACCTCCCTCTTGTCCTTGCTGACCCACCTCCCTCTTGTCCTTACTAACCCACGTCCCTCTTGTCCTTTCTGACCCACCTCCCTCTTGTCCTTACTGACCCACCTCCCTCTTGTCCTTGCTGACCCACCTCCCTCTTGTCCTTGCTGACCCACCCAAGGTTCAAAATTACGGTTTTCGTAAAATACGGTCCGTTTTTTACGGTCGTTTTTTACGGTGATTTAAAAAAAAAACGGCCGTTTTTTTGTTAGAGAACTCTGTTCACCAAGAAAAAAAGAGGAAAACAAGGGCAAAAACATTTTCAATCATGCAAACAAGCGCATACATGCAAGAAGGGTCCCATCCCCTTCATGCTGCTGCATTTCGGGTTCAATTTGGTCCCACTAAGTGGCCGTTTTGTTTGTTATAGAGGAAACACCTCCTGGAACCGTTTTAAACCGTTTTTTACAACCGTTTTTTACGGTACCGTTTTTTACGGTAAAATTTCAATAAAACGGTCGTTTTTTTGAACCCTGGACCCACCTCCCTCTTGTCCTTGCTGACCCACCTCCCTCTTGTCCTTGCTGACCCACCTCCCTCTTGTCCTTTCTGACCCACCTCCCTCTTGTCCTTACTGACCCACCTCCCTCTTGTCCTTACTGACTCACCACGAGGTCATCTGTGGCCTTGAGCACCAGCTTGCCGTCGCAGTGCCGTGCCATGGCAGTGCCGTCGCAGTGCCATCATCACACATCATCAACTCCCGCTCGCCCTGCCCCACAGTGCCTGCCACCACTCACCACGCGGTCATCTGTAGCCTTGAGCACCAGCTTGCCGTCGCAGTGCCTGTACTTGCTCACATAGCGGAACTGCGGGGGCGGGTGCAGTGCAGGGCGGGTGTATGGGAGTGGGAGAATGTGTGTGAACGAACACACGAGGTGGTTGATGGGCTTTAAAGCACCAGCATGCCATCGCGGTGCCTGTACTTGCTCACATAGCAGAACTGCAGGGGCGGGTTAGGGGCGGGGGCACCAGCAGGAGAAGGGGCAGGGTCAGGGGGGTGTGGGAGGTACGGGATAACTAAGCTCAGAACTTGCCATGTCGCAGTAAAGGTACTTGCTCACATAGCGGAACTAAGGGGAGGGTTAGGGGCGGGGACACGGACAGGGGCATAGAAGGTGTGGGGGAGTATGTGTGTGGGAGAAGGAGCATGAGTAACAGTTGTACAGACACGCGATCATCTGTGGCGTTGAGCACCCGCTTGCCATCGCAGTGGCGTGGAGGTACGGTAATTGCTCACACAGCGACTTTTGAAACGTCTCAAAAGGCGGTACGGTAATTGCTCACACAGCGGAACTGCAAGGGTTGGGGGCAGGGGCGGGGACAGGGTCCGCGTAGGGGAGTATGTGCGTGGGAGAAGGAGAAAGAACGAGTGTGATAGTAAAGACACACAGAAAAGCAGTGTATGTGTGGGGGGGAAGGGCGAGGGGGGGCCGGGGGCGGGGGTGCTTGTGCCTGTGTGGTTGTGCATGTGAGCATGCGAACTGAATCAGGGATGTGAAAAGGGAGCAAGGAACGGTAAGGGGGGAAAGGGGGGGGGGGGGGTGGATGGGGGAGTGCGGTTCGGAAGAGTTAGGGGAAAGGAACGGTACATGCGGGCAGAGGAAAGGGGAATAAACGGGAGGCGGCGAGGCGAGGGAGGAGGGGGAGGGAGGCAAGGAGAGGGGGAAAGGGAGAGCGGAAGAGTGGGTGGACAAAAGGTCGGACGAGAAGGCGGGAGGCGGATTGCAGCGAGCACGCATCGCATGAGCAGCTTTTATGGCATACAGGGAGCAAGCCGAGCGGGTGGAAGGGGAAGGGCGGAGCGGGTGGAAGGGGAAGGGCGGAGCGGGAGGAGGGGGAAAGGGCGGAATGGATGAAGGGCGCAGGGAATGGAGGGCGAAGCGCGCTCCGGAATCCGCGCCCTCCTCCTCCTCCTCCGCGAATCCATATCGTGTGCAATTCCGTATCGAGTACAAGCTGTGTTGCGTGTAAATCAGCTACACGCAGAAAACGACAAAACGCCACCGACCTTGGAGGGGTCGGCTCGAAAGAGCACCTCCGCCTTTTCCGCGAACTCGTCCCACGTGTCCACGTACACCATGCCGCCCGCCGACTATAGTAGCGCGAGTAGAGTAGACGCACACGATGCCGCCCGCTCACGCCTGCTGAGGTGACTTTTAAGTCGACTCAAAAGGTGCCGCCCGCTGACGCCCACTGGCACGCGCGAAAAGGGCTGAGAACGGAAATCACGGGATATCGAAGCGCCACCGACTCTAGCGCCTGTAGACGTACACGATACGGCCCGCTGACACGCGCCGATGCTCGCTGAGAATGTAAACGCGCGACGAGAGATGGCCGACGGGCGACGTGCGACGGGCGACGGGGGGCGATCGACGATTCGGCCAGAAATGGGTTGCAACGAGCAGATTTGCGGCGCAAACGAATGATCAGAGCCGCCAATCAGTGCCGACGGTATTCAGCGATGGCGGTTCAAATCTGGTTATGAGACAGCAACAGGCTGGTCGTGACTCGTGAGGCGCACAGACTAGGCATACCTATTGGGGCAACAACGAAACCTTTGTGTCAAAACAAAGCAAGGGCGTGGAATCTTTCCATCGGGTACGGAAACAGCAACCCAGGTGGCGCCACTCAGAATGGTTACCGAAAACACATTCTCGCATGATAGCCTAGCGAATTTCGCTTTTCCAGTTGCACGTCACTTGTTGCATGTGCTCCCGAATCGTGAAGTTTAGAGAACGAAAAATGCAATCGAGTTTCAGAACCCCGACCACTAAAACCGCCACTGGGTTGCGCGTCCCACTCGGTCGCGATAATTGGGTACCAGTCGCAAACTCAACAATTGCGAAACTGCCAGCGGTGGGTATTTGGCTTGGATTTCGTATTTATTTTTTGGATCTTGTGTTTGGACGATTTCGGGTCTCACTTTGTGCTGGTCTCACCAACCATGTTCCGGAATTGCGACCGGTTTCCGCAACCCGTCATAATGGTCCACGCCCTATTGTCCGTGGGGGTTTGTTTCCAGGCCTGGTTCGGTTCGCCAGCCCTGTCACTCCATTTGCCATGCGTACGCGGCAAGCTACGCGCGGGTCGATCCTTCTGCAGATTGATAGCATATTGGACGAATTGGTGAATCCCACGGCGAGCCGCTCAAAGCGCGAAAGGCCGTTCCGCGGAGTTTTTCCCGCCGCGAAGGCTGTATTCCGTGTCGCGGCTCTGAGGCCCGCCGCGCGCTCGGCTCGGAGTCATTTCGCCAGCAGGGCTAGTGTCTAGTTTCACCGGCGCAGGCCCTCCGCGAAGCTCAGTCGTCAGTTCCTCCCACCGTGCAGCTGCAGAGGGAGGGAGGCGGACTGAGAGCATACGGGTGACTGAATCAGAGTGCTGCGGCGCAAGCGGTCGCGCGCTGCTGTGCTGTGCGGTGCTGTGCGGTGCGGTGGGGGGAATGGCGGCGACGCGCACAGGCGTGTATGTGGACGACTTCCTGGCAGGTGAGATTAGAGGATGTGATTGTAATGGATGTGATTGGACCGCATGTGATTGGAACGGATGTGATTGCACGGCATGTGATTGCATCGCATGTGATTGCAGCGAACTTATTTTCTGCACATGTGACTTTATCTCTTACCCATTCTCTCCCACCCCACCCCTCTTTACCCCAAGTCCCTCAGGGCCGAGCAAGTGCTTCCACTGCTGAGAGACCGACTCCCCCTCACCCCTCCTCCATCTTTCCTCTCCTTCACTCCACCTCTCCTCACCCCTCTCGACCTTCAGAAACACATCACCACCGCACGAGCTGGAGCGCCTGCTCTCACATTCAGTCACTCACAAGCCATTGCCCCACATCATGCTGTAGCGCGTGCTGTAGCGCGTGCTGTAGCGCGTGCTGTGCCGTGCCGTGCTGTGTGTGTGTTTAGAGAGCTGCTACCTACCTCGTGCTCCATCCATCCCACTCCCTTCCGCCAGTTCTCTATCACTCCAGGGCGCCTTCTTCATTGCCGCGCACGCCGCAGCACGTGCGCAGTAGGAGCCACTTGCGCCCACCCTTGCGCCCGCCCTTGCGCCCGCCCTTGCGCCCGCCCTTGCGCCCACCCTTGTGCCTGCCCTTGTGCCTGCCCTTGCGCCCATTCCCTATGCAGATGTGTCATCACTGCCCCACGAGCTGCAGCGCATGCTCTCACTCATGCGGGAGCTTTCCCTTTTTCTACTCCCTCTTCCGCCCTTTCTCTCCTCCCCCCTCTTGCAGAGGTGTCATCACTGCCCCACGAGCTGCAGCGCATGCTCTCACTCATGCGGGAGCTGGACAGCCGATGCCAAGGTGGGTGCTGAGCTGGACGGCCGATGCCAAGGTGGGTGCTGAGCTGGACGGCCGATGCCAAGGTGGGTGCTGAGCTGAATGGCCGATGCCAAGGTGGGTGCTGAGCTGTACTGAGCTAGTGACTGCTGTTTAGGTGAGATAGGTTGACGTGGCACTGACTGACTGTTATGCTAAAAAAAAGGCGTCTCCGGGTTTGTGTGTGTGTGCGTACTTGTAGGGCGCGGAGCTCAAAAGGCAGTTGTTGAGACGCATCGCTCAAAAGGTGTGTGCTTACTCGTATGGAGGCATTTCGCTCATGGAGAAAACTGGACTGCTTTTGAGACGTGTCAAAAATCTCATGACATGAGTGAACCTGGCAGGATTGTACGAGCTGATGCTAAGGGGTGTGTGTGATGATGCTGCATTTCACAGATTTCCAAGCACGCGAATGGCAATGCATGTCGTGAATGGCAATGCATGTCGCGAATGGCAATGCATGTCGCGAATGGCAATGCATGTCGCGAATGGCAATGCATGTCGTGAATGGCAATGCATGTCGTGAATGGCAATGCATGTCGCGAATGGCAATGCATGTCGCGAATGGCAATGCATGTCGTGAATGGCAATGCATGTCGTGGATGGCAATGCATGTCGCGAATGGCAATGCATGTCGCGAATGGCAATGCATGTCGTGAATGGCAATGCATGTCGCGAATGGCAATGCATGTCGCGAATGGCAATGCATGTCGTGAATGGCAATGCATGTCGCGAATGGCAATGCATGTCGCGAATGGCAATGCATGTCGTGAATGGCAATGCATGTCGTGAATGGCAATGCATGTCGCGAATGGCAATGCATGTCGCGAATGGCAATGCATGTCGTGAATGGCAATGCATGTCGTGAATGGCAATGCATGTCGTGAATGGTAATGCATGTCGTGGTAGAGTCTTGCAACATGTGTCATTGTTCCTCAGTCCTGAGGGGCACGCGAATGACCCTCATTGTTCCTCACTGTGTCCGCGTGCCCCTTTCCTTCCATTCCAGCATGCCCGTTCAATCTCCCTGCTTCTCTTCCTTTTGCACGTCCGCGTCGCCCTCGCGCGCACATACATCCTTCACCTCCTTCTCTGCTCCCATTCCACTACCTCCCTCCCCTCTCTCCCCTCCACTCCTCCTGCCCTGCAGCACTATGCCTTGAGATACAGAGTGGCATCTGGGCGGGGCGGGTTGAAACAACAGAGCACACGAAACCTGAATCCCTCCCTCCCTCGCTCCCTCCCTCCTTTCCTTCCCTTTCCGCAGCGTTGCGCAGTGAGATTCAGAGTGACATTCGGGCGGGGCTGACGGCCGTAGAGGAGGGAGAGGCCGCCCTCATAGTGGCGGATTCTGGCCAAAATGAGCACGCACAGCTCCCTCTCTCCCTCCCTCCACTTCCTCCCTCTCTGCAGCGATACGCAGTAAGATTCGGAGTGACATTCTGGCAGGGCTGACGGCCGTAGAGGAGATGTTGAAGGTGGTCAAAACAAAAAGAACAAGCACTATCCTTTTGCGCCCTTGCTCCCTCCCCCCTCTCCCTCCTCTCCCTCCTCTCCCTCCTCTCCCTCCTCTCCCTCCTCTCCCTCCTCTCCCTCCCCTCCCTCCTCTCCCTCCACACCCTCCTCTCCCTCCTCTCCCTCCTCTCCCTCCTCTCCCTCCTCTCCCTCCCTCTCTCTGCCCCCCCCCCTCCCTCCCTCCCTCCCTCCCTCCCTCCCTCCCTCCCTCCCTCCCTCCTTCCCTCCCTCCGTCCCTCCCCCCCTCCCTCCCTCCCTCCCTCCCTCCGTCCCTCCGTCCCTCCCTTTTGCCCCCGCTCCTTTGCTTCCGCGTTTCCTCCCCCCGGCGCTGCGCATTCAGATTCAGAAGACATCCAGGCGGGGTGGGTTGAAAGTTGAAACAACAGCACACGAAACCATACCCCCTTCTCTTCCTCTCTCCTGCCCGCCCTCCATCCTTCTCCGCAGCGCTGCGCAGCGAGATTCAGAGTGACATTCGCGCAGGGTTGACAGCCATAGAGGAGAGGGAGGCGGCCCTCAGAGCAGCTGAGGATGACCCAGATGGGCACGGGAAGGGCGATGGGGGTTGTGATGGTGATGGGCATGCGGATGCGGAGGGGGATGGCGAGGGGGAGGGGGAGGGGGACGAGGACGATGCTGCTAGCGATGGTGATGCTGACGATGATGGGAATGGCGAGGAAGACAGCGGGGGAGTTGATGTGCCTTATGGTGGTGGAGGTGCTGCTCATGGCGGGCAACCTGGTGGGGCTGCTCATGGCGGGCAACCTGGTGGGGCTGCTCATGGCGGGCAACCTGGTGGGGCTGCTCATGGTGCGCAAGCTGGTGGGGCTGCTGCTGATGGCGCTGATGGTGGTCAAGCTCCTGCTGACAGTGCTGCTGATGGGTCCAGTCACAGCAAGGCACGCAGTGATGGTGATGCACATGCAGCACAGGTGGGGAACTGCTCTGCTGCTCAAGATGCTATGCCTTCTCCTGCACCCGGCAGCATATCAGCAGTGAAGGGTGATACGGAGGCAGGGAGGGGCGGGGAGAAGCGACCGAGGGGCAGACCGAGGAAGAGAGGGAGAGGAGGGGGGGAGGGCGTGGGCGGAGAGGGATGGGAGGGTGGTATGGTGAAGGTGGAGGGGGAGGTGGAGGAGGGAGGGGGGAGGAAGAGCATCGGGAAGAAACGGCCGCGAGCACAGCAGCAGCAGCAGCAGCAGCAGCAGCAGCAGCAGGAGGTGGGGCAGCAGGAGAAGGAAAGCAGAGAAGAAGTTGTGGTGGTAAAGGCAGAACAGCCCAGTGTGACTGAAGGAGTGGCAGGGGTAGATGTCACTGGTGCGGCTGGGGCAGGGGGATTGGAGGAAGAGGGGACGCAGAGGGATAGACGGAATGATGTCAGCGACGAGAGGGCTGCTGCTCTGCAGAGGCTTCGGGAGGAAATTTCCGAGAAGCAGGGGAAGATGCAGGCGCTGTGTGATGAGAAAGTCATTCTGGCGCAGCAAGTGAGCGCACTGGTGGGTGCGGAGGCATGGGTCAGACTGTGGAGTGTGAGGTATGGGTAATGGTGAGTTGGTTGTGCAAACTAACCTCCTCACCCCACATTCCTCTCTATTCCCTTCCTCCTCAACTCACGAGCCACTTGTGCAGTCTGCACCAGCAGCTGCAGCAAGCTCACATGCTTCGCAGTACCCTCTGTGTTTTGACTCCTCTCCATTCGCCCTTCCGTACCTCTCGTTTCCCTTCCATCCAAGCTTAAGAGTTTCTTGCGCAGTGTTAGCTGCAGTGTTCTTGCGCAGTGTTATGCTGCAGTGTTTTTGCGCAGTGTTCTGGCGCAACAAGTGAGCGCACTGGTGAGTGTGGCTTCGGCCTTAGGGTTTAAAGTTTAGGGTTTAAAGTTTAGTGAGTGTGAGTGTAGGGCAGCAAGTGAGCGCGCTGGTGAGTGTGTGAGGCAGGGATGAGTACATGGTCGGTGCGGTGTGCGGGCATGAGTCAGTCGCTGTACCCCAAGCGTTAGAGTCACTTGCTTGGTGTGAGCCGGGACTTAGCCTTACCCAGTTTGCCCTCGCTCCTCTCCATTCACGCCTTCCTCTTCCACCCAATCTCAGACAAGAATCAGCTGTGCGTTTTGGACTTGGAGATGCACTGCAAGAATCAGTCCCCTTACCGTCTATATTCCCCTTCTTACCCATTCCACTCTCCATTCCTCTCCTAGTGCCGTCCACCTTAGTCTGAACCAGTGCCTACAGCACTTGCTTTACCCTTGGAGCTCTACTTCCTCTTCTCTCAACCCTTCAACCTCTTGTCTCCCCTTCCCCGCCAGTTGGAGAGCCACCTGCGCAGTCTCAGCCAGGAGCTGCAGCACTTGTCTTGACACTCTATGTCACCTGTCTATCCGTTTCCCCCCGCCCCATTCCTCCATTGCTATCCTTGCCCTTTTCTTTTTGGAATTCAGCTGGAGAGCCACCTGCGCAGTCTGAACCAGGAGCTGCAGCACTTTTCGGAGGACCTCAAGCAAGGTGGGTGGAGTAAGCAAGGTGGGTGGAGTAAGCAAGGTGAGCGGAGGGAGCAAGGTGAGCGGAGGGAGCAAGGTGAGCGGAGGGAGCAAGGTGAGCGGAGGGAGCAAGGTGAGGGCTTCACGTGCAGCAACTGTTGCTACAACGAATTAACAATTTTTGGGTGTTTGAATTACCTGTAAAGCATTATGAAAAATATTTACAGTATAATGGTAACCAGGTTTTGCTTATAGCCTTCTTCAAACCCCATTTTCTGTTGCACGCGGTTGTTTTGGAAATTTCAAAAGCTCCTGCACGTCCCCTTACCTCTTGTCCCTCCAAATCCTTTTGCCCGACCTGCCTCTCCCTGCTCCTTGTCAATCCCCCACAGATGGACGGTTCATGGTGGATGATCCATTCACGCCCGCCCCTGACCGTCGGATCCCCCCCCCTTCCACCCCCACCACGCCCCTCCGCACCCCTTCACCTTCCCCCAACCTCTCTTCCCCTTACGTCACCCCCCGTTGCCCCCCTGCCGCCCCAGCTGCCTCCCCAGCAGCAGGGGGCGGGGGAGGGGCGCGGGGGTGGGGGGAACCGAAGGGGGAAGGGCGAGGGTTGAGTGCGGTGGCTGTGCTAGCATCTGGCAGTGGTGGGGAAGGGGGAGGAGGTGGGGGAGGGGGGTTGGGGGAAGCAAAGGGGGAGGCATGGCAAGGGAACCAGGAGAGGGAGGGCGAGAGAGTGGCAGGGAGGGAAGCAGGGAGGGAAGCAGGGAGGGAGGCAGGGAGGGAGGCAGCAAGGGAGAGGGAGTGGGAGAGGGGAGGAAGGGGTGCTGCCCTCATGCCGCCTCCTGCTGCCCTCCCACTCTCTAGAAAGAAGGGAGGGATGGGCAGGGGCGTACCTGTGGGGGCAGCTGGCGAGAGGAGAGAGGTGCCTGAGGGAGGGGCAGGAGAGCAGGTGTATGAGCCAACGTACTGCATCTGCGGTCAGATGTGCTTTCTTCATTCATCTCCCTCCCTTGTCTCCTGCTTCTGTATTTGTATTGTATCAATCGAAGTAAGCAAGTTCTGCTTATTGCTTCCTCTTTATCCATTTCAACTGCCTTTTTAACCCCAGTTTCAGTTCTGGCCGATTCCTTCCCACAGTACCCCCTTCTACTTCTCTTACGATTCACCTTTCTATTCCACTTACTGCCTGTCCACCCACACTTATGGTGCCATTGCCAGGTGTCGTTTGGAGACATGATCGCATGTGATAACCCAAACGTGAGTTTCATATTAGCTGCATTTGCAAGTAAGTACAGATTTAGAATCCAGTGCAGGTAAGATTCTGCAAAGTTCGCAGGCACATCCATGATGTGCATGTAATTTTGGAAATGCATGGGGATTGAATTGTGAATGTTCACATGCCCTGGTTGTGCATTTGGATGTTGTTGGTGTGATTGTGAATGTGGATATGCATGTGCATGTGCATGTGCATGTGAATGTGCAAAGGAACATGCGAGTGAATACCCCTCATGCCATGTTCACGTCAGTGTGAGGCAGGCGAGTGGTGTGGTTCTACTACATCTGTGTGGTGTGGAGGAAATGGGAAACTAACGCCAACCGAACTCACCTCCCCCTCCTCTTTCCACCTCCCCCGCCACCCCTATCTGCAGTGTGAGGGAGGCGAGTGGTTCCACTACGGGTGTGTGAGGCTCAGCATGGCCATGCCCCGGATCCATGACAAGTGGTGTGTGGGGTGGGGATGTTGCGGCACTAGCACCACCCAAACTCCACCACTTCCCCTCTCCCCCCCTCTCCTCCCCTTCACCCAATGTGCAGTGTGAGGGAGGCGAGTGGTTCCACTACGAGTGTGTGGGGCTCAGCATGGCCATGCCCAGGATCCATGACAAATGGTTCTGCCCCCACTGCACCTCTCTGCACAAGAAAGGCGTGCTGCACTTGCCACCTTAAAGCTCGCACCGGATGCAACTCTGGTTGTTGTTGAGGTAAGTAGTATGGTTTGGAAGTTAAACGCCTTTTTGTAGTCTGCAATGATGAATCAAGAAAATAAATCTTAACATACCTTCACAAGCCAATGACTTCGAAGAGCATTTTGTGAGAATAAATGTTGCCTCGCTAGGAAGGGACCTAATCTAGGCTAGGCACAGATGTATCTCAACACGAACTTCCCGCGCTTCACCATGTGCTGCAGCCAGGCCTGTCGTCGCTCCATGTGTTTGAGGTTGCCAGTCAAAACCATGCTCTTAGTGACTGTGATGGCCGACTTGTTGTCCACCCGAAGGACAGTCGGCTTCCCAGCGTCCAGCTGCTGGAACTCTGCCAGGAGGAAGCGAAGTCGGCGTCCTTCCTTCTCGGCTTCAGTTGCTGCCGCCACGTACTCCGACTCGGTCGACGACAGCGTCGCGCACTTGATGCGCTGGCTCGACCAGGAGACTGCAGCCCCTCCGTAGACGAACACGTGGCCGCTTGTGCTCGTCCAGTTCTGCTTGTCGCCGGCGTCATCGGCGTCCACGTAGCGGACCAGCTCCAGCGACTCCAGACCACCGCTGAACTCCAGGGCGGTGTCGCGTGTGTTGGCGAGGTAGGCGAAGTAGCGGTTGACCTCGCACCAGTGCTGGTCGCTCCTCACCGTGAGGCCGCTCCCTAGCTTGCTGCAAGCGAATGTGACATCCGGCCTCGTCGTTGTCGCCGCGAACTGCAGCGAGCCGACCTTCTGCCGATACTCCTCCTCCTGGCGCTCCTGCGCCTCCTCGTCGTTAAAGGTGATCTCGGCGTAGGCGTCGACGCAGACCGGCGTCTTAGGGGTCCGACCGCCTTGCTCCTCGTCGATGAAGCGCCTACGCAGCTTGTCAGCGTAGCCCTGCTGGTGCAGCCACAGCTTCCTCGCCGACCTGTCGCGCACGATCTCTAGCCCGAGGTACTTCTGCACCGGCAAGATCTCGCGCAGCTCGAAGGCGGCTTCCAGCAGCTCCCTCAGCCCCCTTAACATCGCAGTGCTGCTGCTGGCGGCGAGCAGGTCGTCGACGTAGACCAGCACCCAGCATGCCACCTTGTCGGCGCCGACCTTGAAGTACAGCGCCTCGTCGACCTGGCTCTTCTTCCACCCGGCGCCGACCAACACATCATTGAGCGCCTTGTACCACAGCAGCGGCGACTGCTTCAGCCCATACAGGCTCTTTAACAGCTTACACACCCGGCCGGTCCCGTCGTTGTAGTAGTCCGGCTGGTACATGTAGAGCACGCGATCGAGCTTGCTCTGCAGGAAGGCGTTCTTCATGTCCAGCTGCATCAGGTTGAGGTCAAGGACGGCGACGATGCTGAGGAAGATCCTCAGCGTGACGTAGCTGCTCATCGGCGCGTACGTCTCGTCATAGTCCGCGCCATACACCTGCGTGAAGCCTTTCACGACCAGCCTCGCCTTCTCGCGCTCTACGGTGTCGTCGATGTGGTACTTCGTCATCAGCACCCACCGGTTCTTCATGATGTTGACGCCGGGGGTTTGCTCAACCAGCTCCCACGTGCTGTTACCGAGTAGACTGCGGATCTCCTCGTCCATGGCGGCCTTCACCGCCTTGCCCTTCCAGCTCGCCAACGCCTCCTTCACCGTCATCGTCGCGATGTCCCAACGGTGCTCGGGGTCGAGCTCCGGAAACTCCTCATCGTCCTCAGCGTCGTCATACGCCAGGTCGTCGTCGTCGCTGTCGTACAGCGTGGTGAAGGTGTCAGAATGTTGTATTTGTCTAGCCTGCAGTGGGGTACTCTATAGCGAGTACAGCCCAATCTAGGGTTCCTATATGTACTCAACTGCTTGCTAGTGCAACTCCTCTTTCTGCCTCTAAACTTTCTACTACCTATCTTGACATGGTAACAGAGCGTTCACGCTCCTGGCCTGTGGGCCCCACTGCTGCTTCCGCTGCCCTACTCTGTGTCGCGCGCCCCGTGGCGCGCGACCTTCACATTTTCATCCCGCCGCGCGCTCGGGGCGTGCGGCGGTTTTCTCCCCGCCGTGCGCACCGAGGCGCACGGCGGTTTCCTACCGTGGGGGACGCCCGCGGCCCCCCGATCCCGTCGCCCGCGGCCCTCCGGTCCCGTCGCCCGCGGCCCCGCGATCCCGTCGCCCTGGGGAGCCGCACGCGACCCCCCGCGGCCCCGTTTTCCCGTCGTGCCGCCCTGGGGAGCCGCGCGCGACCCCCCGCGGCCCCGATTTCCCGTCGTGCCGCCCTGGGGAGCCGCGCGCGACCCCCCGCGGCCCCGATTTCCCGTCGTGCCGCCCTGGGGAGCCGCGCGCGACCCCCCGCGGCCCCGATTTCCCGTCGTGCCGCCCTGGGGAGCCGCGCGCGACCCCCCCGCGGCCCCGATTTCCCGTCGCGCCGCCCTGGGGAGCCGCGCGCGGCCCCTCGCTGCCCCGTGGTCGCGTTCTGGGGGCCGAGCGCCGTCCCCCTCGCCGTCCCCCGCGCTCCTTCCCCCGTTCCGCCCGTTTTTAGGGTTTGGGGGTGCGGAGTGTGGGGGTGGCAGCTCTGGGGGTGCCGTGTGTGTGCGCCGTCCCCTGCTCCTCCTCCTCCTCCGTCTCCCACTGCTGCAGCTGCCGCTGAGGGGGGTGGATGTGTGGGAGCCGAGGTTTAGGGTTTAAGGGGGGTGCCGTGGAAGTGGAGCTAGGGTGTCAGCAGGGGGTGTGTGAGAGGGGGGTGGGACAGTCGGGGGAGGTTGAGCGGAGGCTGCCGTCTTGTCGTCAGCAGCACCTGTAGTCCGGGGCGCTTGTTCCGGTAGCCCAGTCGTAGCCAGCTGCGCCAGTCGCCCGTGGGTCCGTTGCTCGTCTGCCGCTCTTCTTAGCCGCGGAGCCAGTTACTCCTGTAGTCCGGGGCGCTTGTTCCGGTAGCCACTGAGCCAGTTTGACTCCTGTTGCCCGTGTGTCTGCAGCTTCAGCCGACGCCTCTTATCTCCTCTCCACCTACAGTCTCGCCTCCTCCTCCTCACTTGCCCTTTGTGAATGCCTCTAGCTTTGCATGCACTTGTGAATCTGCTCTATGACTGCTTGCTCTGCTGATTATACCCCACTTTGACTATGGGGGTGTGTCAGAATGTTGTATTTGTCTAGCCTGCAGTGGGGTACTCTATAGCGAGTACAGCCCAATCTAGGGTTCCTATATGTACTCAACTGCTTGCTAGTGCAACTCCTCTTTCTGCCTCTAAACTTTCTACTACCTATCTTGACAGAAGGCAGCCGCCGAGAGACAGACATGGTAGGTTAGCCGCTCCGGCGGCCTCCGGACTCGGCCTGAACGCCGCAGTGCAGGCTGCTCGGGGTTAACCTCCACTACGTCGCTGTCGGTGGACTGCCCGGCGTCCAACTGCTCCTCTTCAGCTTCGCTCTCTGCGCTGTCCTCGGCGTCCTTCAGCACCACAGCCGGCGTCCCAGCCCATGTGCAGAAGCATGCGGCTGTGGTGCTGAAGCAGCATCATACAGCGTCCTCGTGCTCGTCCCTCGTCCCCTGTTCCCGTCACTGACCTTCGTACTGCCCTCTTTCGTTCTAGTCCGCCTCGTTTGTCTCGGTCTGTGCTTCCGTCTCCTCCTGAGTCAGCCCTCACTGCTTCCTTTTCTACTCCTGTCACTGACTACTACCGCACGTACCGTCCTGTTCTCTCTCGTGTTCTCGCCTCTCTTGTTACCGACCCTCGTGCCTCTGTGTCCTCTGTCTCCGCTCTTACTGCCGCAGTCACTGAGTTTGCCTCTACTCGCCGCCTTGACTACGCCACCACTCTTGTGGCTGCTCCTCCTACCAGTCATCTGGCCGTTGGGGGTGAGTCTGCCCTTGGCTGTGACGCCCTAGAGGATAGGCAGTTTGAGCTAGAGTTCTTGGCAGCCGCTTCCCCTCATCTCTGTGCCATGCTACTCGCCCCTGAGGGAGACCCCGACGCCCTTGACATACCGACTCCTCGCACTTACGCTGAGGCAGTGTCAGGGCCTTGGGCCTCTCAGTGGAGAGCTGCCATGGACGCAGAGATGGCCTCCTAAAGATCCACAGGCACCTAAGTCGACGAGGTCCCCCCCCCCTTGGGGCGAACGTAGTCGATGGCATGTGGATCTACAGGGCCAAGCGGCCATCGGGATCTCCTCCGGTCTTCAAGGCGCACTACGTGGCTAGAGGTTTTAATCAGCGCGAAGGAGTTGACTTCTTTCAGACCTTCGCGCCTATCCCGAAGATGACCACTCTTCGGGTGTTACTACACGTAGCAGCACAGAGAGACTACGAGTTACACTCTCTCGACTTCTCCACTGCTTTTCTTCAGGGTAGCCTACACGAGGAGGTCTGGCTGCGTCGTCCCTCTGCCTTCACTGGCACTTTCCCTCATGGCACCCAGTGGAGGCTGAAGCGACCTGTCTACGGTCTCCGTCAGGCTCCTCGTGAGTGGCACGACACCCTTCGTTCTACCCTCTCTGACCTTGGTTTCCAGCCGTCTTCTGCCGACCCGTCGCTGTTCGTTCGTCGTGGCTCCACACCTTTCTTTGTTCTGGTCTACGTCGACGACCTGGTTTTCGCCACTGCTGACAGGGTTGCCTTGGCAGACGTGAAGTCCGAACTGCAGAAGAGACACACGTGCACTGATCTTGGTGAGCTGCGCCACCACATTGGCCTGCAGATCACCAGGGACAGAGCTGCTCGCACCATTACACTCTCATAGTCACACATGGTGCAGCAGGTCCTTCAGCGGTTTGAGCTTTAGCACTCCACAGTACAGCGCACACCTCTTGCTGTTGACCACAGACTTACTGGACCCTTTCCTGACGAGCCGTTTGAGTCTAGTGGTCCCTACGCAGAGCTGGTGGGCTGCCTCATGTACCTGATGACTTGTACTCGCCCGGACCTTGCCTTCCCTCTCAACATCCTGGCTCGCTTTGCTGCACCAGGGAGACACCGTCCTATTCATTGGACGGCAGCTGTGAGGGTGGCAAAGTACCTAGCGACGACATCAGGCGTGGGGCTAGTTCTTGGAGGGCAGCAGTCTGTCATACTTACTGGTCACTGTGACTCTTCTTACGCTGACGACGCTGAGACTCACAGGTCTACTCAGGGTTACTGTTTCAGCCTGGGTTCTGGAGCTGTTTCGTGGAGGTCCACGCGCTCCTCTTCGGTCTCGACCTCTACAGCTGAGGCTGAGATCTACGCTGGTGCCAGCACAGGAGCTGCGTTGGTTGACCTTCTTGCTCGCCGACCTTGGTGAGCGGCCGAGCTCTGGACCGACCTTGTTCACTGACAAGAAGGCGTCGATTTTTCTCTGTCAAGAGCTGCGATTGAATGGAGAGCAGAGTGAAGCACATTAACGTCAGGTACTTTCTTCTACGAGAGTTGCAGAGACGTGGACAGGCTCGCTTCGAGTTTGTAGAGTCCGAGGCCAACACTGCAGACATCTTCACCAAGGCGCTTCTGCCTTGTGACCACCAGAGGTGTTGTGTGCAGTTAGGTCTTGTTGACACAGGTTCTAGTCGTGTGTAGGCTTGAGTTTACTGTTTGCTTTGCTTGTACTCTTACCATACACCTTAGGCTGTGAACTCTTGGACTGGCCTTGTGGCCACTGTTGCTTGTGCTCAGAGTGTGTGGTGACGTTGTGATCCACCCTGAGCTTTGTTTCTTTGTGACTGGTCTTGTGACCGTACACTTTTGGTTTTGCTTGACACCCCTCACTTAGGCTATGGGGGTGTGTCAAATATTATAGCCTGTAGTGAGGTTTGTCTTAGGGGGTACAAATGTTAGGGTTTGCTATATGTACCCCAACCCACATCAATAACACCAACACTTTCATTCTTGACACCTCCCTTGTCCTCGAAGCCACTGTCAACTACCACCACTGGGGCCTTGCCCTTCTTCCTCCTCTTCTGCAATTCCTTTGCCTCTTCGTTGTCCGACTCCTCATCTGCGGCTTCGTCGTCATCCTCCTCTTCTTCTGCCTTCCTCTTCGGCGCGCTCTCTGAAGTTTTCTTCTACATCGTCACCTCCTTGGCCGGTCGCAGTTTCTTCGCCGCCCTCCATGCCACTATCTCCTCGTCCCAGGTCGGTTCGTACTGCAGCAAAGACACACACATAAGGTCTGACAGACGAGCATTGCAGAGACTTCCGCGGAGCCACAACTTGATCACGTTCTGCCTGGATATGCGCTCACACTCCACCGTGCTCAGACTTCGCTCCGCAACATACGCTTAAGACAGGTGTGGAAGCTCTGGTCCTTGTACTGCGCATACATCATCCTCGTGAAGGGAGCCAGTTCCCTTGCCGCCTTCTTCCAGCTGACACCTGCTCAAGCACACAGAGCACATGGACGCGTGGGTGTTATGTCAAACTATTATGATGCTTGTGATATGTAGGCTGTAGTGGGGTAGCCCATAAGGGGTACAACTTAATTTAGGGTTAGCATTTGTACCCTCTTCTCTGCTCAATGCATCAATTCTCGCTCACCGTTCATTCTGACATGGTTTCAGAGCAGTAGGTCCGTAGGACCGTTTTTTTTCCGGGCCCACCATTAGCTAGTGACCGACTGCGGTAACCGCGCTACCCCACGCCCTGCCATGCGTCGCGCACGCCCTGCCCTGCCCTGCCCTGCATCGCGCTGCCCCGCGCGCGCCCTGCCCCGCGTTGCGCTGCCCCGCGCACGCCCTGCCCTGCCGTGCGTCGCGCTGCCCTGCGCACGCCCTGCCCTGACCTGCGTCGCGCTGCCCCGCGCATGCCCTGCCCTGCCCCACGTCGCGCTGCCTCACGCACACCCTGCCCTGCCCTGCGTCGCGCTGCCCCGCGCACGCCCTGCCCTGCCCTGCGTCGCGCTGCCCCGCGCACGCCCTGCCCTGCCCTGCGCCACCAGCGCGCCGCCCCGTGCAGCCCACACACCGCCCGTCTGCAGCCCGCGAGCCGCCCTGCGGGCCGCGCGCTGCCCTTAGTAGCCCGCGCGCCGCCCTTGCAGCCCGCACGCCGCCCTGTGCAGCCCGCGTGCCGCCCCTCTGCAGCCCGCAAGCCACCCTACTGGCCGCACGCTGCCCTTAGCAGCCCGCGTGCCGCCCTTGCAGCCCGTGCGCCGCCCGTCTGCAGCCCGCGAGCCACCCTACTGGCCGCGCGCTGCCCTTTGCAGCCCGCGCGCCGCACTGCAGCCCGCGCGCCGCCCTGCTGGCCGCTTGCCGCCCCTGCTTGCCACGCGCTGCCCCTGCCTGCCTGCGCGCCGCCCTCTGCAGCCCGCGCGCCGCCCTACTGGCCGCGCGCCGACCCTGTCTGCCTGCGCGCCTCCCTCCTTGCAACACGCCGCCCTTCCCTGACCGTGCGCCGCCCCGCCCTACCCTATGCGCTATCCTTGAGCCTGCTCGCCACCCTACCTTCATTGAAGCTGCCCTAGTAGTCCCATGCCTCCGTGCTTTGCCCGCTATGATTTCTCTTCGTGGTAATGCTGGGAGAGGTGGCGGCGGTGGTGGCAGCAGTGGGAGTGGTGGCGGCGGCCGTCGTGGCAGTCGCGGTGGAGCTGTTCAGTGGGGAGTTTCTGGCGGTGGCCAGATGCAGCTACAGCGGCGTCCGCGCGAGACCCTTACGCCCCAGCAGCTTCGTGAGTGGTACGCTCAGAGTGGGGGGTCTCGGAGTAATGCTCGCTGCCTGTACGTCATTCGCACAGGTGATTGGGCTGATCAGACTTGCAGGACAGCTGGCCACACACAGTCCCGCTGCTTCTCCTGTCTGAGCGACGCCTGGCGCGCAGAGTTTGGCGACGAGACGTGTTACACCACGTCTAGACTATGACGCTATCCTTACTGCCATGTATGCTTTGACTGCTGGTACTGAGGGTGACTGTTACATGTGTGTGCCGCCCGACCTTGCTATAGAGGCTGCTGCTCTAGGTGCTAGTGAGTCTGTTCTCTCTGGTACTGCGCCTGTTGAGGCCTTGCACACCTTCACGCTTGACTCAGGTGCTTCTCGCTGCTTCTTTTGCGACAGTACCACAGTCACACCACTCCCTGCACCTGTTGCAGTGTCTCTGGCTGACCCCTCAGGGGGCCCAGTCCTTGCACGTTCCTCCACTGTTCTTCCGTGTCCGGCGGTTCCGTCTGGCTCACTGACAGGTCTTCACCTCCCCTCGTTCTCTACAAACTTGGTGAGTAACGCCGTCCTTCAGGATGCTTGGGTTGATACCTTTACCCCTGGAGGACAGCGTCTGGTGATTTGCACGTGTGCACGGACGGGTCGTCACCTGGCCACGTTGTCCCGTCGGCCTGGATCGTTCCTGTACACACTGACTACTGAGCCTCCCCAGGTAGCTGCGTCTGGTCAGGTGTCCGCGTCAGGTCAGGTAGCAGCCCCCTGCTCGTGTCGCCACCTCTCACACCAGACTCTCCTCTGGCACCACCGTCTTGGTCACCCCTCCCTGCCATGCACTCCCGCCTCCTTGTCTCTGGTCTTCCCAAGTCTCTGACCCCCTCCCGCGCTCGCCTGCCCCGCCCTGCCTTCCTTGCGTCGAAAGGTGGCAGCGCGCCGCTCCTCACGCCTCCTTGTTTCCCCCGACAGAGGCTCCCCTGCAGACTCTCCACATGGACGTGTGGGGCCCAGCCCGCGTCAGTGGACCGGACCGCAAGCGGTATTTTTTGTTGGTTGTTGACGACTACACGCGTTACACCACGGTCTTCCCCTTGCGCAGCAAGGGGGAGGTCCCTGATGTTCTGATCCCTTGGATCCGCGCTGTCCGTCTCCAGCACTGCGAGCAGTTCCACACGGACCTTCCTGTCCTGCGTCTGCACTCTGACAGAGGCGGTGAGTTCTCCTCCGACCTCTTACGGGACTCATTGGCCGTAAGAGGTCGCATTGGCTTAGTCATGGAGGTCGCTCGTACCTCTATGATCCATGCGGCTGCTCCCCATTTTCTGTGGCCGTTTGCGGTATGGTACACTGCGCATCAGCTGAACCTCTGGCCCCGTGGCTCCGTACCTGAGACCTTGCCCACACTGCGTTGGACGGGAGGTTGGCGATGCGTTGGTGTTCTGGGTCTGGGGCTCTCGTGCCTTTGTCCGCGATACCTCTGCGGACAAGCTCTCCTCCCGCGCCATTCCCTGTGTCTTTCTTGGCTTTGTCCCTGACGCGCCTGGCTGGCAGTTTTACCACCCCACCTCGTGCCGTGTCTTCCTTCTAAGGACGTCACGTTTGACGAGTCGGTTCCCTTTTACCGTCTCTTCCCCTACTACACTGCCCTGCTTCCCCCCCCGCCGCTCTTCCTCGCTCCAGGTCCCCCTCCGGTAGACCCCCTCCCCTCTCAGGGTCCTGCTCCTTCATGTGTGTCTCAAGTAAATCCACTCCCCTTCGAACAGCTTGTTGAGGTCAGTGGTGACTCAGGTGCTACTCGGGGTGCTGCGTCTGGGGGTGCTGAGCCTGCGGGTGCGGAGCCTGAGCGTGCGGAGCCTGGGGGTGCTGAGCCTGCGGGTGCGGAGCCTGGGGGTGCTGAGTCTGGGGGTGCTGAGCCTAGGGGTACTGCGTCTACACTACGGGAGCATCTCTCACCACAGGAGCTATGAGAGTGGTATGCTTGGCGCACCTGCCTTCGGAGTGGCGCTGCTGGAGTTGGAGGCCCTGGAACTTCTAATCCTGGAGGTGCTGGAGGTACTGCTGGTACTGGAGGTACTGGGGGTGCTGGAGCTTCTAGTCCTGGAGGTCCTACCGGTGCCTCGCCACAACAGTCTAGCCGGCGGGAGCCTCTCTCACCACAGCAGCTGCGCGAGTGGTACGCTCTGTGCACCCGCCTTCGGAGTGGCACTGCTAGAGCTGGACACTCTGCCGGTGGAGGCGCTGGAGCTGGAGGCACTAGAGCTGGAGGCACTGGAGCTGGAGACCCTGGAGCTGGAGGTGACGGAGGAGCTGAAGCTGCTGGTCCTGGAGGTGTTCATACAGGAGGTACTGGAGCTGCCGGAGCTGGTGGTGCTGCTAGTGCTAGAGGTGCTGGTGGTGCTGGCACTGCCGGTCCCAGAGGTGCTCGTACTAGGGGTGCTAGAGCTACTAGTCCTGGAGGTCCTACCGGTGCCTGGCCACGGTAGTCTAGCCGACGGGAGCCTCTCTCACCACAGCAGCTGCGCGAGTGGTACGCTCGGCACACACACCTTCAGAGTGGCACTGCTGGAGCTGGAGGCCCTGCCGCTGGAGGAGCTGGCGCTGGAGGCGCTGGAGTTGGAGACCCTAGAGCTGGAGGCGCTGGAGCTGGAGACGCTGGGGTTCGAGGCTCTGGAGCTGGAGACGCTGGAGCTGGAGGTGCTAGAGGAGTTGGAGCTGCTAGTTCTGGAGGTGCTCGTACTGGAGGTACTGGAGCTGCCGAAGCTTGTGGTGCTGCTGGTGCTGGAGGTGCTGGTGGTACTGGCACTGCTGTTCCCGGAGGTGCTCGCACTGGAGGTGCTGGAGCTGCCAGAGCTGGTGGTCCTGCGGGCGCTGGAGCTGGAGGCGTTGGAGCTGGAGGCGCTGGAGCTGGAGGTTCTGGAGCTGGAGGCGCTGGAGCTAGAGGCGCTAGAGCTGGAGTTTCTTGAGCTGCTGGAGGCGCTGGAGCTGCTAGTAATCGTACAGGAGGTGCTGGAGCTGGTGGTACTAGTGCTGGTAATACTGCACAGTAGCGACTGTTCTTCGCTCCGCCATCACCGTCGTCTCTGCCACCGCCTGACTCCGTGCTTCGCCAGGTTCTTAGCCTCCCGTCTTCTACTGGCCTCCTGTTACAGCCATGCTCCCCACTGCCTGCTCCTTCTTACACTGAGTAGATAGACTCACTTACAGAGCGTCATGAGCATGCTCTCGTCCTGCCTCGCCTGTTCGCGCTGGTCGCACTGGCCGCCGTGTTCCTCGTCCGCGTCCTCCTCCTGTCCCTGGCACGCACACTATGGCACTTCATCCTTCCTCTGTTCCACAGCGTGTTCCCCTGCCGTCTCCTCCTGCGTCCTCTCTTCTGCACGTTCTATACCCTGAGTCTGACCTGGTTCGTGCTGCCAGCCCTACTGTCACTCGTCTCCTAGCCATTGTTGTCACTAACCCTTCGTTTGAGTCCACTGCTGCGTCTGCCTTAGTCGCTGAGCTTGTTGACTTGGCTGCTGCTTGTTGTCTCGACTACGTTGCTAGTCTTGTTGCTGAGTCTGAGTCTGTCTGTCCTCCGTCCGTCGGGGGTGAGTGTGCTATTGGCACGGACGTCCTTGAGGACAGGCAGGAGGACTTTGAGTGTCTTGCAGCTGCTGTACCTCATCTCGTGGCCATGCTACTTGCACGTGAGGGAGACCCAGATGCTTTAGACATCCCGACCCCGCGCTCTTACGCAGAGGCGATAGAGGGTCCCTACTCCTCTCAGTGGAAGACAGCCATGGACACAGAGATGGCATCCTGGAAGTCCACAGGCACTTACGTCGACGCAGTTCCCCCTCTTGGGTTGAACATAGTTGATGGCATGTGGATTTTCAGGGTGAAGCGGCCGCCAGTTTCTCCGCCAGTCTTCAAGGCTCATTATGTTGCACGAGGCTTTAGTGAGCGACAGGGAGTTGATTTCTTCCAGACCTTCTCCCCTACCCCGAAGATGACCACTCTTCGAGTGCTGCTGCACGTTGCCGCTCAGCGTGACTACGAGCTTTACTCTCTTGACTTCAACACAGCTTTCTTACAGGGCAGCCTGCACAAGGAGATCTGGCTGCGCCGCCCACCTGGCTTTACTGGGTCGTTTCGTGCAGGTACCTAGTGGAGCCTCCGGCGGCCAGTCTACGGTCTCCACCAGGCACCTCGTGAGTGGCACGACACACTGAGGATGACACTTGCGGCTCTTGGGTTTGCTCCTTCCACTGCTGACGCGTCGCTGTTTGTGCGCATCGACACTTCGCTGCCGCCGTTCTACATCCTCGTGTTCGTCGACGACTTGGTCTTTGCCACTGCTGACACTGAGGCACTGGCCCTTGTGAAGTCGGAGCTGAAGAAGAGACACACGTGCACAGACCTGGGTGAGCTGCACAGCTACCTTGGCTTGCAGATCACCCGAGACAGAGCACAGCTGTCAAACATATGTGCTGCATACTGTCTAGGCTGTAGTGGGGTAGCCCATATGGGGTACAACCCAAATTAGGGTTTACTACTTGTACTCCTGCATGCTGCTAGTTCACTCATTCCTGCCTGTTCATTCTGACATGGTATCAGAGCAGGTCCTTTGCTAGGACCGCTCCTAGGGCCCACCGCTACCTACCTACCTACCTACCTATCGTGCGCCCTCGTGCGCCCTCGTGCGCCCTCGTGCGCCCTCGTGCGCCTCTCACTACCGAGCGCCCTCGTGCGCCTTCGCGCCCTCGTGCGCCCCTACCTACCGCGCGCCCTCGTGCGCCTTAGCGCCCTCGTGCGCCTCTACCTACCGCGCGCCCTCGTGCGCCTTAGCGCCCTCGTGCGCCTCTACCTACCGCGCGCACGCAGCCCGCTAGCCACCCGCGCGCGGCTCGTTTTTAACGCGCGCGACTCGCTAGCCGCCCGTGCGCGGCCGATTTTTCGCGCGCGCGCCTCGCTAGCCGCCCGCGCGCGGCCGATTCTTCGCGCGCGATCCCTCAGCCGCCCCTTCGCGGCTTCGACTTCGTCTGCAGCAGCTGCCGCCACCGAACCTGCAGCAGCAGCCACCGCCGACCTGCAGCAACTGCCGCAGCCGAGCCTGCAGCAGCAGCCGCCGCCGACCCTGCAGCAGCAGCCGCCGCCGAGCCTACAGCAGCGGCCGCCGCCGAGCCTGCAGCAGCAGCCGCCGCTCGACCTGCAGCAGCTGCCGCCGCCGAGCTTGCAGCAGCAGCCGCCGCTCGACCTGCAGCAGCTGCAGCAGCCGAGCCTGCAGCAGCAGCCGCCGCCGACCCTGCAGCAGCAGCCGCCGCCGAGCCTACAGCAGCGGCCGCCGCCGACCCTGCAGCAGCAGCCGCCGCTCGACCTGCAGCAGCTGCAGCAGCCGAGCCTGCAGCAGCAGCCGCCGCCGACCCTGCAGCAGCAGCCGCCGCCGAGCCTACAGCAGCGGCCGCCGCCGACCCTGCAGCAGCAGCCGCCGCTCGACCTGCAGCAGCTGCCGCCGCCGAGCCTGCAGCAGCAGCCGCCGCTCGACCTGCAGCAGCTGCCGCCGCCGAGCTTGCAGCAGCAGCCGCCGCTCGACCTGCAGCAGCTGCAGCAGCCGAGCCTGCAGCAGCAGCCGCCACCGACCCTGCAGCAGCAGCCGCCGCCGAGCCTACAGCAGCGGCCGCCGCCGACCCTACAGCAGCAGCCGCCGCTCGACCTGCAGCAGCTGCCGCCGCCGAGCCTACAGCAGCGGCCGCCACCGACCCTGCAGCAGCAGCCGCCGCTCGACCTGCAGCAGCTGCCGCCGCCGAGCCTACAGCAGCGGCCGCCACAGACCCTGCAGCAGCTGCCGCGGAGCTCCCTGCTACGACCTGGCCCCGCCCCGCTGTTGCAGCGGCCACGCTGTCGCCACTGTCTTGCGCCCGCCGCACCAACCACTGGTGAGCTTTGCCGTGCTAGCACTGCTACCGTTACTGCTGCTGCTACTGCCTTTACTGCTCCTGCTGTTGCTGCCGCTACTGCTGCTGCTCCTGACGTGGCCAGATGCAGCTCCAGCAGGCTCGTGAGTGGTACGCCGGCTTGGGCAGTCGGGGTGGCCGTAGTGGTAGTCGCTCTGGAGTGCGTCGTTCGGGAGCCTCTGGTAGTAGACCGGTGCAGCAGACGTGCCCTCTTCTGCTCCAGCAGGCGCGTAAGTGGTACGCCGGTTTGGGCAGTCGGGGTGGCCGGCGTGGTAGTCTCTCTGGTTTGCGTCGTTCGGGAGCCCCTGGTAGTGGACAGGTGCAGCAGCCGTGCCCTCTTCTGGTCCAGCAGGCTCGTGAGTGGTACGCCGGTTTGAGCAGTCGGGGTGGCCGTAGTGGTAGTCGCTCTGGCGTCCGTCGTTCGGGAGCCTCAGGTAGTGGACAGGTGCAGCAGCCGTGCCCTCTTCTGCTCCAGCAGGCTCGTGAGTGGTACGCAGGTTTGAGCAGTCGGGGTGGCCGTAGTGGTAGTCGCTCTGTGAGTGAGGCAGCCGCTCTCGGTGCCAGTACGTCTGTTGCCCTCGGTGCAGGTGAGGCTACCACTCCCGGTACTCGCGTGTCTGCTACTCCAGGTGCTGGTGAGCCTACTACTCTAGGTGCTAGTGCGTCTGCTGCTCCAGGTGCTCGCGTGTCTGCTACCCCAGGTGATGGTGAGGCTGCCGCCCTAGGTGCTAGTGCGTCTGTGCCCCCTGGTACTGAGTCGACTGCAGCACTGCACACCTTCACCCTGGACTCAGGTGCTTCTCGCTCTTTCTTTCGTGACCGCACTGTCCTTGAGCCGCTTGCTCGGCCAGTTGCTGTCTCCCTTGCTGACCCCTCTGGGGGTCCGGTCGTTGCGACCTCCTCCACTGTCCTTCCTTGTCCTGCGGTCCCGTCCGGCACGCTGTCAGGTCTCTACCTCCCCTCGTTCTCTACGAACTTGGTGGCGGGTTGTGCGCTCCAGGACTCGGGTGTTCACCAGTTCACCCCTGCCTACGAGCGCGTGACACACTGCACGTGTGCTCGGACGGGTCGCCACCTGGCTACTTTCACTCGAGAGCCGGGGTCGGACCTGTACACACTGACCACTGAGTCCCCTCAGGTAGCTGCGTCTACGTCTACGTCTGCGTCTGCGTCAGGTCAGCTGTCCGCCCCCTGCTCGTGTCGCTCTCTGACGCATGAGACTGTCCTTTGGCACCACCGCCTTGGTCACCCGTCTGTGCAGCGCCTTCGGGCCATGCACAAACGGGACCTTGTTGCTGGTCTTCCCAGGGTGCTCCCTCCCCTTCCCGACTCACCTGCTCCTCCCTGTCTTCCCTGTGTCGAGGGGCGGCAGCGCGCCGCTCCTCACTCCTCCTTTCCCCCGACGACTGCTCCTTTGCAGACACTCCACATGGACGTGTGGGGCCCAGCCCGCGTCCGTGGTCAGGGTCAGGAGAGGTACTTCCTGATTGTTGTTGACGACTTCTCGCGCTACACCACGGTCTTCCCCTTGCGCACCAAGGGTGACGTCCCTGATGTCTTGATCCCTTGGATCCGCAGATCTCGTCTCCAGCTTAGTGAGCGTTTCCGCTCCGACTTCCCTGTCCTGCGTCTGCACTCTGACAGAGGTGGAGAGTTTTCCTCTGGCCTCTTGGAGGCCTTCTGTCAGCAGGAGGGCATTGAGCAGTCGTTCACGCTTCCGGCCTCTCCACAGCAGAATGGGGTTGCTGAGCGCCGCATTGGCTTGGTCATGGAGGTCGCTCGTACCTCCTTGGTTCATGCGGCTGCCCCCCACTTTCTGTGGCCGTTTGCAGTCCGATACGCTGCGCATCAGCTCAACCTCTGGCCCCGTGTCTCCTTGCCTGAGACTTCTTCGACACTGCGTTGGACGGGAGAGGCTGGCGATGCGTCGCGTTTTCGGGTCTGGGGATCTCGAGCTTTTGTCCGCGACACGTCCGCGGACAAGCTCTCCTGTCGCGCTGTCCCCTGCGTCTTCCTTGGCTTTGTCCCGGACGCCCCTGGCTGGCAGTTCTACCACCCCACCTCGCGTCGTGTCCTGGCCTCTCAGGACGTCACTTTTGACGAGTCCGTCCCCTACTACCGCCTCTTCCCCTACCGCACTGCCCCGCTCCCCCCCCCGCCTCTCTTCCTCGCTCCAGGTGCTGAGGTACCAGACCCCCCCCCCCCCTCAGGGTGCCGCTCCCTCAGGTGTGTCCCAGGTAGACCCGGGTGAGCCTGTCGAGGTAGTTGTTGACTCTCGTCCTGCTTGGGGTGCTGAGCAAGGGGGTGCTGCGTCTGGGGGTGCTGAGCCTGGGAGTGCTGAGTCTGGGGGTGCGGAGCCTGGGGGTGCTGAGCCAGGAGGTGCGGAGCCTGGAGGTGCGGAGCCTGGAGGTGCTGAGCCTGGGGGTGCTGAGTCTGGGGGTGCTGAGTCTGGGGGTGCTGAGCCTGAGCGTGCTACACCTGGAGGAGCCCTCTCCTCCCAGCAGCTGCAGGAGAGGTACCTCGAGTACTGCCGCCTCCGGAGAGGTGCTACTGGAGCTCGTCCCGGTACTTCCCCTCCTACCCAGGAGCTCCCCCCCATTCAGCAGATCCGCGAGTGGTACACACGGCGCTGCAGTCTTCGGAGTGGTGCTCCTGGTGCTGCGGACCCTGGGGGTGGCACTGCTTCTGGTGCTGAGGACTTGGACGTTGGAGCTGCTGCTGGAGCTGAGGACCCGGGCGGTGGCGCTGCTGCTGGTGCTGAGGACCCGGACGGTGGAGCTGCTGCTGGTGCTGAGGACTCGGACGGTGGAGCTGCTGCTGGAGCTGAGGACCCGAGCGGTGGCGCTGCTGCTGCTGCTGAGGACCCGGGCGTTGGAGCTACTACTGGTGCTGAGGACCCGGCCGGTGGAGCTGCTGCTGGTGCTGTGGACCCGGACGCTGGAGCTCCTACTGGTACTGAGGACCCGGCCGCTGGAGTCTCCTCTGCTTCTGGAGACGCTGCGCGGCCGCGACCGTACTTCGTACCGCTCCTTCAGCAGGTTCTTGGGCAGGCTCCTCCTCCTTGTCCTCCTCCCTCCGTAGAGTGTCCTCCGCCTGTCCAGCCGCAGTCACAGTTACCGCCTACCTCGCCTCTCCCTGCTCCCTCTCCTTACACTGGTCCGACAGGCGGTCTTACAGAGCGTCGTGAGCCTGAGTCTCGTCCTGCGTCGCCTGCTCGTCCTGCTCGCACTGGTAGTCGTGTCCGTCATGAGCGTCCTCCTCCTGTCCCAGGCACTCACTACATGACTCTGCGTCCCTCTACTGCTCCTCAGCGTGTCCCTCTACCGTCTCCTCCTGCGTCCTCTCTGCCTGTCGTTCCGGACCCTGAGTCTGACCGGTATCGTGCTGAGCACCCTACTGTTACGCGTCTCCTCGCTACTGTTGTCACTGACCCTACCTTTGAGTCCTCGGCTGCGTCTGCCCTGGTCGCTGAGTTGGTTGACTTTGCTGCTGCCTGTCGTCTAGACTACGCTGCTAGCCTTGTTGCTGAGTCTGAGTCTGCGTCTGTCTGTCCTCCGTCCGTCGGGGGTGAGTGTGCTCTTGGCACGGACGTCCTTGAGGACAGACAGGAGGAGTTCCAGTGTCTTACTGCTGCTTTGCCCCGTCTCGTGTCCTTGCTAGTTGCCCCTGAGGGAGACCCGGATGCACCAGACATCCCGACCCCGCGCACTTACGCTGAGGCGATGGCGGGTCCCTACTCCTCTCAGTGGCAGACAGCCATGGACGCCGAGATGGCTTCCTGGAAGTCCACACGCACCTACGTCGACGAGGTTCCCCCTCCTGGGGCGAACATCGTCAGTGGCATGTGGATTTTCAGGGTGAAGCGGCCGCCGGGTTCTCCGCCTGTCTTCAAGGCGCGTTACGTGGCTCGAGGCTTCAGTCAGCGAGAGGGAGTTGATTTCTTCCAGACCTTCTCCCCCACCCCGAAGATGACTACTCTTCGGGTGCTGCTGCACATAGCCGCTCACCGCGACTACGAGCTTCACTCACTTGACTTCAGCACTGCTTTCTTGCAGGGCAGCCTGCACGAGGAGATCTGGCTGCGCCGCCCACCTGGCTTCACTGGGTCGTTTCCTCCTGGTACCCAGTGGAGGCTTCAGCGACCGGTCTACGGTCTCCGCCAGGCTCCGCGTGAGTGGCACGACACACTGAGGACTACACTTGCGGCTCTTGGGTTCGCGCCTTCTACAGCTGACCCGTCGCTGTTCCTGCGCACCGACACTTCGCTGCCGCCGTTCTACATCCTCGTGTACGTCGACGACTTGGTCTTTGCCACTGCTGACACTGCAGGACTCGCCTACGTGAAGTCGGAGCTGCAGAGGAGACACACGTGCACAGACCTGGGTGAGCTGACAAGCTATCTTGGCTTGCGGATCACCCGGGACAGAGCGCGGCGCACCATCACCCTGACTCAGTCACACATGGTGCAGCAGGTTCTCCAGCGCTTCCGCTTCACGTACTCCTCGCCTCAGTCCACTCCTCTGCCTACCGGTCACTCGCTCTCAGCTCTGCCTTCGGATGAGTCCGTAGAGCCGAGTGGCCCGTATCCATAGCTTGTGGGCTGCCTCATGTACCTGATGACCTGCACTCGACCTGACCTTGCATACCCTCTTAGCATCCTTGCACGCTATGTCGCTCCTGGCCGTCACAGGAAAGAGCACATGGATGCCGCTAAGAGGGTGTTGCGCTACTTGTGCAGTACGTCGGGCATGGGGCTAGTGCTTGGAGGGCGAGACCGAGTTGTGCTCACTGGACACTCAGACGCTTCTTGGGCGGACGACCAGGCTACTCAGCGGTCGTCTCAGGGTTACACCTTCAGCCTTGGCTCTGGCTCAGTTTCTTGGCGTTCCACACGCTCTTCGTCTGTTCTCAGCTCCAGTTGTGAGGCTGAGATCTACGCCACAGCCATGGCGGCCCAGGAGCTTCGCTGGCTGACCTACCTGCTGACCGACTTGGGAGAGAGGCCTCGTTCTCCTCCAGTGCTGTACGTCGACAACAAGGCTGCCATTGCCTTGTGTGAGGAGCACAGACTGGAGCACCGAACGAAGCACATCGCCCTGCGGTACTTCCTGGCTAGAGAGCTACAGCAGCGTGGTCAGCTTTGTCTGCGTTACGTGGCCACGGAGGCCAACACTGCTGATGTGTTCACCAAGGCGCTCCAGCCTTGTGACCATCAGCGCTTTTGTACTCTTTTGGGCCTTGTGCCTACTGGACCTCACTTGCTCACTTCTTGACTTTGCTTGTACTGTGATCTCTATATATATATACCTGCATGTTTACTCTTACTAGGTTGTGATCACTGTATCTCTGACTCTGTTATAAACCTGCATGTGAACTGGTCTTGTGACCGCTTGCTTGTGCTCGGAATTTGTGTGGAATCCTCGAGATCCACCCTGAGCCTGTTTTGCCTTGCTTTGCCCTGACTGGTCTTGTGACCCCTTGTTCTCCCCCACTTTGCCTATGGGGTGTCAGAATCCCAGCCACTAACCACTGGGATAAAAGGGCTTGTTATAGTAGCGGGTGAGTGCGCCCATAACCCCCCAGGCCAACGTGCCTGTAACCCTTCCCTAGGATCAATCGGGGATCACCAGTGGACCTCTGACACCCCCCCGCACTGGGATGCCCGAGGTGCACACACCGGGATTCGAACCCGAGACCTTCGCTCTGATACCATGTCAGAATAACTAGGCAAGAATGAATGCATTGAATGGAACAGTTGGGTACAAGTAGCAAACCCTAGTTGGGGTTGTACCCCATATTGGCTACCCCACTACAGCCTACCAACATATAACACATTACAATTTAACATGGGGGTGTGTCAAACATATGTGCTGCATACTGTCTAGGCTGTAGTGGGGTAGCCCATATGGGGTACAACCCAAATTAGGGTTTACTACTTGTACTCCTGCATGCTGCTAGTTCACTCATTCCTGCCTGTTGATTCTGACAACAGCGCACCATCACCTGACTCAGCCACACATGGTGCAGCAGGTCCTTCAACACTTCGGCGTTATTTGGTCCTCGCCACAGTCCACTCCTCTGGCTACTGGTCACTCGCTCTCAACTCCACCCTCCGACAAGCTGCCTGTCACAGGATCGAATTCTCATTCGAACGTGTCACTAAAATTGAATACAAGGCGTTTTTATACTCGGAAATTACAAGGATAAAATAGATAAAACCAACTTTCGGGAACACGCCCTTCCCGATACTACAATCACAAGTGCGCACAAGCACGCAAGGCTATTGACAATTGGGATTATGCCCTGATTACACCGTATACACCACTGTCGGCGCTGTCGGTGCCGTATAACAAATATGTCGGTGGGAAAAATAGGAAATAAGTGAAATAAAGAGAAGGCTCTAGAAAATAGAATAGTAGGCCGATTGAGATGAAATAAAGACCAAAATAGAGAGGAGAAAAGGGAGAATATGATAAAGGAAACACATAATAATGAGAAAATATTATAACGGGGACGTCCTCTCACACTTCCCCCCTCAAAGCTGGGCGGTAGAAGTAACACCTTGCTTGACAAGGTAGTCATGGAGAGGACGACGTGCGTTATCCATGTCGTGTTCAGGTACCCAGCTATCTTCAGAAGGATTATAGCCTTTCCAACGAACTAAGAGCTCCAATGTGCCATTGTGTCGTCGTCGATGCGCCAGAACAGCTTCGACTTCGTACTCAGGTTCCCCATTAACGATCACTGGCGGTGGCGGCGGCGGCTGGCGACCTTTGAAGACCGTGTTCGGGTCCCGGTATGGCGCGAGAAGTTGAACATGGAAGGCATTGTGAATCTTCCAGGTAGCTGGTAAACGCAAGCGGAAGGTTACCGGAGTGACCTGCGCTTCAACAAGAAAAGTTCCGCTGAAGCGAGGTCTGAGCTTAGACGGAAGTGACTGATGTCGAGATTGTGTGTATCCAGAAGCACTTGATTGCCAGTCTTAATAGAATGATCGTTGCGACTCCGATCAGCGAGCTTCTTTTGTTGCTGCTGGATAGTCAAAAGGCGTTTATGAGTGCGCTCCCACAACTGGTGCATAGTGGTAATGAAGTCAAGTGCGGGTTACACGGTGGCGGGTACTGTCGGTTTCTGAGGCGTGAGCAGGTTGCGACCGTAACAGAGAAAGAAAGGGGTTTGTCATGTGTAGCGTTGTTGTACGCAAACTCGAGAACCGGCAGGTGCGCATCCCATTTGGAGATATCGTCCTTACACGCTGCTCGCAGAAGCTGTTCAACAATCTGGTTGAGGCGCTCTGTCTGTCCATATGTTTGGGGATGATAAGCTGATGACATGAGCGACATGAGCTCCTTCCAGAATTTGCTTGTAAATTTTGGATCTCGATCGGAGATTAGCGTGGTCCGAATGCCATGCTGCGAGACGGCGTAGCGAAAGAATAATTGCGTTGTCTCCTTCGTGCGAGTCGTCGTGTGTGTCTGGATGAAGTGTCCCATTTTTTAGAATTTATTGATGACAACTAGGATGGCATCATACCCAGCTTTGGTAGGTGGTAACCCGGTAATGAAGTCCAAGCTAACCACTTGCCAAGGCTGTTCAGGGATTGGGAGAGGCTGGAGTAATCCTGCTTTCTTCTGCTTGCTGCTCTTCATCCGTTGGCATGTGTCGCACGAGGTGACGAATTTATCTACGTCATCCGCCATGTGGGGCCAATAATAATGCTTCGCAATACCGGCAAGCGTCTTGTTACTACCGAAGTGGCCCGCGTAGAGAACATCATGATACTCTTGGAGTAGTAACTGGCATAAAGGAGGGTAATTGGGTACCTATTTTTTTGTGGATCCCTTGCGATATGTGATGTCTTGATCCCAGTGCAGAAGATGTCGCTTTTCTGCTACGGAGACTTCGGGGTCTATAGTGTATCCATGCGTGAAGAGTCCCTTCAAGAATGGGTTCATGCTATGGACTTGTAGGGCGGCAACGTGTGCAGGGCGACTGAGTGCGTTTGCTTTGTTCTTGTGCCCCAGCTTATACACGATATCATAATGGAAGTGGGTTTCGAGGAAGTCAATCCACCGGACCTGCCGCATGGAGAGTGTTGGTTGAGTTTTTAGACATTTGAGGCTGCAGTGGTCTGTGTAGACGGTCGTTTTTCTTCCTTCGAGATAACACCTCCATGCCTTGAACGCGTTGACGATGGCGAGGGCCTGTTTATCATGGATGGGGTAATTGAGTTCTGCCCCGTGAAGTTTTTTACTAAGGTATGCAATGGGTTGCAGTCCCTTCCCTTGGTCTTGCATGAGCACTATGCCCACTTCTTGATCGCTAGCATCAGCCTCGACGACATAGTCAAGTTCGGGGTCTGGCAGGATGAGTACAGGTGCGGACGTGAGTGCGGTTTTCAGCTGTTCCATGGCTGCCTGGTGTGTCGCCTCCCACTGAAATGGTGTATTCTTCTTCAACAGGTTAGTCAGTGGTGCGGCGATCTTGGCGTAGTTTGGTACGAACCGGTTGTAGTAGTTAGCAAATCCGAGGAACTACTGTAATTCCTTCACGTTCTCGGGGGTCTTCCACGTTCGCACTGCTTCAATCTTCTTGGGGTCCACGTGAACTCCTTGAGCGCTCACCATATGTCCAAGGAATTGGACCTTCTTTAATTCGAACTCGCTTTTGGATAGTTTCACGTAGAAGCGTTCCCGTCGGAGAATTTCAAACACGCGTCGCAGATGCTCAACGTGCTGCTTCATATCTTTCGAGTAGATCAGGATGTCGTCCAAGTATTCCACCACGCACTCATCCAGAAGAGGCCGAAGGATGTGGTTCATTTCTGCCTGAAACGTGGCTGGTGCGTTGGTGAGTCCGAACGGCATTACGAGATACTCGTACGACCCGTACCGAGTTCGGAAGGCTGTTTTATGAATAGAGTTGTCTGCCATTCGAATTTGCCAATATCCCGATCTAAGGTCAAGCTTAGAAAACACCATAGTACCACGGAGTTGATCAAGCAAGTCGTCAATCCGTGGTATTGGGTATTTATTTTTTATGGTCTGTTTGTTAAGTGCACGGTAGTCGATGCACATTCGCAGACTTCCGTCAGGCTTTGGGGTGAAGAGAACTGGAGCTCCGTACGGCGAAGTAGAAGGTCGAATCAGCCCTTTCTCCAGGAGATACTCGATTTGTTTTTTCATATCGGCAAGCTCCGTCGGACTCAGCCGGTATGGTGCTCGGAACGTCGGTTTGGATCCTGGCTCTTCCACGATCTCGTGTTGGTGTGTTCTGTATGGCGGTAGTTGATAAGGTAAATCGTCGGGGAGAACGTCCTGGAACTCTTCAAGGATTTTCTTGATTGCTGGTGGAAGTTCCTGGGTCTGCTTTTCTCCCTTGTCAGTTTCACTGACTATCGCCATAAATCCCGCCGTGGTCCGTTTGACGTCCTTCTCAAAGCGTGCGAGTGTCTCGACTGGAATATTTCCCGTGTCGTCCCATTTGGGAAGGCTGATTTTCCGTCCGTTGTTGTTAATGTTGGCCGTCCGGTTAACCCAGTTGATCTCGGGGTTGATTTTTTTTAGAAAGTCTCTCCCGAAGATTATGTCGATTCTTTTAATATTTGTGACGGGGAGAGCAGGCTTCCATCGCAGGGGTCCAATCTGTAGTAGTAATCGTGTTTCCCCATAGATTGGTAGCTTACTGCCATCCACCATCGTTGCCGAGAAGCTTGAGGACTTGATTTCACCTCCGAGTCGATCGATTGCCTTTTTGTCGTAGACGCTGTGCAACGCCCCGCTGTCCACGAGTGCTTGAAGGCGTTGTCCGTTGCAGATCACCTCGAGCAGGAGTGGTGAGCGTTGCTCGGAGTACCCAAAAATAGTTTCATTAATAGGATCATAGGGTACATCCCAATATTCAGTACACACCGTGGTTCCACTGCTTGCTCCTGGACTAACAGCTGGCCTGGGCTGCGTGGAGAAAGGCTCCTCTCCAACGCCAGCAGTAGAGGTACCGTCAGCCCCCGGATAGAAGCGCCCCTGGGGGTATAAAAAAACACTGTTTTTTAGGGGGTGCGCTTATAATTGAGGAATTTTATAAGAGCCGGCGCTTATAAAATGGCAAAGCAAGTTTATATTTGTTTTACACCAATCTGTACACCTTGTTCTGCCAATTGTAATCGAGTCGAATATATCTGGGGTCGCGAATCTGATTCTCGCGCAACTTACGGTAGCAGGGATGTATTCCCTGCCAACACATGCTGACTAAGCGACAGCAAGTGTGATGTGAGTGGGAAAGTGGACCTGTACTTCGATTCCCTGGTAAAGAGAAATTCGTTTCTGCGTTTCGACTGATTTTCAGATTAAAAAATAGACATGCGCTTATAATAAATCAGAATTTTTTAAGGGGTGCGCTTATAATCGAGGACCGGATATAAGCGCCCTCATCCTTTTATAAGCGCCGGCGCTTATCCGAGGCCTGCGCTTCTATCCGGGGGCTTACGGTAGTCACCGTTGTGGTTAACCCTGAGGGGGTGGATCTGGCCAACGCCTACGATCCACTGGATGCATCCTGGAGAGGTTTTTGGAGTTTTCGCAGCTTCATTTCAACTCCCAGCTGCCTCCTCAGCTGCTTCAGCTCCATAGACTTCTTCCCTAGAGAGTGGAGAGTCGTCTTGGGTTGGTTCTGAGAGAAGACGTTGACGCCGTGGAAAGGCCTGCTCCTTTCCACACTCCTTAATTTTTTCCCCAGCTCCGTAGGCACCGGTACCACTTTTTTAATTATCTGCTTCCTCTGGAGTTCTTTCCGAAAAATTTTTATTGCTCCGGGCCCGCGAAAATCATAAGTCTTCATTAAAGCATCTTTAAAAGATAACTTTAACGAATTCTGTTTTTTTCCGGGGTCGAATTGGAGAGTTCCCGTCTTGGTCGAGTCTGTTTTCGCGGAGGTTTTCTTTTCCTCGGCGAATCCCTCTGACAAATTTCGGTCCAGGGGCTTAAGATTTCGCCCTGGATTCTCCAAATCTTGCGCCTAATGCTGTCCTCGAATTTCGATTTGGTCAAGATTGCGCTGACGCTTTCGGATCTGTTTTCCCTCGCCAGCACGATCCGCAATCACTGGCGAGATCCGTTTTTTTTACCTTTTGTCCTTATTTTTGCCACTCCCTCGAGCTCGGAATGCCGCACGTGCAGATTTCATGTGAAAACAGTCGACAATCCGATGTCCGTTTCCGCCGCAAAAATCGCAAATCAATTTGTTTTTTGCCGAGCGCGAATTAGCGTCGAATTTGTCGACTTCCATGGGGTCGGCGAATGTGGTTGAAGCCAAACGGTCCCCCTGTCGTGATACGATGACATGGGATCGTCGTGTTCCAGCATTGACTAAGTCAAATCGCTCCGCGGCCGATATGATTTCGCTGTAGCTGCTGCAATTCGCTGCTGCAACCTGGCGACGAATGTCGTTTTTCAGCCCCGCGATGTAGGACTGAATCTTCTCACCTCGATAATGTCGGGAATGCGGTTATACAATTCTTCCATGTGCTGTGTGTATTGCGCGACACTCCCTGCCGGTGGTGATGTAATTTTTTGCGCGCTATGTAAGTAGAATTAATCGGCTCAAAACGTTTGAGCAGGTCTGCCCGGAACTGCTGCCACGTGGCTTCGCCCTGGAAAATTCTACTGTTGCTTCCAAGCCACTCGAGAGCTGGACCACGCATTAATGTTGTCGCGAGGCAAATTTTCTCGCCGTCGTACTCCGTCGTCGACCATCCGATCGCCGCGAAATAAATTTCAATCGTCGCGAGCCACCGCCTGACGTCGGATTTTAGATCGCTAGGGTCTAACGATTCCGGCGAGTGAAGTTTCGGAACCTCAAATTGACGCTGCGACTGCTGCGAAGTCGTCGAAGCAGGAAAGTTCATTCTCAAAAAAAGCTGCGTAACATGCTGCAGTTCATTTCGCAGCTGCTCGTTCTCCAATCGCGACTGCTCCGTCGTAGCTCGCATCTCCGCTTCCATTTTGGCGATTTGCGCGAAGAGCTGCTGCGTAACGTCGTTAGTCGCCGGCGAACCCATCCTGTTCAGAAACCACGCGAGGGGGCTAATTCCAAATCGCGGAGCTAGTGCTTACCAGAAATCGGCGTCGAATTGGTCGCCCCCGGCGGTTTTTCGAGGCGATTTTTTCCGCGACCGCTGCTTAGCCGAGAGTTGTCGAGTGAGAACAGCTCTGATCACCACGTGTCACAGGATCGAATTCTCATTCGAACGTGTCACTAAAATTGAATACAAGGCGTTTTTATAGTCGGAAATTATAAGGATAAAATAGATAAAACGAACATTCGGGAACACGCCCTTCCCGATACTACAATCACAAGTGCGCACAAGCACGCAAGGCTATTGGCACTTGGGATTACGCCCAGATTACACCGTATACACCACTGTCGGCGCTGTCGGTGCCGTATAATAAATATGTCGGTGGGAAAAATAGGAAATAAGTGAAATAATGAGAAGGCCATAGAAAATAGAATAGTAGGCCGATTGAGATGAAATAAAGACCAAAATAGAGAGGAGAAATAGGAGAATAAGATAAAGGAAACGGATAATAATGAGAAAATATTATAACGGGGACGTCCTCTCACACTGCCCATATCCAGAGCTTGTGGGCTGCCTCATGTACCTAATGACCTGCACTCGATCTGACCTGACCTTGTGACCTGACCTGACCTGATGTAGAGCCAAGTGGCCCGTATCCAGAGCTTGTGGGCTGCCTCATGTACCTGATGACCTGCACTCGACCTGACCTTGCCTACCCTCTTAGCATGATGGCGCGCTACGTTGCGCCCAAGAGACAATGACGAGAGCACTGGGAGGTTGCTAAGAGGGTTTTACGCTACTTATGCTGTACATCGGGCATGGGGCTCGTGCTTGGAGGACGGGGTCGAGTTGTCCTCACTGGACACTCCGACGCGTCCTGGGTTGACGACCTGGCTACGCAGCGGTCGTCACAGGGTTACACGTTCAGCCTTGGCTCCGGCTCTGTTTCTTGGTGGCCTACCTGCTTGTCTTCTGTTCTCAGCTCCAGTTGTGAGGTTGAGATCTACGCAGGAGCCATGGCTGCACAGGAGTTACACTGGCTCACCTACCTACTGACCGACTTGGGAGAGCGGCCTCGTTCTCCTCTAGTCCTATACGTAGACAACAAGGCCGCCATTGCCTTGTGTCAGGAGCACAGACTGGAGCATAGAACGAAGCACATCGCTCTGCGTTACTTCCTTGCTCGAGAGTTGCAGCAGCGTGGTCAGCTCCGTCTTACTTACGTGGCCACTCGGGCCAACACTGCTGATATATTCACTAAGGCACTTCCGCCTAGTGATCATCAGCGTTTCTGTACTGCTTTAGGCCTTGTGCCTGCTTCGTCTCACTTGCTCACTGCTTGACTTTGCATGCTTACTCTTGCTAGGTAGTGATCACTGTACTTTGCATGTGAACTGGCCTTGTGGCCATTTTCTTGTGCTCAGAATGTGTGGTGACTTCGTGATCCACCCTGAGCTTGCTTTGTTTTTCTTGACTGGTCTTGTGACCACTAGTTCTCCCCCACTTTGCCTACAAGGGTGTGTCAAACTATAATGATGCATGTGTTGTGTAGGCTGTAGTGGGGTAGCCCATAAGGGGTACAACCCAAATTAGGGTTAGCATTTGTACCCACTTCTCTGCTCAATGCATCCATTCTCGCTCACTATTCTGACATGTTAGTGATTAGCGATGGCCGCGCCCGGTTATAGAGGCATATATGGTTGAGGATGTGCTAGCAAATACTGACCTAGGAGCACGCACTTGTCCGCGTTGAACAAGTCGCAAAGAGATTGGCACCAGACCTGGCAGACGCGCTCTCGCTTGGCGGCGCCGTCTGGGTAGAAACAACTTTGTCCCCACGAGCGAATCCAGGCTCTCCATTCTCTTGAGGAGGTGCTTGCCTACTTCTTGCGCAAAGTGGGAAGCAATAGAGGTACATGATTCTAGGTCTCCCTTTGAGACCTAGTAGTTAATGGGATCTTCATGAAGGTTGAAGGTGTGGGTGATGGGGCTCCCTTCCGCATCCATGCCCTCAATAGTGACCATCCGATTTGAAGTACGGCCGTGCTTCTCCAGGAACTCGGTACCTCGCTATCCTCACCGTCGTTCATGCCATGTTCGATATAGCGTGCGTAATTTGACGCAGATGTTTTTTACCATGGCGGTGACTTAGGTGATGTCAGCCTGCACAAGGGTTGTAAGTTTTGTTCACGTCATTTGGTGGCTCACGCAGATTGTAAGCGTCTCACCATTCACAGCTTGAACTTCGTGTTCAATTCGTTCAGCTCTTTCAACCCATCTGCCATGAAAAAAAGGAAGAAGTCAGACTTGAAGCTGGTGGTTTTCGCGTATGCCGCCTTGCCGAGTTCCCAACACACGGTGACAGTTTCCGAGAGTACTGGCACAAGCCGCTGGTTCGCGTCGTCTCGAGAGAGCCATAGAATGTTCTCCCCTGCATCTCCAGGGCTGTCGTGTGCAGGATCTTCTGCAGCTCCATGAAATGAGAGTGTACGATGATGTTGTGCCCCAGGTTGTCGGCCACACTGCGCACGACTTGCCAAGATATGGCATGACATCAGCCGCGTCCTTAGCTGCAAGTGCTTCCCTACGCAAGAATAAAAGCAACGTTAGTATGCTTGCAAATTGTTGTCGTTAGAACTTCAAAACAATAAACACGATACCCTAACTCACACATACTTGTGGGCGATGCATTGCATGGTCACTAGATACAGCACCCACAGACGGAGTTGTGTAGCCACTCCCGCATGAACTCCCCGCATCACGTTTACCCCGTCAGTGCTGACCCCGGTGATCTTCTTCAGTTCGATGTTGGTGTTCTCCAAGGAGCACGATCAGCAGTCAAGACACATCACACTTCTTGACGTTTAAGTGACCAAACAGCTCGGTGACGATCTTTGCGTCTCGGACAAATCCGAGGAAGACAATCATGTGCTTACCCCTGTGGAGATACATTTTACAACGGGAGCTAGACTATGGGGAAGGAACGGTTGTAAGAGTAATTGTAGCATTCTTTGACATTTGATCATGCTCTCTCTTACAATCAGCAAAGTCCGCACCACATCAGTGTTGTAGAAAGGCGGCTTGCCAACGTTGCAAGTCGACAGCGTGCCAACGCCACAGCAAGGCGGCTGCAGCGGTACACTCGCATGACAGTAGCGCACCTGCTTCGCAGGTGCTCGCAGCTGATTGGCGTGCTATGCACTGTCACGCGCGCAACGTAGACGCCAAGTCGAGTACGTGCCACTAAATGCGCCTGATCAGCCACGTCGACCTCATAATACCACCTCCAAGGTCGGCTTTGCCAACCACCTGGGTGACTGTTGCGCAACCCCGCGAATCCTCGTCGCCCGGTAACTTGGTCAACCGGGCAACCACGCCGACCAAGTGCTGCTCCTCCTACCCGTCAACCACCCACGTGGACAGCCACCTTCTGCTGACTTTACAAAGTCGGCCTCTCCCCCAGGTCGACCACTTCTGCTCGATCAGACCATCTGTCTGCCGACAATACCAAGTCGGCTTCCCAGGTCGGCGCCCCTCTTAGGTCGACGAGTCCCGTCATCGACCACCCGTAGAAGTCGGCCGCCGGCGTCCCAAAGTCGGTGGCTTTGTAGTGGTCCCATGCAGATCGACCAAGTCTATCGATCTGCGCGCCCAAGTCGGCGTCACCCACTGCAGCAAGTCGGTTGATCCTCCCGCACACCCGACCACGATGTCGGCACCGCCCAAGCGAGGACAGGGCTAATACACAACTCCCGTTGACAACCCCGTCGCTGGTCGGTGCTCTCCTCCAGCTGCAAACCCAAAAAGGGTGAAGCCTGGATCTAGCGCATTTGCTGTCCCTTCATGTTGTTGACGAGAGCCTCGGTCATCTCGCGGAAGCCGTAACTGCAAAGGCACAAAACAGGTCAAATAGTTCAATGACGGATACAAAACAAAATTGAAATGATTCACAATAACACTCACTCGCTTTGGTATGTGCCGATCGCCTTGATTGGTATGTGAGGTGTCCCCATGTCAGCCAGTAGGCGAACCAGCCCGACAAACATGGAGATGGTGGAGTTGGACCTGCAGATGTATAGCACGCACATCATGAGTTGTATTTCACCGTCGGCGTTTTCGTACTCAGCGATGCGTCTCTGCACGACCTTTCCTTCCGCCACCAGTTTGTTATCAACAGATTCCTTATGCTTCTTGATGAGGGCGTGCTTCCGCATCGACTGTTGCTGGATGCCAACACAGCCTTCGCTGTTCTTCCCATACTGCCAAGGGGGAGGACCGTATGCCATACGGATGCTGCACTTCATGCAGGACATCTCGTCCTTGCACTTGATGATTAACCACTTGAATTTGCCCTTCCAGAATGGCTTCGCCCTAGCATCCAGCTCTTTCATGAGACTGTCCGGATCTAGAACCAGAACATTACTACGAGAGGAGCCAAGATCACCGGTGGGATGGAGGGTAGGAGGAGTTGGTGGCAATGGCGCTGTCCTAGGGTGAGTGGTTATGCAAACGTGAGGGCACGCATCCTTTGCAAATTGTAACGTGCTTTGGGTGAAACGACCAATTTTCGAGAAGCGCAGGTTCTTGCCAGAACGAGATGCACTAACGGATGATTGTGGCCTCTAAGTAGCCAGCGGACGGTGAGAAGATGGGGATGGGGAAGGTGGCGGTGTGTTGCTGAAAGTCCGCCGAGCATTCTCCACGGGCCACGACACAGGCGTAACTTCGGGGGGAACTTGTGGTGAATCTAACATGCCGCGTAACACGGAGCTAACTATAGCGGCGGCAGGCTGGGGTCTATGCAAGGAAACCCGGGCCCATTATAGGAGAACGGGCTTGGGAATGGCTGAATCTGCACCTTCCTCGGGGTCCGCCATGGCTAGGAGACGAACATGAACGGGAAAAGAAAGTGTTCCCTGCTGAAACAGGCGTGAAATGGCTCCGTCAAGAGAGCTTTGGAGACGAAGGGCCCCCTCAAACCCCAACTTTCAGTGTGCTTCCCATCTTGACAAAGCGTGCATGGTGCAGAATGAAACTGGGTGGCACCATTTGTGTGTGGTCCTATCGCAGCGCGGTTCTTGAAGGTTCTGTAGGCGCCGAAAACGTTGATGTGTGGATGTGGCAGCAGTTGCGCTGTATGACGGTGACCAATGACAGGCCACGCACAAAAGAGGTGGTCCTGCGTGGGCAAGGTATGACGCGGAGTGATCTGTTGCAGCACATTCTAGATGAATTCACATGGGACAAACACATCTTCTGCATTGCTGGCGAAAGCAACGTCCAAGTTGTCGGGGCGCGGAATGAATGGTACGTGCATTTCAGTATTCATGAGGGAAGCGGGTAATCACGCCTTGCACACGCTGAAACCATGCCTATGAGGAGAAAGTTTCGGTATCAGACGAAACCGAAACATGTGTATGATGAATCAAACGAAGATTAAAAATTGTGACTTTCAAATCAGATAAAACATGAAAATTGTTCCTTTCCTAACAGATACTGTATTACAAAACTCATTTTCTGATATATCAAATAAAGCACTAAAACGGGGCCTGATCAGCAAACAAACAGACAGAAATTTTCTGCTAGCGCAAGCCCTCCCTATCGAACAAGGCCAAAGTTGATTTGTTCTGCAAGGTGTCTAAATATAAAGTGCAAGGTCAATTCAATTGCTCCAACACAGGGCAAATTTTATCAGTGTAAATCACCCTGATACCCTGATAATCAGAGTGGTTTTTGGTAGTTACACTGATGGCCCAGGGTAAATTTTTTTTTTTTAGATAGGTTTTTCCTGATATGCCAGGGAATACATTTAGGGCACACGGATGAGTAAGGGTTCCCGTGTCAGGAATACACATGGGCTCCAATAATTTCATTCCCCCTAATTGCAAGGCCCCTGTCGTCATCTGTGGCTCCTGGTTGAGAGCGGTTCGGTCCTCCCAACAACCCTCCGATACCTTTAACCGAATAAAACCGCTTTCGCTCCGTTCAGAAGAGTCCGAAACCCCGAAATCTTTCGTGAGAGTGTTGAAATTAGAGGGAACTTTTTTGTTCCCCCCAATTTCAACCCCAGGGCAAAACGACAAGGACGCGGCTCGGTGCCCACATTCTGAAATTACCGGAGCCCAGGTGTACTAGGAGTGGGGCCTAGGCTTAGTAGCCTAGGCCCACACTAGGAGGTAGTAGGTTGTGCCCTAGGACTAGGGTTTGTGGTATACGAAGGAGAATTGTGAGAATGAGGTGGTTGAACTAGCAAGAGTTGGGATACAAGTAGGAAACCCTAAACCCTCGGCTCCCACACATCCACCCCCCTCAGCGGCAGCTGCAGCAGTGGGAGACGAGGAAGGAGGAGGAGGAGGAAAGGGGCGACGCACACGGAGCACCCCCACACCCGCCACCCCCACACCCCTTGTGGTGGGGGGGGCAGAGCAGAACAGTGCGCACGAGGGCGCGGGCAGCAGCAGAGCGCACGAGGGCGCAGACAGTAGCAGAGCGCACGAGGGCGCGGGCACGAGGCACGAGGCACACGGCACGAGGCACAGGCACAGGCACAGGCACAGGCAGAGGCACAGGCACAGGCACAGGCAGGTAGGTAGGTAGGCACGAGGCTCGAGGCACAAGGCACGAGCAGGCACAGGCACAGGCACAGGCACAGGCAGAGGCACAGGCACAGGCACAGGCACAGGCAGGTAGGTAGTAGGCTCGAGGCACAAGGCACGAGCAGGCACAGGCACAGGCACAGGCAGAGGCACAGGCACAGGCACAGGCACAGGTAGGTAGTAGGCTCGAGGCACAAGGCACGAGCAGGCACAGGCACAGGCACAGGCACAGGCAGAGGCACAGGCACAGGCACAGGCACAGGCACAGGCAGGTAGGTAGTAGGCTCGAGGCACAAGGCACGAGCAGGCACAGGCACAGGCACAGGCAGAGGCACAGGCACAGGCACAGGCAGGTAGGTAGTAGGCTCGAGGCACAAGGCACGAGCAGGCACAGGCACAGGCACAGGCACAGGCAGAGGCACAGGCACAGGCACAGGCACAGGCAGGTAGGTAGTAGGCTCGAGGCACAAGGCACGAGCAGGCACAGGCACAGGCACAGGCACAGGCAGAGGCACAGGCACAGGCACAGGCACAGGCAGGTAGGTAGTAGGCTCGAGGCACAAGGCACGAGCAGGCACAGGCACAGGCACAGGCAGAGGCACAGGCACAGGCACAGGCACAGGTAGGTAGGTAGTAGGCTCGAGGGACAAGGCACGGGCAGCACAGGCACGGGCAGCATCGGGCAGCAGCAGAGCGTACCGGGTCCAGGGGCGGCTTCTGAGGTCCAGGGGCGGCTGCTGCAGGGGCGGCTGCTCCAGGGGCGGCTGCTGCAGTTGCTGGCGGCTCCAGGGGCGGCTGCTGCAGGTGCGGGCGGCTCCAGGGGCTGCTGCTGCAGGTGCTGGCGGCTCCAGAGGCTGCTGCTGCAGGTGCTGGCGGCTCCAGGGGCTGCTGCAGCAGTTGCGGGCGGCTCCAGGGGCTGCTGCTGCAGGTGCTGGCGGCTCCAGGGGCTGCTGCTGCAGGTGCTGGCGGCTCCAGGGGCTGCTGCTGCAGTTGCGGGCGGCTCCAGGGGCTGCTGCTGCAGTGGCGGGCGGCTCGAGGTGCGCCCTGGCCTGGGCCTGGCGCAGCCCGTACGGGCCGCGCGCGGGCCTGGCGCAGCCCGTACGGGCCGCGCGCGGGCCTGGCGCAGCCTGTACGGGCCGCGCGCAGGCTGGACGGGCCGCGCGCGGGCCCTACGGAGGTCGCGCGGGCCACGACGGGCGACGGGGGGCGACGCGCGGGTCCCCGTCGCCCGTCGCAGCTCCTCCCGGGGGCGACTCGCGGAGTGACGGGGCAGAAAGCCGCCGCGCGCCTCGGGGCGCACGGCGGGCAGAAAACCGCCGCGCGCCTCGGGGCGCACGGCGGGCAGAAAACCGCCGCACGCTTCGAGGGCGCGGCGGGATGAAAAATTAGGGTTTCGCCGCCGCGCACCACGGGGCGCGCGGCGGACACTACGGCAGCGGAAGCAGGTGGTGGGCCCATAGAGGTAAGCGGCAGGAACGTGCTCGCTCTAGATACCATGTCAGGAATACTAGGAGTGGGGCCTAGGCTTAGTAGCCTAGGCCCACACTAGGAGGTAGTAGGTTGTGCCCTAGGACTAGGGTTTGTGGTATACGAAGGAGAATTGTGAGAATGAGGTGGTTGAACTAGCAAGAGTTGGGATACAAGTAGGAAACCCTAAACCGTAGGGGCAGGAGCGCGGGGGACGGCGAGAGGGGGACGGACGAGGCGCGCGCAGGCTGCCCGCGCCGCGCGCTGGCCTGGCGCAGCCCGTACGGGCCGCGCGCGGGCCTGGCGCCGCCCGTACGGGCCGCGCGCGGGCTGTACGGGCCGCGCGCGGGTCCCAGGGGCGCTTCGACGGGCGACGGGGGCGTTTTGGCGGGCGACGGGGGGCGCTCCGACGGGCGACAGGGGCGCTTCGACGGGCGACGGGGGGAGGGCGCTTCGACGGGCGACGGGGGGCACTTCGACGGTGGGAAACCGCCGCGCGCCTCGGGGCGCACGGCGGGCAGAAAACCGCCGCGCCTCCGAGCGCACGGCGGGATGAAAACCGCCGAAACCCTAAAAACGCCGCGCCTTGCGAGCGCGCAGTAGGCAGAAAACGTCGCGCGCCCGAGGCGCGCGATAAGCAGGACAGCAGCGGAAGCATTAGGTGGCGGGCCCACCCACAGGATCGACCCAGGAGGGTCGACCTGCTCTGATACCATGTCAGAACTAGCTGTAGAAAGTAAGAATGAAGAAAGGAGGGTTTGCACTAGCAACAATGGTGGTACAAATAGCTAACCCTAGAAGGGTTGTACTCGCTATAGAGCACCCCACTGCAGGCTAGAGCATAATATTCTGACATCCCGAATCCCATAACGAGTTTTACCCTTAAACGAGTACCCTTCCCCCTCCCCCCCCCCCCCCCCCCCCGGCCCCCCGCCCCCCAGTACCCCTACCACCACTTTCCCGTAACCCAGGATTCCCGATTACCAACTATCAAAGCCGGAATTTCAGCCTTGTCAACGCATGTGCTGGCACACAAAGGGCCACCATTGGCCAGACTTATGGTTTCTTTGTAGGCAGCGCCACCAACTCAACTCGGTCTGTTTGTCTGACATGACAACACGACCATTTGAGCAGGAAACTTGGCTGAGTGCAGCAGCAAGTCGGTGCCCACCAGTCCACTAGGCACCGCGTTCCTTGCACGACTGTGGGTGGCTCTGCAGATCCTTTGCATGCACGTTAGGAAACGTATGCGCTCGGGACTGGGGGCACGAGCACGGTTGAGGTCTCTCATTTGGAAACAAGGAACTTCACGCTCAGCTGGGCTAACCATCAGAGGTAGGCGTTTCTTTTGTTATCCACGAGGGGCCATGGCTCCTACTGAGGACGTTGATGGCGAAGCTGCTGACGAGCCACCTAACGATGCTCCCGCGTGGACAGGCTTGGATTTCCTGCAAGCTCTGCATGCGAACCCTCCGCCTGTATGCAAAGCAGGCCTGTCTTCTTGCAGCAATGAAAAACAGCCTCCTGCTACGCCGTCTGGTTCTAATGCTGTCACGTCGGACAGTGCTCCCGCCACTGTCAGCGTGATAGAGGTTGGCGAGTCATCGTCCGCTGCCTCAAATAAGAGGCGTCGCTTTACGCAAGCCATTCTCCCATTCGGCACGCCCCCTGCGAAACCGTCTCCGCCTCTCGCTCCTGTCCAAGCTCCCAAGCGTGTGTCCCGTGAACTCACCCAAGCCGAGAAGGCAGAGGAGAAATATCTCAAGGCGCAGCAACTATACATCACGTAGTGGTTGCCGAAGTTCGACTGGCTGCTGCTTGACAAGAACGAGGAGGGCCTGCCAATTCTGCGATGCAGCATGTGCGTGGAGCATGGAAAGGACGACGCAAAATTTGGATGCAACGGAACGGGGAGACGCGATCTGCAGCTCGGATCGATGCGTTGTCACGAGCTGAGCGGCCGCCACGACAAAGCCATAAAAAGGTAGCAGACGCTCATGGCGGAGATAGAGAAGCAAAAACGGATTGACGATTTCGTCAACACCCACAAGGAGGGCGCGCGGCTTACTCGTCTCATGCGCGGCGTGGAGTTAATCAGTGACCATAACGCACCGATCGCGATGTTCCCGAAGCTCATAGGGTTCCTCGCGAAAGAGGGAGTCGCCTACATCCCACTTCAGTCCTATGGCGTGTACATTGTTGTTTTTTTTAATTGCATGGTTTTCAATTATGTACTTACGCGTCTGTCACATCTTTTCCCTTACCCACGGCTTGTGGCAGGTACGGTTTCAACGAAATGGTGTCGGTGATGGCAAAGTATCAGAAAACACAGCAGCTGCAGCATCTTCTCGCTTCACCATTCATACGCCTTATTTACAACGAGAGCACGGATCGCGCGTGTGGCAAACATTTGATTGTGTTTGCCACGTTCCTCAAGAACGGCGTCTCCGTCACGGAGTTTCTGACGCTGCTGATGGTGCATAAGTGCGACGCGTCGTCGCTTTACACTGTGCTCACGAGCCATCTGGACTCGTTTGGCGTGGACATCAAGCGCGTGTCCGGCATCGGCACAAACGGTGCTTCTGTGAAGATGGGGGAGAAGAGCGGTGTTGTTTGCCGCTTGGAAGAGCGCGTGCAGCAACTCGTCGGATGTCACTGCGTAGCGCATCGATAAGTGTTGCGTTGTTGTATTTGTTGAAACTCAACACGATGCAGGTAATCCAATGTTCTACAGTTTCTTACCTCCCTTCTTGATGTTTTGCAGAGAGGCGCTAGTGGTCAAGGATGCTGCGAAAGCATTCCTAGACCTTAACATGATCGATGCTGCTATGCGTGCTGTGGGAGAGATCATCTGCCGCTCTAACATTTGGTACAAGAGGTTCAAGGAGCTGCAACAAGAGATACACTATACAAACATCGAACACCAAGGACTGTTCAGATGGCTATTGCAAGGAGACGCTATAGCGAGACTGTGCAGAGTTTTCGGGGCAGCGATCGTCATGATTGTGGAGTACGGGCAGAAGATAGCTGCAACAGTACAAACGTTTAAATTCCACTTCTGTTTGTACTTCCTCGCAGATATTCTTGCGGTTCTGAACTCGCTCAACTGGTTCTTCCAGCACCGCAAGGCAAGTATGTGCTTAAGTGTGAAGAAGATTGGTATTAAGAAAAATTGCTCTAGCTGACCTGTTTGTCGTGCCCGGTGTTTCACAGGTGGACATCACGCAAGTCGCCAAAGAAGTGGACCACACTATCACCATCATCACGCACCGGTACATCCAGTATGACGACACCTTTGGCGACGGGGTCAGCAAGCTCTTGTCCAAGTTCATCAAAGAGCACGGGGGTGACAACCGGACGGTGATGGTTGACGGGATTGATGTGGAGGGGCGGCAGACTTCACACAAGTTTGTGCTGAGCGAGACACCTATCAAGAAGCACAAGTTCGGGGGCACGCTTGGTGACTGCGAAAAGCTGTGCTCGGGTTTTGCGAAGGAGATTGTTGCAAGAATGAAGTACCGTATATGGGACTTGCCGCACTTGGGCGGCGTGAAGCTGTTTCAAGTTGAATCGTAGCCATTCGGATAGAACCAGCGCGATTTGAAGACCCTCGAGTGGCTGGCGGCAAACAATGAGCTGTTTGGCGGCATGCTTCCATGTGAGGTTAGATTTCTCACGTGTGTTTGATTCGGCTCGCACATTGCATGTTACAGTACCACAGTACCTGACAACCAACCCCCTTTACTTCCACCGCCCCAAACCCCATCGCCGTCAGGTTTCTATTTCAAGGCAGCAAAGGAGCTGCAGAGCTTCTGTCACAGCATGTGACGCCATCACGCGGGGAAAGATTTCCACCAGGGACTTCAAAGCATGTTGAAGAGCCAGGATTGGCGACGCAGTTATCCGAACCTGATCACACTCTGGTAGGCCCTTGCCGTGTTGCCACTGAGCACAGTGGAGTGTGAGAGAGGGTTCAATCGCCAGAACATCATCAAGAGCTGGATGCGCACATCGCTTTGCGATGCACGCCTTGGCGACCTCATGACGCTGCACATGCTCAAGTACCCATACGTCTGGGCAGACGTGGTGGACAACTGGCGCAAGCAGAAAACCCGAAGGCCGGCGAAATCTGTTGCGCATGCGACACCTGTGGACTGGAAGGGCAAACAGAAAGCACCAGAGCCAGAAGAAGAAAGTGACTACAATGAACACCCCTGTGGCATGTATGATGATGACGACTAAAATTTATATTGAATGCAACGATAATAACTATTGACCAGGGTTTGTCATTTAACAACACTGATGCGACGGGGTGGATTTAAAAATTACAATGAAAACCCTGATGGATAAGTTTTTTTCAGAAGGGGTCACACTGATAATCAGGCTTTTGAGCTTGTGCTACACTGATCATAAGGGTTGGTCAAATCCAATAATTTTCCCTGCTCCAACAGAAACACAGCCTTATGGTAAGGGTCATAAGGGCGATTCACCCTGCTATCTTGGGCAAATGGAAACACATGCGATTAACATATGCCTGCACTAATATCCTTGTTGGGGTCATACGTGTTGGGCAGAGAAAAGCCCTTAGGATCCTTTCAAGGCTAAGACCCTGAGTAGGAATGTTGTAATTGCGGAAGCGCTTATTGAACTTGTTGAACCACCTTGCACTAGTGTGTGAGAGCAAGATAGATTCATTGTAACAAAGTAATACAAGGCTTTCATATGATTACAAGGAATATGAAGAGATGCAACCAACTGTTTTACTGTTGCTGTTTCGGTTTGATACAGCGACGACTCGGGCAACTGCTCAATATCGAGTCAGTTGTTTGTCCTTGCTATCGCGCTGCCTTTCATCAAGTCAAAGGTCGGCGACCTTTGACCTTCGCGTAACCTCCAGCTGTTACGTTTTGTCAACCTCCTTGGTTGACTCGCTGTTGCTTCACTGTAACGTGCCTCGTTTGCAATTCGATGTTCCTACACATCAGAAGCGTTAAATTAATTGTTTCCAACACTCCCCTTCACTTCTGGAGTGTTGTTGCTGGTGACGTGGCCTTGTCCAGTCAGCAGCATGCAGTACTCGAACTTCTGTTTTCCGAGTTTCTTGGTTAAATAATCAGCTGCCATTTCGGATGTGGGACAATAGGACAGCTCGAGACCCCGCTTCTCGATCTCGTCCTTCACGAAGAAATATCGCAGAGCGATGTGCTTCGTTCGATTCGCAAACACGCTCTTGTTCGCTATGCAGATTGTTGATTGGTTGTTGCAGAATTGGGAGAAATTGGGTAACTGAGCCAGCTTCGCTTCTTCCAGTAGTTCGCAGAGGTACAGACCTTCCTTGGTGGCTGAGCAGAGTGCAATATATTCTGCTTCAGCTGAGGAGAGAGCAATTAGCTCTTGCTTGCTCGACTGCCACAAGATGGGGCCGATAGGCTCGAGTCGGTAGATGTAGCCGGTGCGTGAGCGCCTGTTGTCGGAGTCGCCGGCGTGGTCAGCATCCACGTAGCCGATTAGCTTGGGCGTCGTGGTTCCGGTTTTGTGGTAGGTTAGGCCGATTGTCGGGGTGCTGACGAGGTAGTGAAGTGCGCGGTCGAGTTCCGCCATATGATCCGCTTCAGGTTTCTTGAGGTAGGTGGCGAGTTAGCTTGCTGAGTATGATAGATCCAGTCGGCAGGTAACAGCTGCGACGAGTAGACAACCTAGCTTGCGTTGGTAGTCGCGAATGCCTGCGGGTTTGAGCAGAGTGGGGGTTTCGTTGCGACTTTCGTCGGTGTAGCGGTATGGTGTGGTGATGGCGGCTGGAGTTAGTCCGAAGCGCTTGGAGATGGTGTCGGCGTATTTTTCGGCGCTGAGGTAGATTGCGTTTTCCCCGTCTTGTATGTTGAGTCCCAGGTACTGTGTCACGGTAGACGAGACAATGAGCGTGAGGTCCCGCTGCAGCTCCCCTTCAAACTAGGTTGTGATGCCGTCAGTAGAGCCTATGTAGAGTAGGTCGTCTACGTAGACGATGAGCAAGATGTAATCGGTGCCTTTCGTGAGTCGGTATATTCCTTGGTCATGCAGCAGTTGACGAAATCTGATGCGAATTAGTCGGGCGTGTAGGTACTGCTGCCATTGTCTCGGGGCTTGCTTGATATTGTATAGGGACTTCAGCAATTGGCAGACTTGGTTGGGGTCTGCGTTAGAGCCGTGCGGTTGCTCGACGGGAGCGTAGAGGAAAGTGTTGGCAATGTTGATTTGGAGGAGCTTCTTCCGCTTCATGGCGGCTATCGTGAGGAGAATTCGAAGGGAGGTGTGTCGGCTAACCGATGCGAAGGTTTCGGTGAAATCTCGTCCATACTCTTGGTCGAAGCCGCGTGCCTTAAACTTATCGATCGTTCCGTCAGCTTTTGCCTTCACGCGGAAGACCCATTTTCCCGTGAGAATGGTTTGTTGCGTGCCACTCCGATGGGTACGACTTTCTAAGTGTTGCGTTCTTCCAGCGCCTTTAACTCTCTGTCCATGGCTTCGCGCCATTTTTCCCTATGTTCCCCCCCCAGAGCCTGCTGAACTGTGGCAGGCTCCTTAGGTGGCGCTGCTCCTTGGACGGTGGTGACGAGTCCCATTATCTGCAGCCCACTCTGTGTGTAGTGGGGGAGATTTGCTTCCTTGGGATAGACTGCTTCGTCTCCCACTTCTGGATCGGGTAAGAAATTGGCGCCAATTCTTTTGGAGACATTGGTGTTGACTGACTGGGGCGTAACGTAACCATTGTCGGCGAAGTCGTAGTAGAATTCGGCATTGACGCTGTCGCGAGGATTTTCGTCATCCATCGGAATGGGCACGGAGCTGTTTGGGAGTGGTCCTGCTTCCTCGAATGCACTGTCCACATTTTTCTCATCCCAGTCAGCTTCGTCAGCTCGTGTGGCAAAGGCTCGGTTGCGACGGAAGCCGCCCGTGAGGGCTCGATCTGCTGCCAAGTTGTCCAGGTACGTTTGGAGGGTGAGTCGTTTGTAGAAGATTACGCCACGTGTTGCTACTGTTTCCTTTGAGTGGACGTCGAAAATCTTCCATGCGTTGTAATGTTTCACTGTGCACGTTGTGAGAATCTTCCAGCTCTTGCAGTGTGGGGTCGGTACTGTACCATGCACCCAAAAACTCGTAACAAATTTGTGTTGCCCAATTTTCCTGTCCACAGCAGATGCGGTGATGCGTTGTTCGGGAGTGATGACGACGAAAGCAAGTTGTGCAGCATGACGGCGTGGTCCATCGCCTCAGGCGTTTGGCTGTCGGGCAGTCGCATGCCACGCAACAGTTTGCGCACGGTGTTCTGGAGGGTTCTGTTCATCCTTTCTGCCACGCCTTGCTGTTGATGGGCGTAGGGAAGGGAGATGAGCCGCTTGATGCCTCGTTCTGCCAGGTACTGCTTGAACCTCTGTGACTGATATTCCCCTCCCCCGTCTGACTGGAAGCTTTTCAGCTTCACTCCTGATTCTCGTTCTTCTACTGGACGCCAGGCCACGAAGGCTTCGAAGGCCATGTCGCAACTCGGAAGGTTGAGGTGCCAGACGTATCTAGTGGCGGCGTCAATGAAGGTGATGACATAGTTGTACGCTCCTTGTCCACTTTCATGGGCGTATAGTATGTCGCAATAGACCTTTTCCAATGGTGCGTATGTTGGTGCACTTGGGTTGTGATGAGAGACGAACGACTGATGAGGTAAGTCGGCTTCGGGGCAGGTGAAGCATGTACCGCGGACTAATTGGAGCTCTTTGTCGTCGGTTAGAAGCAGTGAGTCTTTGTCAAGTACTCCTGCCCTTATTGTGTTGTTTAACGTTGTATTGCTCGGGTGTCCCATTCTTGCGTGCCAGATTGATTCACTGGCTCGATCTCCGGATGATCGCCTATACAGATCGGAGTTGGAGTAGAAGCTTGCGGTGATATTGGCGCTTCTGTGGACTTCGCGTGGAGTGGGAGTCAGCTGTTGCGCAGGAGTCGGTGGAGTGTTGTCGATGAAGATTGGTGTTGTTGAAGAACTAGTGTTTGGTGTCGTTGTCGGTGTTGTCTCTGCTGCTGTCGGTGTTGTCTCTGCTGCTACCAATGTTGTCTCTGCTGCTGTCGGTGTAGTTTCTGCTGTTGCTAGTGTTGTCTCTGCTGCTGTTGATGTTGTCTTTGCTGCTGTTGTTGTTTGTCGAATTGTTACTAACGCTCTCGTTCGTTCTACTTCAGGTATAGTATGCGAGTACTAGAAGCCTCTGGGACTGAAGTCGGGGTCGAGATCTGGCGGGTGTGTCCAAGAGGTGAAGTTGACGATTCCGTCGCTGTCGGCGGTGCCTTGATCTGGAAAGAAATCGAGGACGAAGACATTGTTCTTCAGCACTGCCTTCCCGATGTAAAGTCCACCCTTTCCGTTGTACAGCTTGAACTCCTGTGTGGTGTTGTCGGCTTCGAGATGGATTCCCTTCGCCATCAGTTGACTGACGCTGAGTAAGTTGTAGCCGAGTCCTTCTGTGATTACAACATTTGCATAATAACGTTGGTTTCTCGAGACTGGAGTTGAACTACTCCTTGTCGTCGTATGCGCAGGTTCTGGTTGTTAGCGACAGTGATCACGACTTCGCGATGAAGCTGTTGTTCTTGTTGAACGAAACGACCCGAAGAGAAGATGTGTTGTCCGCAGCAACTGTCCAGGAACCATGCCGGATGGCTCGCTTTGGGCGATGGCTGCATACGTCGGATTCGGCTCCATGGACTCGCGACGAGGAAGTACTTTCATCGAGCAGCTCTTTTGGTGAGTAGTGTGGTGGCGATTCAATGATGCATGATTCTGTTGTTCTTGCCATGCAGCTCACGATGTTTCTTGTGCCTTGTGCAGGTTGTATCGTTGATGTCGTTGAAGACTGCACTTGATTGGTGGGATGCGCCTTTGTTGAAGCCACTTGACTGCTTGAAGGTCGAAGTTGACGATGCGGCGTCCTTGACTGCTGCTGATTTGGGAAGTGAGTGTAAGGATGTCCTGACGTCTTGCAGAGACGGCAGAATGGCGGTTTGTATTGTTGAGCTTGATGCTTGTTCTGTCGATTGTTGTAGTTGTTGTGACGTCGTTGAGTGTGAAACGCGAATTCAGGTGCTGCTGCTTTTTTCTTGTGACGCTCTTCGTGTAGGTCCATGTCCTGCTGTTCAGCATGGATTTCGGCGTAAAGTGCCGCTTCGAAGATCTTGCCGTGGGCTCGAAGAATAGCTTGAGTGGAGTGCCAATGAGGACCGAGGCCAGTGATGATGACTGTTACGAAGGCTTCTTCAGATATCAATCCACCGCATCGAAGGAGTCTTTCGCGTAGTCTGCGACAACGACTAATATACGCCATTCCCTTTTCGTTTCGTTTCATTTCCACTGTTGTCAGTTGTGCCATGAGACGACTCTGATTTACACTGTCTGTTGCTTGATACAGGTTCTTCAGGTGGTTGTACGCGAGCTCGGCGGAGTTGCCGTATCCACGATAAGACCGGATGTTCTGCTGCTCGTTTGGCGTTATATTTTGTAGAAGTATCGTATACGCCATCAGTGACTGATATGTGTACTGCTGCTTATCATACTGTGTCCCGTGTGTTGCGTATGGCAGGGACCCGTTGAAGAATCTAAGAATCTGTGTGCCCTCCATCTGTTTCAAAATGTGTGCAAATTGTGACTGTATCTAAAGCGCGTCCAGTGTCTTCTCTTGTCCAGGTGGAGACTGTCAACGGGAGTTGGCCCCGTCCTCGCTTGGGCAGAGCCGACTTCGTGGTCTGGTATAGAGGTGCAACCAACCTGCAGCAGTGGGCGAGCTGGTCGACGAGGAAGTCGACCTGCACGGGTGCCACTGCATGGGCGCCGACTTCAGGAAGGTCGACCTGGGAAGTCGACCTGCGGAGGGCGTCGACTTGGTGACGCCAACTCGGGGCAGCCGACTTGGGTGGTCACCTGACAAGACTGCTGGTCGACCTGGTGGTTGGTCGACCAGGCGTGATGTCGACCTGGTGGTCGACCGAACATGGTGGTCGACGAAGGAGGGGCCGGTGTCGACCTCGACAGAGGGATTCAGAGCGCCAAGCAGGTGGACGCCGCCTTCGGTGTCTGGGCGTCTACCCGGCGTCCTGGGAGGCTGGACGCCGACCTGGGCGCTTGGAAGACGTCCTAGGCGAGTGGACGCCGACCTGGACGCCAGGACGCCGACCCTGGGACGCCGTGCTTGGTGAAGCCGGTGACTGACTAGGCTGGTCGACAGGGCGGGGTTGCCCGGTCGACCGGGATACCCGGGCGACGTGTGCGAGGGTCGCCGGGGGTGGTCCCTGCGAAGACGACCTCGGGGGTGGTATCCCGAGGTCGACGTGGCTAGTGGGTACCGTCACGACCAGAATGTCTGCGCTGGGAACGTGACGGACGTTGGACGCCAACCAGCCGCGTACACCTACAAAGCAGGTGCACCGTTGTCCTGCGGGTGCAACGCTGTACAGCCGACCTGCTGCAGCGTTGGCACACCGTGGACTTGCAACGTTGGCGCGCCGCATCTCTGCAGCGCTATTGCGGTGCAAGCATTGCTGCACTGGAACGCGGTCGACCGTGCTGCGCTGGAGGTCGACCAGCAACTATGCTAGCCCTGATGTAGCCTTGCGTGCCAATGTTGTCACCATCATTCTATATCATTGTTGTCATGTTTTCCTAGTGAAAATCTTACCAATTTCTCTGTGAACTAGCAAGTAGTATGAGCACTTGGAAATGAACAAGTCAATGAACGCAGAGATCCCTCTCACACACGTGCCTTCCCCGTAATCAAGCTCCCGTTGCATGAGCAATCTCCGCATGGTGCGGTGAGCGTGGACAACACCGCGACGTCACCCTCAGTTTAGCCGACTTCGCACTCACCTAGCTAGTTCGTAGACCGGCGGTCGTGCTTGACGCCATGGTTGACCCCGCAATGGAGCCGGGCGTCGTGGATACCCTGGAAGCACGGCTGGCAAACGCAAGGAGACGCCATAATGCCCGCGAGTACGGGGAGACTCTCCCCTGGGCTGTCGTAGAGGCTGGCATCCGCGCCGTGTGGGCGACGGAGCACCCTTCCCGACCAGCGTCTCCGCAACCGGTGAACAACGCAGGCGGCGTCGACGTGGGCGTCAACGCCGGTGACCAGGTCGGCAGCAGTGCGGGAGGCACGTCGAGGCCGAGAGGCGTAATCCAAGCCGGTGAAGTCGGCGGCGTTCAGGCGCGAGGAATGCAGTCATCGGCGACTGCAGGGGCCTCGCAGGGTGATGTCGGAGGCCAACAAAGCGGATTGGCGCCGATGTCGGCGACTCACGTGACGGCGGGAGGGATTGCGCCGAGCTACGGCTACTTCAAGTTTACGCCGGACAGGATCTCGGTCACCCCCCTGCTGGTCGGCCGCCCCGACATCCTCACGTGGAAGGAAGCCATCGAGCCCCAACTGGAGATGGCCGGGCTGATGGGCTTCGCCGCCGGCACCGTGGCAACGCCGTCGTTGGACTACCCCGAGCTACGTGCGGAGTTTCGCGTCGTATAGCTGCTGACCTTCACGGTCATCTCGCGGTGCTGCTCGCCGGGCGTGCAGATCGCCTTGAAGCCGTGCAGGGACTACCTGGACGCCGGCCACCAGGCGTGGCACTTCATCGAGTCGACGTTCCAAGTCACCGACGACCTGTACATCGGCCAGCTCGAGGAGCAGATGACGCACCTCCGGATGGGCAACCTGGAGACGGCGACGGACTACTACGACCGGGCTCGGCGACTTCTTGCCACCATGAGGATGGCTGGTGTGCAGTACTCCACCGCATCGTACGTCATGCACGTCCTCAAGGGGCTCCCAAGCAGCTACAACCTGCTGAAGCGGCTGTCGGTGGTGTCGAGCACACGGGCGTCACTCAACGAGGACTCCCTGACCTCGTACATCCTGCAGGATGAGGCAATGCAAGAGGTCGATAAGTCCACGGAGCTTCCGCTGCAAGCAAACTACGCCGCTTCGGCGAAGCAAGGTAGCCGACCAGGGCAGCGCGGCAAGCCTGGCAGCGGTGGTAGCGGAGGTGGGAAGCCGGCCAAGGACGCCGACAAGGGTAAATCGGCAAAGGAAAGCGGTCGTAGAGGAGGAAGTCAGCGTCCGGAGTGCTGGGTCTGCCACAGCCCCGACCACCCCTCCTTTGAGTGTCTCGACCGTAGCGAATCCGACGACGACGACGCCAAGGGAGGCCGTGGGAGGTCGGCCAGTTGTCGGCCACGTCGGGGAAACCAGCTGCGCGAGGAGAAGCAGTCGAACAAGTCAACCTCGGCGAAAGACGCCGACTCCTCTACTAACGGCAAGGGGCGAGGCGACGGGGAGGCGTCGTGCTCGCTGGTCGGCGTCGTGGAGCCGACCGTCTCGCTGGCGCCGGAGGCCGGCGAGAATTTCCAAGCGGTGGCAGCTGCGGTAAAGGCGAATCCAACGGTGGTCCTGCTCGACAGCGGCTGCTCGCACCACCTGATGGGGACGAAGAACGCCTTCGTCGATATGGGGCCGAGTGGCAACGTGAAGCATGTGCGCGGCTTCAATGGGGCGCCGCAAGTTGTTCGCGGCCGTGGCACGGTTGCTCTGCAAGGGGAGGCCGGGAAGCAGGTGCTCATCCCCGACGTTCTGTATGTCCCGGGAGTGCACGCGAACCTGCTATCGGTCGGTTAGTTAACTGAAGGAGAACGGCGTGAAGCTGCAGGACGATGGCGCCGTGACATTGCTTATCTCGGCGGCCGGCGACGTCCTCGGCCGAGCGACGTACTCTAGTCGGGTACTCTGCACCGACCTACGTCCCTGCTCGGTGACGACTGCGGTGGAGGAAGTGGCCCTACGGGCAATCATCTCTGCGACGAAGGTGGCGCCGGACAGGCTGCACGCGAGGCTCGCGCACGTCGGCATGGACACCATCCGGAGCTCGGCGAAGCACGAGGTAGACACCGGGCTGGACCTCAAGTCAGCGTCCGGCACTACCTCGCCCTGTGTCTCGTGCGTCGGCGGGAAGCTGGCACGCCACACCTTCCCCGACAAGGGTTCGGACGTCGAGAACGCCCTAGCCGTCGTGCACATCGACCTGTGCGGGCCGTTTCGTGTGGCCGCCAAGGATGGCAGCCTGTACTTCCTGCTGTTGAAGGACCGCAAGACCCGCTACGTGTGGGTGAAGCCGGTCGCCAGGAAGTCCGACGTGCTGCGGGAGTTCGAGCAGTGGCTGGTGACGGTTGAGCGGCAGACGAAGAAGTCGGTGTTGATGCTGCGTTCTGACCGGGGAGGGGAGTTCCTCGGGAAGGACTTCACCGCCTTCGTGGACGGCAAGGGGATCGTCCACGACCTGACCTGCCCGTACACCCCGCAGCAGAACGGAATGGCAGAGCGGGAGATGAGGACGGTGGTGGAGTCCGTGTGTATGATGCTGCTGCACATGGGCATGCAGCACCACTGGTGGCACCTCGCCCTGCGGCAGGCCGTCTGGGTCCATAACTGCCTTGAGAGGTCGGCGCTGCCGCCGGGGACGACGCTGTACCAGCTACTGACTGGGAAGAAGCTTGATTCGTCGTTGGCACGCGTATGGGGCTGCATGGCGCAGTTCCTCGTCCCCGAGCAGCAGCGCGGTGGGAAGCTGAAGCCGAGGGCCAATAGGGGCCTCCACCTTGGTGTGTCATAACAGAGCAAGGGCTGGGAGCTCCTCGACATCGCCGCCAACCGGGTGGTCACCACGTCGGACGTGGTGTTTTACGATACCATGTCGCTGGAGGTGTGGAAATTGACTCACGGGCCGGCGTCGGGGCAGACGCCGACAACCTAGCCAACGGACACCTCCACCGCGACACTCCCTCTGCTCGCCGAGGTCGGTGAGCCTGCTGAGGAGGACGCCGTGGACGTCCTCCCTTCTTCCCTTGCCCCTGCCATTCCCCCTCCCGTGGCCATTTTGAATGCGCCGACGCCGACGTCGGCCTCCAGCAATGAGGGAAGCGGTGGGGCGTCGTTTGTGGCGCCGGCCAAGGGCATCGCTGGTGGCCGAAGCGGCGTTAAACGAGTCGGTGTGGAAGTGGACCCGCTGAAGGCGGGGGAGCAGCAGACCAAGGAGTCAATGCCGACAAGAGTGAAGTCTGCAAAGGAGGCATATGCCGGGAAGTCGCCGATAGGGGAGCAGCGGATGGTGAAGCCGACAGGGGAGCTGCCGGCCACGGAGGACGCCCATGTGCAGGACGCCGAGGACATGGCAGCACATGTGCAGCAGCATCATACACACGGACTCCACCACCGTGGCCGGAAGGGGACAGGGGACTCCACCACCGCGGACTCCACCACCGTGGCCGGCAGGGGACTCCACCTCCGTGGCCGGCAGTCCGTGTGTATGATGCTGCTTCAGCACCACAGCCGCATGCTTCTGCACATGGGCTGGGACACCGGCTGTGGTGCTGAAGGACGCCGAGGACAGCGCAGAGAGCGAAGCTGAAGAGGAGCAGTTGGACGCCGGGCAGTCCACCGACAGCGACGTAGTGGAGGTTAACCCCGAACAGCCTGCACTGCGGCGTTCAGGCCGAGTCCGGAGGCCGCCGGAACGGCTGACCTACCATGTCTGTCTCTCGGCGGCTGCCTTCACCACGCTGTACGACAGCGACGACGACGACCTGGCGTACGACGACGCCGAGGACGATGAGGAGTTTCCGGAGCTCGACCCCGAGCACCGTTGGGACATCGCGACGATGATGGTGAAGGAGGCGTTGGCGAGCTGGAAGGGCAAGGCGGTGAAGGCCGCCATGGACGAGGAGATCCGCAGTCTACTCGGTAACAGCACGTGGGAGCTGGTTGAGCAAACCCCCGGCGTCAAACATCATGAAGAACCGGTGGGTGCTGATGACGAAGTACCACATCGACGACACCGTAGAGCGCGAGAAGGCGAGGCTGGTCGTGAAAGGCTTCACGCAGGTGTATGGCGCGGACTATGACGAGACGTACGCGCCAGTGAGCAGCTACGTCACGCTGAGGATCTTCCTCAGAATCTTCGCCGTCCTCGACCTCAACCTGATGCAGCTGGACATGAAGAACGCCTTCCTGCAGAGCAAGCTCGATCGCGTGCTCTACATGTACCAGCCGGACTACTACAACGACGGGACCGGCCGGGTGTGCAAGCTGCTGAAGAGCCTGTATGGGCTGAAGCAGTCGCCGTTGCTGTGGTACAAGGCGCTCAATGATATGTTGGTCGGCGCCGGGTGGAAGAAGAGCCAGGTCGACGAGGCGCTGTACTTCAAGGTCGGCGCCGACAAGGTGGCATGCTGGGTGCTGGTCTACGTCGACGACCTGCTCGCCGCCAGCAGCAGCACTGCGATGTTAAGGGGGCTGAGGGAGCTGCTGGAAGCCGCCTTCGAGCTGCGCGAGATCTTGCCGGTGCAGAAGTACCTCGGGTTAGAGATCATGCGCGACAGGTCGGCGAGGAAGCTGTGGCTGCACCAGCAGGGCTACGCTGACAAGCTGCGTAGGCGTTTCATCGACGAGGACCAAGGCGGTCGGACCCCTAAGACGCCGGTCTGCGTCGACGCCTACGCCGAGATCACCTTTAACGACGAGGAGGCGCAGGAGCGCCAGGAGGAGGAGTATCGGCAGAAGGTCGGCTCGCTTCAGTTCGCGGGGACGACAACGAGGCCGGATGTCACATTCGCTTGCAGCAAGCTAGGGAGCGGCCTCACGGTGAGGAGCGACCAGCACTGGTGCGAGGTCAACCGCTACTTCGCCTACCTCGCCAACACACGCGACACCGCCCTGGAGTTCGGCGGTGGTCCGGAGTCGCTGGAGCTGGTCGGCTACGTGGACGCCGATGACGCCGGCGATAAGCAGAACTGGACGAGCACGAGCGGCTACGTGTTCGTCTACGGAGGGGCTGCAGTCTCCTGGTCGAGCCAGCGCATCAAGTGCGCGACGCTGTCGTCGACCGAGTCGGAGTACGCGGCAGCAACTGAAGCCGAGAAGGAAGGACGCCGACTTCACTTCCTCCTGGCAGAGTTCCGACACCTGGACGCCGGGAAGCCGACTGTCCTTCGGGTGGACAACAAGTCGGCCATCACAGTCACTAAGAGCATGGTTTTGACTGGCAACCTCAAGCACATGGAGCGACGACAGGCCTGGCTGCAGCACATGGTGAAGCGCGGGAAGTTCGTGTTGAGATACATCCCGACCACCGAGCAGCCAGCCGACTTCCTGACAAAGGCGCTGCACTACCCGGCCTTCAACCTTGACCAAAGTCGGCGACGGCGACGACGATATGCAGCAGTAGGTGCCATGCCTTCTAGCATGGCTGGTGCAGTGTTCGGCATGCTGTGTGTTGTGTGCACTCCGCCGAGCTATTCTCTAAGCAGTGCTGCCGAATGGGCAGGAGGCCCAAGCGTGAACGCGGCAGGGGAGTGTCAACGGGAGTTGTGTGTTTGCCCCGTCCTCGCTTGGGCGGAGCCGACTTCGTGGTCGGGTGTAGAGGTGCAATTGACCTGCAGCAGTGGGCAAGCTGGTCAACGAGCAAGTCAACCTGCACGGGTGCCACTGCATGGGCGCCGACTTCAGGATGGCGCCGACTTCAGGAAGGTCGACCAAGGTCGACCTGTGGAGGGCGTCGACTTGGTGACGCCAACTCGGGGCAGCCGACTTGGGTGGTCACCTGACAAGACTGCTGGTCGACCTGGTGGTTGGTCGACCAGGCGTGATGTCGACCTGGTGGTCGACCGAACATGGTGGTCGACGAAGGAGGGGCCGACGTCGACCTCGACAGAGGGATTCAGGGCGCCAAGCAGGTGGACGCCGCCTTTGGTGTCTGGGCGTCTACCCGGCGTCCTGGGAGGCTGGACGCCGACCTGGGCGCTTGGAAGACGTCCTGGGCGAGTGGACGCCGACCTGGGCGCCAGGACGCCGACCCTGGGATGTCGTGCTTGGTGAAGCCGGTGACTGACTAGGCTGGTCGACAGGGCGGGGTTGCCCGGTCGACCGGGATACCCGGGCGACGTGTGCGAGGGTCGCCGGGGGTGGTCCCTGCGAAGACGACCTCGGGGGTGGTATCCCGAGGTCGACGTGGCTAGTGGGTACCGTCACGAGCAGAATATCTGCGTTGGGAACGTGACGGGGCGTTGGACGCCAACCAGCCGCATACACCTGCGAAGCAGGTGCACCGTTGTCCTGCGGGTGCAATGCTGTACAGCCGACCTGCTGCAGCGTTGGCACACCGTGGACTTGCAACGTTGGTGCACCGCATCTCTGCAGCGCTATTGCGGTGTTAGCATTGCTGCGCTGGAACGTGGTCGACCGTGCTGCGCTGGAGATCGACCAGCAGCTGTGCTAGCCCTGATGTAGCCTTGCGTGCCAATGTTGTCACCATCATTCTGTGTCATTGTTGTCATGCTTTCCTAGTGAAACTCTTGCCAATTTCCCCGTAAACTAGCAAGCAGTGTGAGTGCTTGGGAACGAACAAGTGAACGAACGCAGAGATCCCTCTCACACACGTGCCTTCCCCGTAGTCAGGCTCCCATTGCACGAGCAATCTCCGCAGAGACTGGTGTGGCATGAAACTGATGAAACCGCGTTGAGGCTCGTACGGAGCAAAGGTAGGTTGCTGCTGGTTTCCGCGCGCATAAGATAAGCCATCAAGACTCATGGGTGTGACATCATATTTGTTGCTGTTGTTTGATTGCGCAGGTGCTGCTTGCTGGTGTTGCTCGTAGAAGGACATGAAGGAGAAGAATTTCTCCATCATTCTTGTGTCGAAGCCGGTCACCTGGTGAGCAGGAGTTTCAGTAGATTCGGCGGCTGGTCTTGTCGCTGTACCTCCCTCTGTCTGTAGGCCAGAGGCTGGAGGTGGAGTAGGAGTAGTGCCGGGAGAGCCGTTAGAGGAGCTTCTCTCCTTCTGTGTTGCCATGCCTTGTGTTGTTGTAGGAGTTCGAGTAAATGATCTTGCCTTGGAGGCTCTCATACCATGTTGGGCTGAGAAAAGCCCTTAGGATCCTTTCAAGGCTAAGACCTTGAGTAGGAATGTTGTACCGTATTCTCCCGGACAAAATACCCCCCCATGATTGTGCACCCCCGGGTAGCTTGTGCGGGGTGGGTGCTATGGGCGACCTCGTTTCTATTATACCCCCCTTATTGGCTGATTTTCTATAACACCCCCCCTTTCTTACGGATTCATTATTATAGCTGTTAACGAGTAGCTGCAATATGGAAGAATATCGCGAGAATTCATCTCTCGATGAAATTTTGCTATACTTTCACATACAATCTGTCGAGATTTCCCCCCTCCCACTATTTCGCTATCGCCACGTGCTGGTGAATCTTCCACTGCAAGTGGCTAGAGAGGTGGCACCAGGGCTGACGATTCAAATATGGCTACCCTGTTTTCAAATCCCCCCCAAAAAAAAATACCCTGAAGGCACATTTTTCTGCAAAACGCCAAGCATGAGCCTTCTTGCGATATTCAGTGTTAACGAAATTGTAAGCCTGGGCTGTCAGGGTTGGCGAATTGAAATCAGGGTTGTTTTTCTTCTTCTTCTTTCCAGTTTGGTGAGCAAAACAGTGACGTGTGTTTGACGCGAAAAATCTAGCTGGATTGGGCTGGATTGGTTGGATGGAGTGCATGTGGCGTGGGAGGATCTCCTAGGGGGAGTGCAAAGGGGTCATCTGCACAAGAAAAGGGGGAGAAGGGCTGGAGGAAATGGGGGGACAGGCTGCTCATGGGAGGGGTGTCGAGACTTGACCTGGTTGTGGTGGGGGGTGTCAGATTATAATGCTTGTCTAGTCTGTAGTGGGGTACTCAATAGTGAGTAAACCCTTTTAGGGCTTGCTATTTGTACCTCCCTTCTTTCTAGTCAAACCCCCTCCTTTGCCTAATTCTCTCTTGCCTAGCTAGGTAAACCCTAGCTATGGCTCCTCATCGTACCTACTATTTCGACATGGTTTCAGAGCATTTATGCTCCTGGCCTGTGGGCCCAGCTGCTGCTTCCGCTGCTAGTGTTCTACTGGTCGCGCGCCCCGGGCGCGCGACACTTTTTTCATCCCGCCGCGCGCCACGAGCGCGCGGCGGTTTTCCTGCCCGCCGTGCGCCCCGGGCGCGCACGGCGGTTTCGTCGCCCGTCGTGGCGCCCTCTCCCGTCGCCCTTCGTGGCGCCCTCTCCCGTCGCCCGTCGCGGCGCCCTGGGGGCCCGCGCGTCCCCCCCCTCCCGTCGCCTCGTCGCGGCACCTTGGGGGCCCGCGCGTCGCCCCCTCCCGTCGCCTCGTCGTGGCGCCTTGGGGGCCCGCACGCCGCCCCCCTCCCGTCGCCTCGTCGCGGCGCCTTGGGGGCCCGCGCGCGGCCCCTCCCGTCGCCCGTCGAGCCGCCCTCGGGGGCCCGCGCGCGGCCCCCCTCCCATCACCCGCCGTGGCGCCCTTGGGGGGCCCGCGCCCTGCTCCTTTGTGGCGCCTAGGAGACCCCCCTGCCTCCTCCCTTTCCCTTCGTGCACCGCCCCTGCTGCTTCCAGCGCCCCTACCTGCGTTAGAGTTTGGGGGTGGCGGGCGTGGGGGTGCACGGTGTGGGTAACCTGCAGCTCCTCCTCCTCCTCCGTCTCCCACTACTGCAGCTGCCGCTGAGGGGGGTGGGTGTGTGGGAGCCGAGGGTTTAGGGTTTAAGGGGGGTGCCGTGGGAGTGGAGCTAGGGGTGCGGCAAGGGGTGTGTGAAAGGGGGTGGGACAATTGGGGGAGGTTGAGTGGAGGTAGCAGTCTTGTCGTCCGCAGCGCCTGTAGTCCGGGGCCCTTGCCGCTGGTAGCCCAGAGAGCCTGCTGCGCCTGTCGCCCGTGGGTCCGTTGCTCCTGTCTGAGCCTGTTACTCCTGTAGTCCGGGGCCCTTGCTCCGGTAGCAACTGAGCCAGCCGCTCCTGTGGCCCGTGTGTCTGCAGCTTCAGCAGTCGCCTCCCATCTCTTCTCCTCTCACAGTCACTCCTCCTCCTCACTTGCCCTGTGTGACTGCCTCTAGCTTTGCTTGAACTTGTGAACCTGCTCTATGACTGCTTGCTGTGCTGATTATACCCCACTTTGACTATGGGGGTGTGTCAGATTATAATGCTTGTCTAGTCTGTAGTGGGGTACTCAATAGTGAGTAAACCCTTTTAGGGCTTGCTATTTGTACCTCCCTTCTTTCTAGTCAAACCCCCTCCTTTGCCTAATTCTCTCTTGCCTAGCTAGGTAAACCGTAGCTATGGCTCCTCATCGTACCTACTATTTCGACAGGGGGGACGTTTTTCAATATTAGTGTCACGTTTATTTTTACAAAATATTCTAACTTACACATGTTCATTTGGAAAGTTAGCAAAAAACAGTTGATTACTAAAAACTATCAGTCACATGGCAATACGGTGTTTCACTACGGTTGGTTTTTTTTTTATCTCCTACCGAATCTTTTTGCGATCCGCTAGATCGCGATTTGTCTGCTACGTTAAGTTTACAGTTCAACAAAAATCAGAAACCGTATGTTTAGTCATGTTAACCAAAACGTAGTGTAGTGCGATAGCCTGGATTGTGCGCATGGGGTCCCTGAGATGGGTGCAAGCGTAATCATGATTACGCACAAGGGTAATCGGAACGAAGATTCCTGAAAGCTTCGTCCCGATAACGTTGCATTCAGGGTCAACAAGACGGATACTCTATATGGATAGGGTCCATAAGACCTACCACTCTGTGAGTATATACAAAATTTCAAGGTTTGCTAAAGTACTACTCTAACAGGATCAGTGTTCAGAAGTCGTTAAATCTGAAATTACAGGGTCCAAAATATGACAAGTCTGAAATCAGGGTAATTACCCTGATAAAATCAGCCCTGGATGGCACATGGCGTTTTCGTGGGGGTGATGAAGTTCACGGTCGAAACCCACATTCACGCCTCAGACAGTGATGTTAAAACGATCATCAAAACACCCACGCTGTCTAATTTAAAAAACACTAACACTAAAATATGCCATATGTAAGCATCCATATATTATGTAGCTTTTTCCTATGAGAAGACACCCCCCTTTTTTTTCCTGTATTTTTACATATACCCTAGGGTGTTATCAAGGCTGACGCTATCAGACTAAATACTCTGATTAGTCTGACGAATCGGGGTGTCTAGGCACTGGAAAATGACTTTCCAGAGTAGTTGAATTTTTGTCCTTGAGTGCTTCAGAGTAATTGTTTTAGGGGCCCTGATTTTCTGCAGTGTACTTCAGAGTAGATTTTTTGCGGAGCCTGTTACTACAGAGTATCGACTTTGTGGGCCCTGGATGGTATAGTATCGGGACGAAATTTCGTAGAAACTACTATCGTAAAAAATTCTTGTGGTGGGCCCTAGGAAGAAACGGTCCCACTAGCGTGAGCTGACTGTTGCGAGCTTCTTGTAGTGGCCAGGTGCAGCTCCAGCGTCGTGTGCGCGCGGTCCCGTCGCCCCCGCAGCTTCATGAGTGGTACGCTCAGCGTGGAGGGTCACGGGGTTCTGCTCGCTGCCCGTACGTCATTCGCACTGGTGCTAGGACTGGCCAGCCTTGCGGGACGTTTGGTCACACAGAGTCCCGCTGCTTCGCCCGTCTGAGCGACGCCTGGCGTACAGAGTTTGGCGACGCGGCTGAGCTCCCCGACTGGGTGGAGCTGCTACGGCAGAGGGTAGATGTCTATGCTCTTGACTATGATGCTATCCTCACTGCCATGTATGCATTGCCTACTAGTGATGCCGGTGACTGTTCCCTGAGTGTTCCGCCCGACCCGAGCAGTGCAGCTGCTGCTCTAGGTGCTAGTGAGTCTGCTGCTCCAGGTGCTAGTGAGTCTGCTGCCCCAGGTGCTGGTGAGTCTGCTCTCTCAGGTACCACGTCTGCTCCGGCGTCGCACACTTTCACCCTTGACTCGGGTGCTTCCCGCTCCTTCTTTCGAGACCGCACCACTCTCACGCCGCTCAGTCGGCCAATTGCGGTCTCCCTGGCAGACCCCTCTGGGGGTCCTGTTCTTGCCCACTACTCCACTGTTCTACCGTGTCCAGCGATGCCGTCTGGCTCCCTGTCGGGTCTTTATCTCCCCTCGTTCTCTACGAACTTGGTAGCGGGTGCTGACCTACAGGATGGGGGGGTTGACCAGTTCACCCCTGCGCGTCAGCGGGTGACCCACTGCACGTGTGCGGACACAGGCCGACACTTGGCCACGTTTACCCGTCGGCCGGGGTCGAGCTTGTACACCCTGACTACCGAGTCTCCTCCGGTTGCTGTGCCTGGTCAGGTAGCTGCGTCGGGTCAGGTGTTTGCTGCAGCGTCTCGGTCTGGTCCTGAGTCTGCCCCCTGCTCGTGTCGCCTCCTGTCCCACGAGACTCTTCTCTGGCACCACCGTCTGGGTCACCCCTCCCTGCCTCGTCTCCGAGGCATGGCCTCTCGTGTCCTTGTCTCTGGTCTCCCCCGGTCTCTCCCTCCCCTTCCTCCGGGGCCTGCCCCTACCTGCGTTCCCTGCGTCGAGGGGCGGCAGCGCGCCGCTCCTCACTCCTTCGAGTTTCCGCCAACAGAGTCTCCACTGCAGACTCTTCACATGGACGTGTGGGGCCCAGCCCGCGTCCGTGGACAGAATCACGAGCGCTACTTCCTGCTGGTGGTTGACGACTACTCGCGTTACACCACAGTCTTCCCCTTGCGTCGCAAGGATGGGGTTACTGAGGTGTTGATCGACTGGATCCGCGCTGCTCGTCTCCAACTCAGGAAGAGTTTCGGCTCGGACTTTCCTGTTCTGCGTCTGCACTCCGACAGAGGTGGAGAGTTTTCCTCCGGCCCTCTGCGAGCCTTCTGTCATGCGAGGGGCATCCGCCAGACGTTCACGCTTCCGGCCTCTCCACAGAAAAATGGGATTGCTGAGCGCCGCATTGGCATGGTCATGGACGTCGCTCGTACGTCCATGATCCATGCGGCTGCTCCCCATTTTCTGTGGCCGTTTGCGGTTCAGTACGCGGCGCATCAGATCAACCTTCAGCCCCGGGTCTCCATGCCGGAGACCTCCCCCACTCTGCGGTGGACGGGGAAGGTTGGCGATGCGTCTACATTCCGTGTCTGGGGATCTCTGGGTTTTGTCCGAGACTTGTCTGCGGACAAGCTGTCCTCCCGTGCTGTTCCCTGCGTCTTCCTTGGCTTCCCCCCTGACGCGCCTGGCTGGCAGTTTTACCACCCCACCTCGCGCCGTGTTCTGTCCTCCCAGGACGTCACGTTTGACGAGTCGGTTCCGTACTACCGTCTCTTCCCCTACCGCGCTGCCCCCCTCCCCCCCCCCGCCGCTTTTCCTTGCACCAGGTCCCCCCCCGGTAGACCCCCTCCCCCCTCAGGGTCCTGCTCCTTCAGGTGTGTCTCAGGTAGACCCCCCCCCCCTTGGCTGAGCCTTTGGAGGTCACTTCCGACACCTCTGGCCCACCTGAGGGGGGTGACGTTGCTGCTGACGCCCCGGCGGCCTACCGCCGCGCACCACGCTTGGAGACCCCTCCGGGGTTCCCTCCGCGACCTTCTTCGCCGCCTCTGCAGCCGGTTACTGTTGACTCTGGTGCTGCTGGGGGTGGTGCTTCTGAGGGTGCGGAGACTGGGGGTGCGGAGTCTAGGGGTGCTGATCCTGCGCTTGAGGAGACTGGAGGTCCTGCATCTGGGAGTGCTGTGTCTGGGGGTGCTGAGCCTGTGTGTGCGGAGTCTGGGGGTGCTGAGTCTGGAGGTGAGACGCTTGAGGGTACTGGGACTGCTGGTGCGCGGCCTACTTGGAGTGGCCGCCTTCGTCCGCGTGTGCCTCTCACCCCGCAGCAGCTGCACGACTGGTACGGTCGCCGTCAGGGTCGCGCTGCTGGAGCCCGGGGCTCGTCTACTGGAGGTGCTGGAGTCGCTGGTCCCGGAGGTGCTCGTACTGGAGGTACTGGAGCTGCTGGGGCTGGGGGTGCTGCGTCTGGGGGTGCCGCTGCTGGAGACACTGAGGCTGGAGACCCTGGGGCTGGAGGTGCCGGTTCTGGGGGTGCTGCTACTGGTGACGCTGAGTCTGGAGGTGCTGGCACTGGAGGTACCGGTTCTGTGTCTGGAGCTTCTGGAGCTGCTGGAGGTGCTGGAGCGGCTGGAGGCGCTGGAGGTATTGGAGGTGCTGGAGCTGCTGGTGCTGGTGCAGCTGCGTCGACACTACTTTTCTTCGCTCCGCCGTCTCCGTCGTCTCTGCCACCGCCTGACTCTGCTCTTCGTCAGGTTCTTACTCTCCCATCGTCTACTGGTCTTCCGTTACAGACTGGCTCACCGCTGCCTGCTCCCTCTCCTTACACTGAGCAGACAGGTAGTCCTGCTGAGCGTCGTGAGCGTGCGGCGCGTTCTGTCTCGCCTGTTCGTTCTGGTCGTACCGGTAGTCGTGTTCCTCGTTCGCGTCAGCCGGCTGTCCCCAGCGCACACCTTGCAGTCCGTCGTCCTTCCTCTACTCCGCAGCCTGTTCCTCTGCCGTCTCCCCCTGCGTCCTCTCTGCCTGCCATTCCGGACCCTGAGTCTGACCGGTTTCGTGCTAAGCACCCTACTGTCACGCGTCTGCTAGCCACTGTTGTCACTGACCCGTCGTTTGAGTCTACTGCTGCGTCTGCCTTGGTCGCTGAGCTTGTTGACTTTGCTGCTGCCTGTCGTCTAGACTACGCCGCTAGTCTTGTTGTTGAGTCTGAGTCTGTCTGTCCTCCGTCCGTCGTGGGTGAGTGTGCTCTTAGCACGGACGTCCTTGAGGACAGGCAGGAGGACTTTGAGTGTCTTGCGGCTGCTGTACCTCATCTCGTGGCCATGCTGCTTGCCCCTGAGGGAGACCCGGATGCACTGGACATCCCGACCCCGCGCTCTTACGCAGAGGCGATCACGGGTCCTTACTCCTCTCAGTGGCAGACGGCCATGGACGCAGAGATGGCATCCTGGAAGTCCACAGGCACCTACGTCGACGAGGTTCCCCCCCCTGGGGCGAACATCGTCGATGGCATGTGGATTTTCAGGGTGAAGTGGCCGCCGGGTTCTCCACCTGTCTTCAAGGCTCGTTACGTTGCTAGAGGCTTCAGTCAGCGTGAGGGAGTTGACTTCTTCCAGACCTTCTCCCCTACCCCGAAGATGACCACTCTTCGGGTACTGCTGCACGTTGCCGCTCAGTGTGACTACGAGCTTCACTCCCTCGACTTCAGCACAGCGTTTTTACAGGGCAGCCTGCACGAGGAGATCTGGCTGCGCCGTCCACCTGGCTTCACTGGGTCGTTTCCTCCTGGTACCCAGTGGAGCCTCCGACGGCCAGTCTATGGTCTCCGCCAGGCGCCTCGTGAGTGGCACAACACACTGAGGACGACACTTGTGGCTCTTGGGTTTGCTCCCTCCACTGCTGACCCGTCGCTGTTTCTTCGCACCGACACTTCGCTGCCGCCGTTCTACATCCTCGTGTACGTCGACGACTTGGTCTTTGCACTGCTGATACTGAGGCACTCGCCTTTGTGAAGTCGGAGCTGCAAAAGCGACAGACGTGCACAGATCTGGGTGAGCTGCGCAGTTACCTTGGCTTGCAGATCACCCGGGACAGAGCACGCCGCACCATCACCTTGACTCAGTCACACATGGTGCAGCAGGTCCTTCAGCGCTTCGGCTTCACTTGGTCCTCCCCATAGTCCACTCCGATGGCTGCGGGTCACTCGCTCTCAGCTCTGCCTTCGGATGAGTCCGTAGAGCCGAGTGGCCCGTATCCAGAGCTTGTGGGCTGCCTCATGTACCTGATGACTTGCACTCGTCCTGACCTTGCGTACCCTCTTAGCATCCTTGCTCGTTACGTTGCGCCTGGGAGACACCGGCGAGAGCACTGGGAGGCTGCTAAGAGGGTACTACGCTACTTGTGCAGTACATCAGGCATGGGGCTTGTGCTTGGAGGACGGGGCGACGTTGTCCTCACTGAACACTCAGACGCGTCCTGGGCTGACGACTTGGCTACGCAGCGGTCGTCACAGGGTTACACTTTCAGCCTTGGCTCTGGTTCTGTTTCGTGGCGGTCTACCCGCTCGTCGTCTGTTCTCAGCTCCAGTTGTGAGGCTGAGATATACGCCACAGCCATGGCTGCCCAGGAGTTGCGTTGGCTCACCTACCTGCTGACCGACTTGGGAGAGAGGCCTCGTTCTCCTCCAGTGCTGTACGTAGACAACAAGGCTGCCATTACCTTGTGTCAGGAGCACAGACTGGAGCACAGAACGAAGCAGATTGCCTTGCGCTACTTTCTCGGAGAGAGCTGCAGCAGCGTGGTCAGCTTCGTCTTACTCACGTGGCCACTCGGGCCAACACTGCTGATGTGTTCACCAAGGCACTTCCGCCTAGTGACCATCAGCGTTTTTGCACTGCTCTAGGCCTTGTGCGTCACTTTGCTCACTTGCTTACTTCTTGACTTTGTTTGTACTGCGATCTGTATTATATATACCTGCATGCCTATTCTTGCTAGGTAGAGATCACTGTACTGTTTGTAATTTCATATATAACTCTGCTTGTGAACTGGCCTTGTGGCCCTTTGCTTGTGCTCAGACTGTGTGGTGACTTTGTGATCCACCCTGAGCTTGCTTTGCTTTTCTTGACTGGTCTTATGACCCCTTGTTCTCCCCCACTTTGCCTATGGGGGTGTGTCAAACTTGTATAGCTTAGGCTATTTGTCTAGGCTGTAGTGGGGTTGACCATAGAGGGGTATAGCTTTTAGGGTTCATATTTGTACCCAACACTTTTCCTTAGTCACCATTCCTTGCCCTTCCTCTCTATTTCACAAAAGCTACATAACCCCCGGGTCTTATTATATAGCACCTTTTTTTTTTAAGCAAGTGCAAGGAAACAAAATTAGTGTTCTATCATCACTCTTTAATTGTTGAACAGAGCCGCAAAACTCATTCCTCGAAGATAACGCCCCCCCCCACTGGAATCTGCCACATGGCAAATTCCTGTGGGCCAACTGAGGCAGCTTCGATGACTGCAATGCCAACTTCGCGCAGCTTGGGTTCATGCACAGTACTATACATGGCCCGAGTCGCGCACGGTGCTGAGAGGTCACTGTTCTTGTGACCTCTTGACATCCTATTGGTCACGTCTAGGCCTCCTCACCTGGCCCTCAGCTTCCCTTTGGTCAAGCGGCTCCAGTGCACGTTCTTGACAAGAGCTCGGCTGGCTGTGAGAGCGGCCCATTTTTGTGCTCGTGTTTTCTAGTTTCAAGACTCGTCTGCCATGGCGAGTGACACCACCCCCCTGTAGTTCACAAGCATGGCGTCATTGCCAGATTCTAGCAGTACCGTCAATAGGCGACAGCGCCCTTTTACCGTTCAGACTGGCGCTGCTGCACGCTCACGGACGTCTCCTCGCCCTTTCTTGCCCCAGCTGGATGCTCCCGGTAGTCCTTCTACACGGGATGAACCGAGCACCAGCTCTGACCGTCCTCGCCCCACCCTTCCGCGAGTGGTTGTCCCCACCTTTCCTGAGCGTAACCGCCCGCAGGGACAGACGAAGCGCAACGCCGATGCTGCCCCGCCAAGTCCTCGCCACCGCATGACGAAACGCCAGCGGAATTCCATCACCGCGAAGGAGAAACTCCACTGGTTGAAGATGCAGGACTCTCAGCCCGACCTCTCTAATCGCGCGCTAGCGAAGCTCGCGAAGGTGCAGCCCTGCCAAATCCGCGAATGGAGGAAGTTGAGGGAGCGGCTGGCGGTCGCTTCCAGCTGCCGGCGGCGCCTCATGGGGAGTGGGCGCAAGTCCAAGTACCCGTTCATCGAACAGGCTGTCTACCGCCAGTTCCTGAAGCACCGGGCGAAGGGCCTTGCCGTCACGGTCAGTATGCTTCAGAAGTGGAGCGCCAAGTACATGAAGCACAGGATGCCCGGGGTCAACTGGCGCGCTTCGTTCCGGTGGACGACTCGTTTCCGCGCGCGCGCTGGCAGTTGGCGAGGCGGGTGACGACGAAGATGGGACAAAAGCTGGCAGCGGGTAAGTGAACCGTTATCCTCTTGTCAGTTACCCCGTGGCAATGTTGTGCTAATGTTTCTCATTGCTATGTTCGCAGATTGCAAGGCCAAGGTAGAGTCGTTCTGGGAGTTCGTGCGCCAGATGCGCTCTCTGTATGATTACCCACTCGACGTCATCGTGAACGCGGACCAGACGCCGCTTTTCCTGGAGATTCCGGCGGAGCGCACGATCGAGATGAAGGGAGCGCGCGCGGTTCACGTACGGAGTGCGGGCTATGAGAAGGAGAGAGTCACTGTCATGCTGGCAGTAACAGCGAGTGGGTTCAAACTTCCGCCGTACGTGGTTTTCAAGCGCAAGTCCGTCCCGAAGGTGCCCGTCCCTACCGGTAAGCGAGCCACGTTTACGATGTTGTCCGTGCTCTTGACTGTCTCGTTTTGCAACCGAGCCTGACCCTCTTGTGTTGCTTTGCAGGTGTGGTGGTTCGTGCACAGGACAAAGGGTGGATGGACGAGTCCCTTGTGCAGGACTGGATCACCCAGGTGATGGTGCCATTTCTCAAGCCCCTGCGTGACAACGGCGGAGGCCGCAGGGAGGCTTTGGTTGTGCTCGACTCCTACCGCGGCCATTTGACCGAGGCGGTCGGGCAGACCATGCGGATGTTTCGGCTGTCCCGGGCTATCATCCTAGGGGGCTGCACCCCGCTAGTGCAGCCTCTGGATGTGTCAGTGAATCGTGCGTTCAAGTGCGGTGTGCGTCATCGCTATAGCGTCTGGTTTGAAGAAGAGGGAATCAACCTCACCACCAAGGCCGGTGAGTTGAAGCCCTAAGACCCGCTTGCGTAACGTGGAATTCGTGTCAGCGTGCGCTCTGTATGCTCACGTTTGTCTATGCACCTATCCTTCCCCGTCCCCCAGGCAATCTCAAGAAGCCGCCAGCGGAGTTGGTGCTCCGCTGGATCGATGAAGCCTGAGAAGCAATCCCTGAGGAGCTCGTGAAGAAGGTGTTCGTCACGTGCGGGATCTCAACCCCCATCAATGGCAGCGAGGACCACCTCATCCTTGCCCACATGCGGGACAAGAGTGAGGTGGAGGTCCTTGACGACGTCAATGACCTGGTTGACGACGATCTCGTCGTCAACCCCTTCTACGTCGAAGTCCCCATGCCGGCCGAGGAGCTGCAGGCGGCGGCACAGGAGGATGACGCCGCAGCGGAGGACGAGGAGGCGGCGGCGGCAGAGGAGGGGGTCGTGCTTGAGGAAGGCGGGGAGGCAGAAGAGCCCAGCGATGACGAGTGGTGGTGCCCTGGCTGCTATGACGGGGAAGAGTGTGAAGAGTGGCATGCAGGGGACGACTCTGAGTAAAAAACACTAACTAGAGCTCTCTGAAGTTGAAATTATGGATGTATAGGATGTGGTGATGGTGTGGTATGGTTCTGCAGTCTAGGTGACAAGTGTCAATGTATAGGGTCTGGCGCATTACTTCTGTAGTTCCTCTAATGTAACCTGTATGAAATGTGAACAAAGTTAACGTTTTTGCCTACTATAACACCCCCCCCGGGTCTTATAGAGAATCAGACAAAAAGGGGGGTATAGTAGAAACGAGGTCGCCCATAGCACCCACCCCGCACAAGCTACCCGGGGGTGCTCTATCATGGGGGGGTGTTTTGTCCGGGAGAATACGGTATAGCTTAGGCTATTGTCTAGGCTGTAGTGGGGTTGACCATAGGGGGTACAGCTTTTAGGGTTGACACATTTGTACCCAACTCTTCCCTTAGTCATTCATTCTTGCCTCAGATTCTAACATGGTTTCAGAGCAGGAGGTCCCTAGGACCTAGCTCAGTGGGCCCACCGTTCAAAACTGTCTTACCTGCATTCACACTGCCCTGCCTGCCCGCGCGCCGAGTCGCGCGGTGCCTTTTTTTTTTTCGCGCGCGCGCCTGCTTTCATGTCGCGCGCGCCACTGCCGAGTCGCGTCGCGCCCTACCGTCGCTTCGCGCCCACCCCGTCGCGTCGCGCCTGTCATTCGCGTCGCCCCCTGCTCGTCGCGTCGCGCTTTGCTGTCGCGCCGCGCCCTGCCCTTCGCGTCGCGCCCTGCCCTTCGCGTCGCGCCCTTTCAGCCGCGTCACGCCCGGCCCTGCCGTCGCGCCCTTTTAGCCGCGTCGCGCCCTGCCCTGCCGTCGCGCCCTTCCTGTCGCGTCGTGCCCTGCCCTGCCCTCACGCTCTCCTTCAGTTGCGTCGTGCCATTCAGTCGCGCCCTACTGTCGCGCCCTACAGCTGCGCCCTACAGTCGCGCCTTGTCTCACGTCCTGCAGCACGCTCTGCAGTTTGCTCTTGCTGCTACTGCTGCCATCATGGCCACACTGCGCATTCTCTCGTATGACACTGAGGGCCGTCCTATCGAGTTTGAGCCCTGGCTAGACGATCTGCAGCTCTACCTCCTTGTCAAACATTATATGTGTTGTGCTTGTTTAGGCTGCAGTGGGTTAGCCTATAGGGGGTACACAATTCTAGGGTTAGGTACTTGTACTCATTTCACTGCTAGTTCATTCATTCCTCGTTCAGTTATTCTGACATGGTTTCAGAGCAGGTCCTTCGCTAGGACCTAAGTTTTTTTTTCGGGCCCACCTCTACTAACTACTTCCTAGCGCCTTAGTGCGCCCTACTGTCGGAGTGCTGCGTTAGCGCCTCCCCCTCAGCGCCCTCGTGCGCCCTCGTGTACGGCCCCTTAAGGCCCCGTCGACCCCGCACGCTGCCCCTTAGTGGCCCCGTCGCACCCGCGCGCGCCCCGATTCCGGCCCGCTTGGCCCCGTCGACCCCGCGCGCACCCCGTTTAGCGGCCCCGCGGCCCCGTCGACCCACACCTAGAGGCCCCGCGGCCCCGTGCGCACCCCGTGTAACGGCCCCGCGGCCCCGTCGACCCACCCTAGAGGCCCCGTGGCTCCGCGCGCACCCCGTTTAGCGGCCCCGCGGCCCCGTCGCCCCACACCTAGAGGCCCCGCGGCCCCGCGCGCACCCCGTTTAGCGGACCCACGGCCCCGTCGACCCTCACCTTGAGGCCCCGCGCGCACCCCGTTTAGCGGCCCCGTGGCCCCGTCGCCCGCCACCTCACGGCCCCGCGACCCTCCTGCGCCCCGCTTAGCGGCCCCTCGGCCCCGTCGAGCCCCGCTTAGAGGCCCCCGCGGCCCCGTACTGCCCCGCTTAACAGCTCCGCGCAACCCGAACCGAGCCGCGCCGCCCTACCTGAACCGAGCCGCGCCGTCAGACCGAGCCGCGCCGCCCGTACCAGCAGCCCCGTCGATACTGCTGCTCCTCCTATTTCTTCTACGGCTACTACTACTGCTCCTACTGCTACTACTGCTGCCACTATGGCCAGTCCTCCCGTGCTTGCTTTCGATGCTGAGGGCCGCCCAGTGAAATTTGACACCTGGCTAGATGACCTGCACCTCTTCCTACAGCTCACTGCCAAGGAGGATATTTCGCTGTACGATCATGCCCTCGGTCACGCTACTGCCCCTCCTACCACTGCAGACAGCACTCAGCGCTCACAGTGGCAGACTCGTGACGCCCACGCTCGCTTCGCTATTCGCAACTCCCTGCCACTAGATGAGCGCGAGCACTTTGGCCAGCACAAGACTGCTAAGGACCTGTACACTGCTGTAGTTGCTCGTTACTCCTCACCTGCCTCTGCCGCACTAGGCCGCCTCACCCTCCCCTACCTGTTCCCCGACCTGGCCTCCTTCAGCACAGTCGCTGACCTCATCACCCACCTCAGGACCAGTGAGGCCCGCTTTCGCGCTGCTATGCCTGACGAGTTCCTTGCCAGCAACCCCCCCCCGCTCTGGATCACGCTCTACCACATCGTCACCCGCCTCCCTGACTCTCTGCGCGCAGTCAGGGATCACTTCCTCGCTCGCTCTCCCACTGAGCTCACCATTGCCCTCCTCGAGAAGGAATTGCTTGCAGCTGAGGCGAGCATCGTCGCTGTAGGCACCTCTCGTGGCGACCCCCGCACCCCGTTCTTTGAGGGGTGTTCCCCTTCCCCTCTCCTCCCCTCTGTCGCCTCTGCTGCTGCTGTCGACCTCCTTGGTGCTGAGAAGGTCGGGGCCGCGTCTGCTCCGAGCGGGCGCCGCAGGGGCAAAGGGGGCAAGGGTGGAGGTGGCGGCGGGGGAGGCGGGAGTGGTGGCGGTGGGGGTGGCGGTGGGACTGGAGAGGCTAGTGGCGGCAGTGGGGGTGGTGACAGCAGCGGCGGGAGCGGTGGCAGGGGCGGAGGCGGCAGCGGAGGCGGAGGTGGTCGTGGCGGCGGCAGGGGTGGAGGTGGCCGGGGCGGTGGCGGCGGCGGTGGTGGTCGTGGAGGCGCTGGCGGTGGACAGAGTCAGCAGCCCGCCCCGACGCTTCAGGCTGCCCGTGAGTGGTATGCGCAGCGTGGCTTTACCTGCACGTACGTCATTCGCACTGGTGACCGCACTGGCCAGCAGTGTGGGAGGCCGCATCCCACACAGCGCTGTTTCGCGCGCCTTACTGACGCGTGGCGTGCCCAGTTTCCTGATGCCACTGAGCTGCCCCGCTGGGCTGATCTGGAGAAGAAGGGAGTTGATATCTGGGCTTTAGACTTTGATGCTATTCTCACTGCCATGTATGCGATGTTTACTAGTGGAGAGGGTGCTCAGTACTTGCGTGTTCCGCCCGACCCGGGCATTCTGACCAGTCCGGCTGCCGCTCTAGGTGCTAGTGAGTCTGCTGCCCCAGGTCCTGGTGAGGCTGCTGCTCTAGGTGCTAGTGAGTCCGTGCCCTCTGGTACTGAGTCGACTGCAGCACTGCACACCTTCACACTGGACTCAGGTGCTTCTCGCTGTTTCTTTCGTGACCGCACTGTCCTTGAGCCGCTTGCTCGGCCAGTTGCTGTCTCCCTTGCTGACCCCTCTGGGGGTCCGGTCGTTGCGACCTCCTCCACTGTCCTTCCTTGTCCTGCGGTCCCGTCAGGCACACTGTCAGGCCTCTACCTCCCCTCGTTCTCTACGAACTTGGTGGCAGGTAGTGCGCTCCAGGACGGGGGTGTTCACCAGTTCACCCCTGCTTACGAGCGCGTGACCCACTGCACGTGTGCTCGGACGGGCCGTCACCTGGCTACCTTCACTCGGCAGCCGGGGTCGGACCTGTACACACTGACCACTGAGTCCCCTCAGGTAGCTGCGTCCGCGTCTGCGTCTGCGTCAGGTCAGCTGTCCGCCCCCTGCTCGTGTCGCTCTCTGGCGCATGAGACTGTCCTCTGGCATCACCGCCTTGGTCACCCGTCTGTGCAGCGCCTTCGGGCCATGCACAAACGGGACCTTGTTGCTGGTCTTCCCAGGGTTCTCCCTCCCCTACCACCCTCGCCTGCTCCTCCCTGTCTTCCCTGTGTCGAGGGGCGGCAGCGCGCCGCTCCTCACTCCTCCTCCTTCCCCCCGATGACTGCTCCTTTGCAGACGCTCCACCTGGACGTGTGGGGCCCAGCCCGCGTCCGTGGTCAGGGTCAGGAGAGGTACTTCCTGATAGTTGTTGACGACTACTCGCGCTACACCACGGTCTTCCCCTTGCGCACCAAGGGTGACGTCCCTGATGTCTTGATCCCTTGGATCCGCAGATCTCGTCTCCAGCTCAGTGAGCGTTTCCACTCCGACTTCCCTGTCCTGCGTCTGCACTCTGACAGAGGTGGGGAGTTTTCCTCTGGCCTCTTGGAGGCCTTCTGTCAGCAGGAGGGCATTGAGCAGTCGTTCACGCTTCCGGCCTCTCCACAGTAGAATGGGGTTGCTGAGCGCCGCATTGGCTTGGTCATGGAGGTCGCTCATACCTCCTTGGTTCATGCGGCTGCCCCCCACTTTCTGTGGCCGTTTGCAGTCCGATACGCTGCGCATCAGCTCAACCTCTGGCCACGTGTCTCCTTACCGGAGACTTCTCCGACACTGCGTTGGACGGGAGAGGCTGGCGATGCGTCGCGTTTTCGGGTCTGGGGATCTCGAGCTTTTGTTCGCGATACGTCCGCGGACAAGCTCTCCCGTCGAGCTGTCCCCTGTGTCTTCCTTGGCTTTGTCCCGGACGCGCCTGGTTGGCAGTTCTACCACGCCACCTCGCGTCGTGTCCTGGCCTCTCAGGACGTCACTTTTGACGAGTCCGTCCCCTACTACCGCCTCTTCCCCTACCGCACTGCCCCGCTCCCCCCCCGCCTCTCTTCCTCGCTCCAGGTGCTGAGGTACCAGACCCCCTCCCCCCTCAGGGTGCCGCTCCCTCAGGTGTGTCCCAGGTAGACCCGGTTGAGCCTGTCGAGGTAGCTGTTGACTCTCGTCCTGCTGGGGGTGCTGAGCCTGACCGTGAGGAGTCTGAGGGTACTGAGCCTGGGGGTGCGGAGCCTGGGGGTGCGGAGCCTGGAGGTACGGAGCCTGGAGGTGCGGAGCCTGGGGGTGCTGAGCCTGGGGGTGCTGAGTCTGGGGGTGCTGAGCCTGGAGGTACTGAGCCTGGGGGTGCTGAGCCTGGGGGTGCTGAGTCTGGGGGTGCTGAGCCTGAGCGTGCTACACCTGGAGGAGCCCTCTCCTCCCGGCAGCTGCAGGAGAGGTACCTACAGTACTGCCGCCTCCGGAGAGGTGCTACTGGAGCTCGTACCAGTACTTCCCCTCCTGCCCAGGAGCTCCCCCCCATTCAGCAGATCCGAGAGTGGTACACGCGGCGCTGCAGTCTTCGGAGTGGTGCTCCTGGTGCTGCAGACCCTGGGGGTGGCGCTGCTACTGGTGCTGAGGACCCGGGCGTTGGAGCTGCTGCTGGTGCTGCGGACCCGAGCGGTGGCGCTGCTGCTGGAGCTGAGGACCCGGACGGTGGAGCTGCTGCTGGTGCTGAGGACCCGAGCGGTGACGCTGCTGCTGGTGCTGAGGACCCGGGCGTTGGAGCTACTGCTGGAGCTGAGCACCCGGACGGTGGAGCTGCTGCTGGTGCTGAGGACCCGAGCGGTGGAGCTGCTGCTGGTGCTGAGGACCCGGACGTTGGAGCTGCTGCTGGTGCTGAGGACCCTGCCGCTGGTGTCTCTGCTGGTTCTGGAGACGCTACGCGGCCGCGACCGTACTTCGTACCACTTCTTCAGCAGGTTCTTGGTCAGGCTCCTCCTCCTTGTCCTCCTCCCTCCGTAGAGTGTCCTCCGCCTGTCCAGTTGCAGTCACAGTTCCCGCCTGCCTCGCCTCTCCCTGCTCCCTCTCCTTACACTGGTCCCACAGGAGGTCTTACAGAGCGTCGTGAGCCTGAGTCTCGTCCTGCGTCGCCTGTTCGTACTGCTCGCACTGGTCGTCGTGTCCTACGTGAGCGTCCTCCTCCTGTCCCTGGCACTCACTACATGACTCTGCGTCCCTCCACTGCTCCTCAGCGTGTTCCGCTGCCGTCTCCTCCTGCGTCCTCTCTGCCTACTCTTCCTGATCCGGAGTCTGACTCCCGTCGTGCTGCCAGTCCCACTGTCACCCGTCTCCTCGCTACTGTTGTCACTGACCCTACCTTTGAGTCCTCTGCTGCGTCTGCTCTGGTCGCTGAGTTGATAGACTTTGCTGCCCGGTGTCGTCTAGACTACGCCACTAGCCTTGTTGCTGAGTCTGAGTCTGAGTCTGTCTGTCCTCCGTCCGTCGGGGGTGAGTGTGCTCTTGGCACGGACGTCCTTGAGGACAGACAGGAGGAGTTCAGTGCCTTGCTGCTGCTTTACCCCACCTCGTGTCCATGCTAGTTGCCCCTGAGGGAGACCCGGATGCACCAGACATCCCGACCCCGCGCACTTACGCTGAGGCGATGGCGGGTCCCTACTCCTCTCAGTGGCAGACAGCCATGGACGCAGAGATGGCTTCCTGGAAGTCCACACGCACCTACATCGACGAGGTTCCCCCACCTGGGGCGAACATCGTCAGTGGCATGTGGATTTTCAGGGTGAAGCGGCCATTGGGTTCTCCTCCGGTCTTCAAGGCGCGCTACGTGGCTCGAGGCTTCAGTCAGCGAGAGGGAGTTGACTTCTTCCAGACCTTCTCCCCCACCCCGAAGATGACCACTCTTCGGGTGCTGCTGCACATAGCTGCTCAGCGCGACTACGAGCTTCACTCGCTTGACTTCAGCACTGCTTTCTTGCAGGGCAGCCTGCACAAGGAGATCTGGCTGCGCCGCCCTCCTGGCTTCACTGGGTCGGTTCCTCCTGGTACCCAGTGGAGGCTTCAGCGGCCGGTCTACGGTCTCCGCCAGGCACCACGTGAGTGGCACGACACACTGAGGACGACACTTGCGGCTCTTGGGTTCGCTCCCTCTACTGCTGACCCGTCACTGTTTCTACGCACAGACACCTCACTGCCGCCGTTCTACATCCTCGTGTACGTCGACGACTTGGTCTTTGCCACTGCTGACACCGCGGCACTCGCCCACGTGAAGTCGGAGCTGCAGAGGAGACACACGTGCACAGACCTGGGTGAACTGACAAGCTATCTTGGCTTGCGGATCACCCGGGACAGAGCACGGCGCACCATCACCTTGACTCAGTCACACATGGTGCAGCAGATCCTTCAGCGCTTCCGCTTCACGTACTCCTCGCCTCAGTCCACTCCTCTGCCTACCGGTCACTCGCTCTCAGCTCTGCCTTCGGATGAGTCCGTAGAGCCGAGTGGCCCGTATCCAGAGCTTGTGGGCTGCCTCATGTACCTGATGACCTGCACTCGACCTGACCTTGCATACCCTCTTAGCATCCTTGCGCGCTATGTCGCTCCTGGCCGTCACAGGAAGGAGCACATGGATGCCGCTAAGAGGGTGTTGCGCTACTTGTGCAGTACGTCGGGCATGGGGCTAGTGCTTGGAGGGCGAGACCGAGTTGTACTTACTGGACACTCAGACGCTTCTTGGGCGGACGACCAGGCTACTCAGCGGTCGTCTCAGGGTTACACCTTCAGCCTTGGCTCCAGCTCAGTTTCTTGGCGTTCTACACGCTCTTCTTCTGTTCTCAGCTCCAGTTGTGAGGCTGAGATCTACGCCACAGCCATGGCTGCCCAGGAGCTACGCTGGCTGACCTACCTGCTGACCGACTTGGGAGAGCGGCCTCGTTCTCCTCCAGTACTGTACGTCGACAACCAGGCTGCCATTGCCTTGTGTGAGGAGCACAGACTGGAGCACAGAACGAAGCACATCGCCCTGCGGTACTTCCTTGCTCGAGAGCTGCAGCAGCGTGGTCAGCTTCGTCTGCGTTACGTGGCCACTGAGGCCAACCTTGCTGATGTGTTCACCAAGGCGCTTCAGCCTTGTGATCATCAGCGTTTCTGTACTCTTCTAGGCCTTGTGCCTGCTGGACCTCACTTGCTTACTTCTTGACTCTGCTTGTACTGTGATCTTTATATATATGCCTGCATGTTTACACTTGCTAGGTTGTTATCACTGTTTCTCTTGTTATATTATCAACCTGCATGTGAACTGGTCTTGTGACCACTTGCTTGTGCTCGGAATTTGTGTGGTATCCTTGAGATCCACCCTGAGCTTGTTTTGCTTTGCTTTGACTGGTCTTGTGACCCCTTGTTCTCCCCCACTTTGCCTATGGGGGTGTGTCAAACATTATATGTGTTGTGCTTGTTTAGGCTGCAGTGGGTTAGCCTATAGGGGGTACACAATTCTAGGGTTAGGTACTTGTACTCATTTCACTGCTAGTTCATTCATTCCTCGTTCAGTTATTCTGACACTCCTTAGCACTAGCAAGGACGATGCCTCGCTGTTCGATTACACCTCTGGTGCCCTAGCCGCTCCTGCTGATACAGCCGATTGTAGCGAGCGCTCCCAGTGGCTTACACGCGACGCTGCCACCCGTCTAGCCATTCGCAACCACTTGCCGCTAACCGAGCTCAAGCACTTTGGCGAGCAGAAAACCGCTAAGGCCTTGTATGACGCTGTAGTCACTCGCTACTCCTCGCCTTCCACTGCAGCACTTCCTCGCCTCATGCTGCTGTACCTGTTCCCCGACCTGTCGAGCTTTGCCACTGTAGCAGATCTCATTACCCACCTGTGCACTAGTGACGCTCGTGTTCGTGCCACCCTCCCCAAGGACTTTGTTGCTAAGAACCCCCCCCCCCCCCCCCCCCGATGTATTGGACGCTGCACTTTCTAGTCACCCGCCTCCCTGACTCTCTGCGCTCGGTCAGGGATCACTTCCTAGCGCGCTGTCCTTCCGACCTCACCATAGACCTCCTAGAGGAGCAGCTTTTGACCGCTGAGAGCAGCATAGTCAGTGTAGGTGCTGCTCGCGGCGCTCCTCGCACCCCCATCTTTGAGGGGTGCTCTCCTTCCCCTCTCGCTCCCTCCTTCGCTATTGCTGCTGCTGTAGACTTCCTTGGAGCCGACTCCGTTGGCGCTGCCTCCATTTCTAGCGGGCGGCGCCGCAGCGGCAAGGGCAAGGGAGGCAAGGGCGGTGGTGGCAGCGGCGGAGGAGGAGGAGGTGGAGGAGGTGGGGGTAGTGGTGGGGGTGGTGGCGGCGGTGGTGGAGGTGCTGGTGGGCGTGGCAGCGGCGGAGGGGGTGGTGGTGGTGGTGGCGGCGGTGGAGGTAGTGGTGGTCGAGGAGGTGGCGGCGGCGGTGGTGGTAGCGGAGGCGGTGGTGTTGGCGGTGGTGGCGGAGGCTCCCGTGGTGGGGGCTCTGGTCAGCGCTCGCAGCAGCAGCGGTCCCTCACGCCTCAGGAGCTTCGTGAGTGGTTAGTGCAGAGGGGTACGTCTGGGGGTGTTAGCTGTCCGTATGTAATTCGCATTGGCCCCCGTGCTGGTCAGACATGCGGCAAGGCCCATACCCAGCAGCGCTGCTTCTCTAGGCTTGACGACGCCTGGCGTGCTGAGATGGGCGAGGAGGTAGAGACCCCTCGCTGGTACGATCTGCTTAAGAAGGGTGTAGACATCTTTGCTCTTGATTATGATGCTATTATCTCTGCCATGTATGCATTGACTATTAGTGCTGAGGGTGACTGCTACCTATGTCTGCCGCCTGATCCAGGTATAGAGTCTTCTGCTCGTGGTGCTTGCGAGTTTGCCTCCTCAGGTGCTGCGTCTACTGCCTTAGGTGCGAGCGAGTCTGCCCTGTCCGATACTGAGTCCCCTACTGCCCTACACACCTTCACTCTTGACTCAGGTGCTTCCTGGTGTTTCTTCCGTGACAGCAAAGCCCTCACACCGCTCCCTGCACCTGTTGCTGTTTCACTGGCTGACCCCTCAGGGGGCCCAGTCCTTGCACGGTCCTCCACTGTGCTTCCTTGCCCAGCATTCCCGTCCGGTGAGCTGTCAGGTCTCCACCTCCCCTCATTCTCTACGAACTTGGTGAGCTGCGCTGCCCTTCAGGACAGTGGGGTTCATACCTTCACCCCTACATAACAGCGTGTGGCGATCTGCACGTGTGCACGGACTGGCCGTCACCTGGCCACGTTCACCCGTCGGCCAGGGTCGAGTCTTTACACCCTTACTACTGCGCCGCCCCAGGTAGCTGCCACTGGTCAGGTGTCTGCCCCAGGTCAGGTACCTCCCCCTGTGAGTGTCGCTCCCTGTCGCACCAGACCCTTCTCTGGCACCACCGTCTCGGCCACCCCTCCCTGCCCTGCCTTCGTGCCATGCACCGTCGTGTCCTTGTGTCTGGCCATTTTTCCTTGTCCTTGTGTCTGGCCTGCCTCCCCTTCCTCCTTCGCCTGCTCCTGCCTGCCTTCCTTGCGTCGAGGGGCGGCAGCGCGCCGCTCCTCACTCCTCCTCGTTTCCTCCCACAGAGGCTCCCCTGCAGACGCTCCACATGGACGTGTGGGGCCCAGCCCGCGTCAGTGGACAGGGTGGCGAGCGGTACTTCCTGATAGTTGTTGACGACTACTCACGCTACACCACGGTCTTTCCCTTGCGCACCAAGGGTCAGGTCCCGTTGGTGCTGATCCCTTGGATCCGAGTCGTGCGTCTTCAGCTCCGCAGGAGGTTCTGCACCGACCTCCCTGTTCTGCGTCTGCACTCTGACCGAGGCGGGGAGTTTGCTTCCGACTCCCTGCGTGACTTCTGTCAGGAGGAGGGCATCACCCAGTCGTTCACGCTTCCGGGCTCACCACAGCAAAATGGGGTTGCTGAGCGCCGCATTGGCTTGATCATGGAGGTTGCTCGTACCTCCATGATCCATGCGGCGGCTCCCCATTTTCTGTGGCCGTTTGCGGTCCGGTACGCCGCGCAGCAGCTCAACCTCTGGCCCCGTGTCTCCGTGCCGGAGACCTCGCCTACACTGCGTTGGACGGGGGAGGTTGGTGACGCGTCGGCGTTCCGGGTCTGAGGTGCCCGTGCTCTTGTTCGCGATCAGTCCGCGGACAAGCCCCTTCTACCGTCTCTTCCCCTACCGCACTGCCCCGCTCCCTCCCCCGCCGCTCTTCCTCGCACCAGGTCCCCCCCGGTAGACCCCCTCCCCCCTCAGGGTCCTGCTCCTTCAGGTGTGTCTCAGGTAGACCCCCCCACTTTGGCTGAGCCGGTAGAGATCTCTAGTGACTCAGGTGCTGCTGAGGGTGGTCCTGCTCGAGGTGCTGCGGCTGGAGGTGCTGAGCCTGTTCGTGAGGTACTGGAGCGTTCGGGGTCGGAGGGTGCTGAGCCTGTGCGTGAGGTACTGGAACGTGTGGAGTCGGAGGGTACTGAGCCTGTGCGACAGGTACTGGGCCGTGCGGAGTTCGAGGGAGCTCGACAGGTGTCCCGCCGGGCCCTTACCTCGGCGGAGCTGCGAGAGTGGTTTGCTGTGCGGCAGCGTCTGAGGAGGCGTCCTGGAGCCAGCGGTGCTACTGTTGGAGCTGGAGGCACTCGTGCTTCCGACACCACAGGCCTTGGAGGTGCTCGTACCGGAGGTACTCGAGCTGCCGAGGCCGGTGGTGTTGGAGGAGGTACTGCTAGAGACCCTGGTACTGGAGGTCCCGGGTCTGGGGGTGCTGCTGGAGAGAGTACGCTCTCGCCGAGCCAGTTACGCGAGTGGTACACGGAGCGCTTCCGCCTTCCGAGTGTTGGCACTGGAGCTGGTGGTGCAGGAGGACATGGAGCTGCTGGACCTGGAGGTGCTCGTGCTGGAGGTGCTGGAGCTGCCGGGTCTGGTAGTACTGCTGACACTGGTGGTACTGGCACTGCCAGCCCCGGAGGTGCTCGTACCGACGGCACTGGAGCTGCTCGTCCTGGAGACCCTGGTCCTGGTTCTGGGGGTGCTGCTGCTGGAGGTGCTGGAGCTGGTGACTCTGGTGCTGGGGGTGCTGCTGCTGGAGGTACTGGAGCTGGTGACTCTGGTGCTGGGGGTGCTGCTACAGGAGGTGCTGGAGCTGGTGACTCTGGTGCTGGGGGTGCTGTTGCTGGAGGTGCTGGAGCTGGTGACTCTGGTGCTGGGGGTGCTGCAACTGGAGGTGCTGGAGCTGCTGACTCTGGTGCTGGAGGTGCTGCTGCTGCTCCTGGAGGAGCTGCTGCTGGAGGTGTTGGTGCTGGAGGTTCAGCACCGACGCGACTGTTCTTCTCTCCGCCGACACCTTCGCGTCTGCCGCCTCCTGACACGGCACTCGGTCAGGTGCTTAGCCTTCCGTCTTCTACTGGCTTACCGTTACAGCCCGGCTCCCCACTGCCCGCTCCTCCCCCTCGTTACACTGAGCAGCCAGCCTCCCTTACAGAGCGTCGTGAGCCTACGTCTCGTCCTGTCTCGCCTGTTCGCACTGTTCGCACTGGTCGCACTGGTCGCACTAGTCGTCAGCGTCCCCCTCCCGTCCCTGGCACTCACGCCATAGGGCTTCGTCTCTCTTCTGCTCCGCAGCGTGTCCCTCTGCCGTCTCCTCCTGCGTCCTCTCTTCCTGAGGTCCCCGACCCTGCGTCGGACCTGCGTCGCGCTGCCAGTCCCACGGTCACGCGTCTTCTTGCCACTGTCGTCACTGACCCTTCCTTTGAGTCTACTGCTACGTCTGCTTTAGTTGCGGAGCTGGTTGACTTTGCTGCTCGCTGTCGTCTCGACTACGCTGCTAGTCTTGTTGCTGAGTCTGAGTCTGCGTTTGCGTCTGTCTGTCCTCCGTCCGTCGGGGGTGAGTGTGCTCTTAGCACGGACGTCCTTGAGGACAGGCAGGAGGACTTTGAGTGTCTTGCGGCTGCTGTACCTCATCTCGTGGCCATGCTGCTTGCCCCTGAGGGAGACCCGGATGCACTGGACATCCCGACCCCGCGCTCTTACGCAGAGGCGATCACGGGTCCTTACTCCTCTCAGTGGCAGACAGCCATGGACGCAGAGATGGCATCCTGGAAGTCCACAGGCACCTACGTCGACGAGGTTCCCCCTCCTGGGGCGAACATTGTCGATGGCATGTGGATTTTCAGGGTGAAGCGGCCGCCGGGTTCTCCGCCTGTCTTCAAGGCTCGTTACGTTGCCAGAGGCTTCAGTCAGCGTGAGGGAGTTGACTTCTTCCAGACCTTCTCCCCTACCCTGAAGATGACCACTCTTCGGGTACTACTGCACGTTGCCGCTCAGCGTGACTACGAGCTTCACTCCCTTGACTTCAGCACAACTTTTTTACAGGGCAGCCTGCACGAGGAGATCTGGCTGCGCCGTCCACCTGGCTTCACTGGGTCGTTCCCTCCTGGTACCCAGTGGAGCCTCCGACGGCCAGTCTACGGTCTCCGCCAGGCGCCTCGTGAGTGGCACGACACACTGAGGACGACACTTGCGGCTCTTGGGTTTGCTCCCTCCACTGCTGACCCGTCGCTGTTTCTACGCACCGACACTTCGTTGCCGCCGTTCTACATCCTCGTATACGTCGACCACCTCGTCTTTGCCACTGCTGACACTGAGGCACTCGCCTTTGTGAAGTCGGAGCTGCAGAAGCGACACACGTGCACTGATCTGGGTGAGCTCCGCAGTTACCTCGGCTTGCAGATCACCCGGGACAGAGCACGCCGCACCATTACCTTGACTCAGTCACACATGGTGCAGCAGGTCCTTCAGCGCTTCGGCTTCACCTGGTCCTCGCCACAGTCCACTCCTATGGCTACGGGTCACTCGCTCTCAGCTCTGCCTTCAGATGAGTCCGTAGAGCCGAGTGGCCCGTATCCAGAGCTTGTGGGCTGCCTCATGTACCTGATGACTTGCACTCGTCCTGACCTTCGTACCCACTTAGCATCCTTGCTCGTTACGTTGCGCCTGGGAGACACCGGCGAGAGCACTGGGAGGCTGCTAAGAGGGTACTACGCTACTTGTGCAGTACATCAAGCATGGGGCTTGTGCTTGGAGGACGGGGCGACGTTGTCCTCACTTGACACTCTGACGCGTCCTGGGCTGACGACTTGGCTACGCAGCGGTCGTCACAGGGTTACACTTTCAGCCTTGGCTCTGGTTCTGTTTCGTGGCGGTCTACACGCTCGTCGTCTGTTTTCAGCTCCAGTTGTGAGGCTGAGATCTACGCCACAGCCATGGCTGCACAGGAGTTGCGTTGGCTCACCTACCTGCTGACCGACTTGGGAGAGAGGCCTCGTTCTCCTCCAGTGCTGTACGTAGACAACAAGGCTGCCATTACCTTGTGTCAGGAGCACAGACTGGAGCACAGAACGAAGCACATTGCCCTGCGCTACTTTCTGGAGAGAGAGCTGCAGCAGCGTGGCCAGCTTCGTGTGACTCACGTGGCCACTCGGGCCAACACTGCTGATGTGTTCACCAAGGCACTTCCGCCTAGTGACCATCAGCGTTTTTGCACTGCTCTAGGCCTTGTGCCTCACTTTTCTCACCTGCTTACTTCTTGACTTTGTTTGTACTGTTGTCTGTATTATATACCTGCATGCCTACTCTTGTTAGGTAGAGATCACTGTACTGGTTGTGATTGCATATATATTTCTGCTTGTGAACTGGCCTTGCGGCCCTTTGCTTGTGCTCAGACTGTGTGGTGACTTTGTGATCCACCCTGAGCTTGTTTTGCCTTTCTTGACTGGTCTTGTGACCCCTTGTTCTCCCCCACTTTGCCTATGGGGGTGTGTCAAACTTGTACAGCTTAGGCTATTTGTCTAGGCTGTAGTGGGGTTGACCATAGGGGGTACAGCTTTTAGGGTTGACATATTTGTACCCAACATTCTCATTAGTTCACCATTCCTGCCTTAGATTCTGAGAACCCGCTCTATACCATGTGAAATAGAGAGAAAGGGCAAGGAATGGTGACTAAGGAAAAGTGTTGGGTACAAATATGAACCCTAAAAGCTATACCCCTCTATGGTCAACCCCACTACAGCCTAGACAAATAGCCTAAGCTATACAAGTTTGACAGCTTTTTCCTATGAGAAGACACCCCCCTTTTTTTCCCTGTATTTTTAAATCTACCCTAGGGTGTTATGTCCGGGAGAATACGGTAAAAGTTTGACCCCTAAGACAAACCTCACTACAGGCTACAACATTTGACAGGAGGGGTTGATGTGCAGGGGACTAAGGCCCTAGAATCAGACACTCACTGAGCGGAGCAGTATTCTTAAGTGTGAATGCCAATGCTCTAATCTGAGTGTGATGCGATGCTAACTCACGAACGAACAATGTACTAATGCTTAACATGTAATAAAAGGCTATCACTCATCAGAAATTATTCCGCTGTTTTGTCTGATACATCACACCTAGACGAAATTTTCATATCTACTGATGGATCAGACAGGCCCGCAGGGCCCGCCTGATGCATCAGGTGGCCTCAAAAGCTAGGGAGAGCCCTGGCTGACACACTCTTCTGTGTTGGAAACAGTGAATCTTAAGCGCTTCAGTCGTGTCGAAACATCGCACCAGAAGCGAAGCAAGCTGTATCGAAACAAACGCGAGTCAACCTTCGGAGGTTGAGAAGTTGCCGGAGGTTACGCGAAAGTCAAAGGTCAAGCGACCTTTGACCTGACAAATACAGCGCGACAGTTAAGGACACACAACTGACTCGTTACAGAGCAGTTGCCCGAGTCGTACTGTATCGAACCGCAACAGCAACAGTAAAGTAGTTACAAACTGCATCCTTTCATATTCCTTGTATTATTATATAATCTTGTACTTCCTTGCTATAATCAATCTACTTTGCCCTCATATACCAGCGCAAGGTGGTTCACAAACTTTGTTAAACGCTTCCGCTATTACAACACTATCCCACCCAGAGTTCTCCCTTGAAAAGATCCTAAGGGGCTATCTCAGCCCAACATGGTATGAGAGCAAACAGGGGAAACTCTACTACCTTCAAATCATTACAAGACATGGCAACAAGCAAGGAAAGGAGCTCATCTAACGGCTCCCCAGGCACTACTCCTACTCCACCTCCTGCCTCTGGCCTGCAGACAGAGGAAGGCACGGCAACAAGACCAAGAATGACATCTACTGAGACTCCCGCAAATCACCCCGCGAACTTCGACCCGAGTATAATGGAGAAGTTCTTCTCCTTCATGTCCTTCTACGAGCAACACCAGCAGTCGGGACCTGCACAATCACACAACAGCAACAACAACGGAGCGACACCCATGAGCCTCGACGGGTCGTCATATGCGCGCGGAAACCAACAACAGCAACCTACCTTCGCCCCGTACGAGCGCGGGTCGATCAGCTTCATGCCGCAATCTTCACCTGCACAAGACAAGCCACTGGACGCGTTACAAGTGCAATCACAGTTCGCGCACGTTCTAAAACTGCAGACATCAAGACCTTTCGACGGAAAGGACTTCTTCACTTGGTCATTCGAGTTTGAGTTAATGATGGAAGGCGCACAGATACTCGGCTTCTTCGACGGGTCCCTGCAATATCCAGCAAACGGCACACAGTATGAGAAGCAGCAGTATACGTATCAATCGATGATGGCGTATACGATTCTGCTGAGGAACGTCACACCAACTCAGCAGCAGAACATACGCTCTTACCGGGGTTACGGCAACTCCGCTGAGCTCGCGTACAGCCACCTGAAGAGCCTGTATCAAGCAACAGACAGCGTAAACCAAAGCAAGTTAATGGCGCAGTTGACAACAGTTGAAATGAAACCGGGAGAAAAGGGGATGACGTATATCAGCCGATGTCGCGAACTGCGCGACAAGCTTCTTCGATGCGGAGGGTCGATCTCTGAAGACGCCTTCGTGACGGTCATCATTGGTGGTCTCGGTCCTCAATGGCGCGCCACCAAAGCCATTCTTCGAGCCCACGGGAGAATCTCTGAAGCAGCACTCTGCGCCGAAATCCACGCCGAGCAGCAGGACATGGACCTGCAAGAAGAACGACACAGGAAGAAGACAACAGCATCAGAATTTTCCTTCCACACTCAGCGGCGCTACAACAACTACAACAACCGACAGCACCAACCGAAGCCAGTACCCCCCTTTTGCCACATCTGCAAGACTTCAGGGCACCCGCGCACACATTGCCCAAACCGTCAACAGTCAACAACTCCGCAGCGGCATCTACGGCCTTCAAGCAATCAAGTTGCGTCAACACAGGCGAACCCGACGACTCAAATTCAAGCTTCAACGACCTCAACGGGACAACCTGCACAAGAAACAAGAAATATCGTTAGCTGCATGGCAAGACTGAGTGACTCTTGCGTCACGGAATCACCACCATACTACTCACCAGAAGAACAGCTCGATGAAACGACACCTCGCCGCGAAGCACTTCAACCGAATCCAACCTACGCAGCCATCGCCCAAAACGAGCCATCCGGAAAGGACACGTGGTTCTTGGACAGTTGCTGCGGGCAACACATGTGTTCTTCAGGACGCTTCGTGCAGCGAGAGTACCAGCTTCAACGGGAAGTTGTCATCACCGTCGCCAACAATCAGAACCTGCGCACACGACGACAAGGAGTTGTTCAACTTCAGTCACGAGAGACAAATGTTATTCTGCAGATGTCCAAGGTCCTAATCGCAGAGGGCTTGGGCTACAACTTACTGAGCGTCAGTCAGTTGATGGCGAAAGGCATTCACCTTGAAGCAGACAGCACAACTCAAGAGTTCAAGCTGTACCACGGAAGGGGAGGTCTCTACATCGGGAAGGCGGTCCTCAAGAACAACGTCTTCGTTCTCGACTTCGTTCCCGATCTTGGCACGGCCGACAGCGACGCCATCGTAAACTTCACCAACTGGACACATCCTCCAGATCTTGATCCAGACTTCAGTCCGAGCGGTTTCTGGTACTCGCACACCATTCCTGAAACAGAGAGAACAAGGGCGTTAGCGACAATTCAGCAGTCGGCAGCAGCAGAGACAACATCGGCAGCAGCAGAGACAACATCGGCAGCAGCACAGACAACATCAGGAGCAGGAGAAACAACATCGACAGCAGCACCGACAACAGCAGCAGCAGCAGAAACATCAACACCAGTCGCCGGTCCCTCAACGGCACAGCCCTTCATCAACGAGACGCCGCCGACACCGGCGCAGCAGCTCAACCCGGCACCACGGGAAGTTCACAGAAGCGCGAACATCATCGCCGGCTTCTACTCCAACTCCGACATGTACCGACGCTCGCCAGGACACCGCGCCAACGAAGAAACCTGGCACGCAAGAATGGGACACCCAAGCAACACAGTATTAAACAACACGATAAGAGCTGGAGTACTTGACAAGGATTCACTCTTACTGACCGACGGCAGAGAACTTCAGCGAGCTCGAGGAACGTGCTTCACCTGCCCCGAAGCTGACTTACCGCATCAGCCCTTCGTTTCGCATCACAACCCAAGCGCACCTGCATATGCACCACTCGAGAAAGTGTACAGCGACATCTTGTACAACCGCGAACCCGGACAAAACGCGTATAACTACACCATCACCTTCATCGACGCCGCTACACGTTACGTCTGGCACCTAAACTTACCAAGTCGCGACATGGCTTTCGAGGCTTTCGTGGCATGGCTTCCAGCAGCAGAACGGGAATCGGGAGCTAAGCTCAAAAATTTCCAATCAGACGGAGGAGGAGAATACTCGTCACAGCGGTTCAAGCAGTATCTGGCGGAGAAAGGAATCAAGAGACTCATCTCCCTTCCCTACGCCCATCAACAGCAGGGTGTAGCAGAAAGGATGAACAGGACTCTGCAGAACACCATGCGCAAACTGTTACGTGGCATGCGGCTACCCAACCACCAGTGGCCCGAAGCAATGGACCACGCCGTGATGCTGCACAACTTGCTTTCTTCGTCGTCACTCCCGAACAACACATCACCGCATCTGCTGTGGACAGGGAAACTGGGCAGCACAAAAATGTTACGAGTCTTCGGCTGCATGGTACAGTACCGACCCCCATCTGCACGAGCCGGCCGATTCTCCCAACGGGCACAGTGGGGACTACACCTGGGCATCGAAAAACATTACAACGCGTGGAAAATCTTCGACATCCACACCAAGGAAACAGTAGCAGCACGTGATGTCATTTTCTACGAACGGCTCACACTGCCAACATACCTTGCCAACCTGGACGAAAATCGAGACCCCACAGGTGGCTTCCGTGGCGATCGAGCCTTCGCTTCGGCAGAAGACGAAGCTGACTGGGACGAGCAGAACGTGGAAGGAGCCTCGGAAGAAGCCGGACCTCTTCCCTACTGCTCAGTGGACGTACCGATGGACGAAGATAACCCTCGCGAAAGCGTCAACGCCGAAACCTACTACCACTTCGCCGACAACGGTTACGTTACACCTGCTGAAGTCAACACCAACGAAGCAGAACGCATAGGGCCCAACTTCGCACCTGATCCAGAAGCTGGAGACGAGGCAGTCTATCCCGAGGACACCACACTCCCCCGCTACACACAGAGTGGACTCCAGATACTCGGGCTCGTCACCGCAGTCCACGGCACCGCCATTCCTAAAGAGCCTGCAAGCCACAAGGAGGGGAACACAGGGAAAAATGGCGTGAAGCCATGGACAAGGAGCTGAAAGCGCTAGAAGAACGCAAGACGTGGAAAATCGTTCCTATCGGTGTAGCACGAAACAAGACCATTCTCACCGGAAAATGGGTCTTCCGCGTGAAGACGAAAGCAGATGGCACCATCGACAAATTCAAGGCGCGCTGGGTCGTACGCGGCTTCGACCAAGAGCACGGACGCGACTTCACCGAAACCTTTGCTCCGGTCAGCCGACACACCTCACTACGCATTCTCCTCGCAATCGCCGCCATGAAGAAGAAAAGGCTACGACAAATCGACGTCGCAAACGCCTTTCTCTACGCACCTGTTGACGCAGAAATTTTTGTGGAGCTGCCGCACGGCTCCAACACAGATTCCACGCATGTCTGCCAGCTGCTCAAGTCGCTTTACGGGATCAAACAGGCCCCGCGACTATGGCAGCAATACCTGCACGCTCGTCTCATCCGCATCGGCTTCAAGCAACTCCCGCACGACCAAGGCATGTATCGACTCACTAAGAACAACGACTACGTCCTGTTAATCGTCTACGTGGACGATCTCCTCTACATCGGGTCAACCGACGGCATCGCAACCTGGTTCGAAGGGGAGCTGCAGAAAGACCTCACACTCACGGTCTCGTCTACCGTCACACAGTACCTCGGCCTCAACATCCGAGAAGAAGAAGATGCGATCTATCTCAGCGCCGAGAAATACGCCGACACTATCGCTAAACGCTTCGCTCTCACACCAGCCGCCATCTCCACGCCATACCGCTACACGACAGGAACCGAGAAGGGACGATCCACTCTACTCAAACCAGCCGGCATACGCGACTATCAGAGGAAGCTCGGATGCCTCCTCTTCGCAGCCGTCACTTGCCGTCCCGACCTCTCATACTCCGCAAGTCAACTCGCCACCTACCTCAAGAAGCCTGAAGCAGAACATCTGGCGGAACTTGACCGCGCTCTTCACTACTTCATCAGCACCGCGACGATCGGCCTAACCTACCACAAGAACGCAGCTACACCAACTAAGCTAATCGGCTATGTCGACGCCGATAACGCCGGCGACTCCGATCACGCCGGCGACTCCGACAACAGGCGCTCACGTACCGGCTACGCCTACCGCCTCGAACCTATCGGACCTATCTCCTGGCTTTCGAGCAAGCAGGAGTTAATCGCGCTATCATCAGCTGAGGCAGAATATATCGCACTCTGCTCAGCCACCAAGGAAGGCCTTTATCTTCGCGAGCTGCTGGAAGAAGCAAAGTTAGCTGAGTTACCCAACTTCACCCTGTTCTGCGACAACCAGTCTGCAATTCGCATCGCCAACAAGAACGGCTTCGCGAACAGGACGAAACACATCGCCCTGCGCTACTTCTTCGTGAAGGACGAGATCGAGAAGGGGAGACTTCAGCTGTCATACTGTCCCACGTCCGAGATGGCAGCCGATTATTTGACCAAGAAACTCGGAAAGCAGAAATTCGAGTACTGCATGCTGCTGACTGGACAGAGCCACGTCATCAGCAACGACACTCCAGAAGCGAAGGGGAGTGTTGGAAACAGTGAATCTTAAGCGCTTCAGTCGTGTCGAAACATCGCACCAGAAGCGAAGCAAGCTGTATCGAAACAAACGCGAGTCAACCTTCGGAGGTTGAGAAGTTGCCGGAGGTTACGCGAAAGTCAAAGGTCAAGCGACCTTTGACCTGACAAATACAGCGCGACAGTTAAGGACACACAACTGACTCGTTACAGAGCAGTTGCCCGAGTCGTACTGTATCGAACCGCAACAGCAACAGTAAAGTAGTTACAAACTGCATCCTTTCATATTCCTTGTATTATTATATAATCTTGTACTTCCTTGCTATAATCAATCTACTTTGCCCTCATATACCAGCGCAAGGTGGTTCACAAACTTTGTTAAACGCTTCCGCTATTACAACACTATCCCACCCAGAGTTCTCCCTTGAAAAGATCCTAAGGGCCTACTCAGCCCAACATTCTGCACCCGTTCTCAACTCGTGTTATGCATGCCAACTAAGCTGCCCCCATCTACACAATGCCATCGTGTTATACTGGTTGGAATTATCTCTGAAAAACTACCCAATTTGCAACCTAACCAAGTTTCCAACACATTCACTAAAAGCCTGAATGACATGCGCTTGAAACGGCATTGACAGTCACCTCGACCCATTTCATATTCGTCCTCCCAACTCTCAACTCCAACTCATCATCCCCATCCTTGCTTCCTCATCCCCTCATCTCCATCTCACTCCACCCCTCTCCTTTTTCCCACTCCCTTAGCCTTCACTCCCCTCGCTTTCACTCCCCTCTCATTCCTCCTCTTCACTTTCCTCATCCTCCTCCCCCATCCACCACACTTCCCCTTCACCTTCCTCCGAGACACCACTGCACTCTCCCTTGTCCAGGTTCGCTGTACCATAGATCACCACCCTCTGTCTTGCCCCCTTCAAAAGCACATCCGGCTTGCCAAGCCCCAGCAGCACCAAGCATTTAAACAGCTGCCCATGTAGACGGAAAACTTGCAAAACTTGCCCGCCTGGGTAGGATGCCAGCTCATCAAGACCGCTTGGCTGCTGACATGTCGTCGCGGGAGGGGGCAGACTTGAAGACACCTAGGAGGGGGAAATTGTGGGGGGGAGGGGGGGTAGAGCAGTGGAGACTTAGGCAGGCTTCAGCGGTGCAAACTTAGCAAGACCAGAAAACAGAAACAGAACCCTACCACCAACATGCGTTCCGGCAAGAAGGTACCAACACATATCACTCAGGTTGACCTGACACGCTTTTTATGCAGCTCAAATGTCGTTCAGCCAACCAAGGTACGATTACAGCGTGGGTTGACATGAAACACGGCATACAATCATACGACTCTCTCTAATGAACCCCCCATCCTCCCTCACGGCATCACCTATTTCCTTCTCTGAATCATCAACTCTGAATCATCAACTTGCCATTCCTCTCTCACCTCTCCATCCTTGCCTTGCTCATCCACTCCACTACCCCCTTCGTTCCACACTCCCCTACCCTTCACTCCCCTCTCCTTTGCTCCCTCCCCCTTCGCTCTCCTTTGTTCCCCTCACCTTCGTTCCCCTCCCCTTCGTTCACACCTCCCTGTTGTTACCCTCACCTTCGCTCCCCTCCCCTTTGTTCCCCTTCCCTTCGCTCCCCTCCTATTCGTTTCCCTCCCCTTCGCTCCCCACCCCTTCGCCCAACACCCCTTCGCTCCGCTCCCTTTCGTTCCCCTCCCCTTCATTCCCCTCCCCTTCGTTCCCCTCCCCTTTGCTCCCCTCCCTCTCGCCCCCATTCCCTTCGTTCCCCTCCCCTTTTCCCCCCTCCCCTTCTCTCCCCTCCCTTTTGTTCCCCTCCCCTCCATTCCCGTCCCCTTCCCTCCCCTCCCCTTCGTTCCCCTCCTCCTCGTTCCCCTCTCTTCCGTCCCTTTCACTCCCTTCGCCTTCACGCCCCTCATCCTCCTCTGCTGTCCCCATTTCCCCTTCTTCCTCGCCCTCCTCCTCATCCTCCCCCTCCGAGTCATCTTCTCCCTCCAAGTCATCTTCTCCCTCCAAGTCATCCTCTTCCTCCTCCTCCCCGACCTGCGAGTCATCCACCACGCGCTCTCCCTCGTCCAGCTTCGCTGCGTGAATCACAGACATTGCAATTGGCTCCCGCCGGTGGAATCTTCTGACGATGCATGCCTGCAGCTTCCGCATCTGCCCAAGGCCCGAGGGTAACTGAGTCAGCAGCTTGCATTCGAGCACTTCCAACGTCTCCAGCACAGGCAGCTGGGAAAAAGATTCGGGCAGCCTGCGGAGTTTGGGCAGTGACGCGAGCCAGAGTTCTTTCAAAGCAGATAGCTTCCAGAAGTCATCTGGAAGGCACGAGATTCCGACATGCTTCAAATGACACTGCTCCAGACTACATAGACCTGGGAAGGACTCGGGAAGCCTGGTTAGGCCCCAGCATTGCTCAATTCTTAGAACCCGAAGCTTCTTCAGCTGCCCGAGCGACTCAGGCAGCTCTGTCAAGCTTGCGAGACAATCAATACAGAGGAATGTGAGCGCTGACAGCTTTCCTATTGACTCTGGCAGAGCAAGCAGGCTGTCAATCTGGTTGATCGTTAGTGACTGCAAGCGAGAGAGGCAAGCGAAGGAATCTGGAAGGCACCGTAGTGAATTCACTTGCGTGATATCCAGGAAGGTTACGGATGAGAAGTAACCCAGCGATGGAGCGAGCAGCTGCACTGGAAGGCCCCATATTTGAAGAACCTTGAGGGATGACAAACCCATGCCACTCTCCTCGGATCCCAAACAGCTGCCAGCGGCACTGCTGCTACCCGTCTGACCAGGTAGCTCGAGGCGGGTGCTTCCCGCCCCAAGGCCATGTGATGCGGCTCCCTGGTCTTCCTCCCCAAACAGTGACTGCAGCGCGTTGCAGTATTTCAATTGCAGGTTTTTCAGATGCAGCAGCTGACACAGTGAGCGAGGGAGCGACTTCAAGTTGGGTAGACTGTAGAGCGTGAGTCTTTCAAGCGCTCCCAGCCGTCCGATTTCCTCAGGAAGCGCCGTGATTTGCGGGCAACCGACAAGCTCGAGCTTGGTGAGAGAACGGCCGATGGCAGGGAGGGAGGCAGGCAGGGCGGGCAGGTGCGGTAAGAAGGAAAGAGAGAGGTCCTTAAGGTTTGTCAAGTGGGAAAACGCATCTGGCAGCATGCCTAGGCTGGTTGAGTCATTAATTTCTAGGGTTTCGAGGGAGGAGAGGCCGGAGAAGGATGGAGGGAGGTGGGCGAGAGCTGTGCATTTGGCCAGAATCAGTCTGCGCAGGCGATGCAGGCCATCCCCCATGCCCTGCGGTAGCGCCACCAGTTTGCAGCAGCGACTGATGTCCAGCAGCTCGAGAGAAGACAGCAGGCTCAGGCCGTTTGGAAGCTGTGCCAGCGCCGGACAATGGGATATTTTCAGTTCCTTGAGACTCGTCAAGTTGCCCAGCGACGCGGGCAGGCTGTGGAGCTCGGAAAGGTCAACCAGGCGCAAAGCCTCTAGGGCAGTCAACTGCCCGAATTCCTCGGGCAGAAAATGTAGAGTTGCAGAATCTTCAATCGTGAGGTCTTTGAGTGTGGTGGCAAGGTATACGGAGGGATGCAGGTGTACGGCAGCTCCAACGTATAGATTGAGCGTGCGTAGGCGTGGCAGAAGAGCGAGGTCGTCAGGCAGATGGTGGAGTGTTAGGCGGACGGTGATAAGATCCGTTAGCGAAGACAGCTGCCCGAGATTGGCGGGCAGATTCGTGATCCCCGCCACATCCTCCAAACGTAGGGCTTCAAGCGCCGGCAGGTTCCCGAACCCCTCGGGCAGCGGTGAAAGGATGAGGCCGTTGAAGATTTCGAAGGTCAGCAGCGATGAAAGATTGGAGATGGATTCGGGCAGCTGAAGCCTCTCGAACCCGCTGAAGGAAAGTTTCATCAAGCCGGTAAGCTGCCCCAAAGAATCGGGAATGGAACTCAGACGCATGCAGTTGTTCAGACGGAGTGTCTTGAGCCGCCTCAGATTGCCGAACGCCTGAGGCAGTTCAACCAGGCTGCTCATTTCGATCACGAGATGCGCGAGTGCTTGTAACGAGGTGAACGCGTCTGGAAGGCGAGCGATTTCGCCCCAGTCGGTGATGTGCAGGCTCTCGAGTGACGAAAGGCCGCCGATTGACGCGGGAATGGCGGCCAGATTCGACTGGCAATGAAGATGAAGTCCCTCCAGCCGCGTCCTCTTCTCCAGGAACTCCGAAAGTGCGTTCTCAGTGAAGCCCCCCAGCCGGCACTCTCGTCCCATCGAATCGACGTGGAGGTCCGTCAGACCTGGACACGTGTCGGCAATCCCCGAGAGGAGGGAGTCAGGGACGGATGTGATGCTGCCGACGGCGAGGACGAGCTTTCGAAGGCTTGGGAATGACGAGAGGAGCGCGAGCAGCTCGCGAGGACGCATGCGACGCCCTTCGCGAATCTGGATATGGTCGTGCACGCTATGGGCGATGCGATGCCATCTCTTGCACACAAGCGCGTGCTGGAACTGACCAGATCGGCCGACGCGATGGAGGATAGCGGAGAGGAGATCGTCTGACAGCTGTTCGACCGGCGATGCAGCAGCCATTCTGATTAGCTAATAAGATGAAACGGAAATAAGTGCTGGAAGGCTGATAAGGTTGCTGGGAGAGTCTGCGCAGTAGCAAAGGAACCGTCAGTTTTAGTGGCTGATGTCTCGGTGAGAGTGGGTGTGGCAATCCCTAGGTTGCGTGTCCTAGCAGATGAGCTCCTCGACCTTCACTCACCCCCCTTTACCCGTGAGAGCAAAGCCGACGTTCCTCACCGTCCTCCCCTTGTCACCCAGAACCCGTGGTGCCCCTCCCCGCACCTAGAATACTACTCGTCGTCACCCCGCAAAGAATCGACGCCTCAGGAAAGAGTGTTTGCTCAGGAGGGTCCACCGAGCCTCTGGTCTGCCGAATCAGCGTCGGAGAAGTTCGGGGGGGGGATATTCAAGTTGAAAATTGGTTGACCTCAGGTTTCCTAGGTTTGGGCTCGAGAGCTGGTTGGTAATGTTGCTTTCATGAACGTGCGCACGATTTTTTCAACTGGAAAACCTGAGCCGAGGCGCGTTCGGTTCGGAAGAAAATTTGTCAAAACGTTTTTGTTTCGAAAGCCTGGTAGAAACGTCTAGAAGGAAAATTCGAGGAATGGAACTTCGATTCCCCACTCGGATGTCGAAATCGCAAAATGTGTAACAAGTAACTGTAACCGGAGTACACTTGGGCTCACGAATGCGAATCAGGTGAATCGAAAATTTGAAATGCATCGCGTATTGAGAACCTGTTTGACGCAGATACAGGTGAACGTAACATTTACTGGTAACCATAACCCGATACAAGATATGCGTTTAACAAAGCTAAAAGCGTAACAACTATGCTTTTCCAAAAAATCAAGTGTATTGACCATTATTAAGACTTGTGATTGTAACGTTACATGGTAACTTTTCAATCTGTTATTACTGCAATTCAATAGAATCACATGTTATACAATAACTGCTATTTTCTTGAAAACACTGAATTAAGAGAAGTATATTATAATAAAATACGAAACAAAAAAAAGAAACAGGCAAAATAACTACACCATCTACACCCCATGCCCATCCTCTGCCATACCTTACACCAAAACCTCATCTTCGTCCCCAATAAGGTCATTGTCCAGCACTTCCTTGGAAACTTCTGTCCAGTTGAGAAGATACAAACGGCCAATAATAAGGCCACCATCTGGACCATGAACGGGCTGCACTCAGTTGATGATGCGTTGAACAATGCGCGCCTGGCGAGAGATGGCATCCGGATCACCAGACCGCTCCAGCCTGGTCTTTGTAGCTGTCGGATGGCGAAGCCTGTAGAGAACCTGAAAGCATAAGAGAGGAGGGGGTTACTGAATTGAAGATTTTCTCACAAAAAAAAAAAAAAAATACACTTAGCTTGAAGCACTTACAGCCGCAAGACTGATGCAAAGCTGTTCACCCTGTAGGCCAATTATTGAGCTGTTAGCCTTAGCGCCAGCCCAGACTTTTGCCACAGCAACAAATGCTGGACTGAAAAATGGAACACCATCTAACGCATGCCAATTGATTCCTTCAAACCCTGCACAATGTCTCACTGTATTTAGTTAATCCCCACTACCAAAATGGGGTTCCACAAACCTTAAAAAATCCAGCAACTTATTGGTAGAGTTAATTGATACCCAGTTAACACAGTCTTGTGCAAATGAGGAGGGGTTTCCGCCAACCTTTCTCTGGAGGACCACGAGAGGCTCGTTGGTCAAAGTAGCAGTTCGAATATCGGATAACTTTTTTCCCAGCCTATTGTTGAACGTATCTTGAAGGTCCTCCAAGTGACCACTAGCCAAGGCTTCTCGTTTCAACGCCAAGCCGGACTCATGGTCGGGATTTAAACCTGCACAAGCTGTTACATATAATGAAAATTATAAGTAACTTTAAGTGTACACAGTACTGCTGAAATTTAATGGGCACTCTTATCGCAAAGAACGTTCCCAAAGGTGTCTTCGTCCGGCACGAAATTGATGAACCCCGGCTTCGTAAGCAGAGCGCTGATTGCTTGCTTTTTCAATTTCTGGTTGGTTAAAACAGGGGGACAACAGGAACACAAGGAAAATAAAATCAGGGTAAAATGGATGCATTGTCAACTAACTAATGTGTGTTAACGATGAATACAATCAATCCGCAACGTATTGGCCAATTCCTAGCAGGCTTAGTGAATTCTGCAAGCTGTTGCGTGAGCGTTCCGATCGTGACTAACGCCTGAGCAGCAACCGCGCTCTGCTGCTGAAGCACTTCCTTAGCCTCCTTTACTGCGTCTTCAGATTGACGAGCCTTCAGTCGAAGCTCGTCCGAGACCTTCGCGACTTTTGCTGGGGGTTCCAAAAGTCCTGGAACCGTGCTGTTATCCTTCCCCGTAACCAAGTTGAGAAGACGAGCTCCTGTTTGAGAATAGCCTGAAAGACAAAGGAAAAAAATAATCAGTACATATTATGTCAACATGTTCAAACAACCAATCTTTCAATGGCTTACCAGCTGGAACCAATACATTTGCTGTTACGTTTTCAACACCAGCTTGAGTATTCGAAGTGGAAGGGCCGCTTCTTCCATTGTTGGCCGTGGTAGGTGCGTCCGATGGAAGCGCATTTGTGACTTGTGACTGAGGCACTTGCTGTGCTGATACAAACATACACAGGACATCATACATAAACTTCCTAAATAATAGAGCTAACTTAAATGCAAGCGTACATTAACAATTAAAAATATATGTGCTTACATTGTGTTGTTTTGGGATCATTGTTGGCGTCAGTATCACTGCTTTCCTTGGCTCCAGAACACTTCTTCGTGACGGTGAAACCAGTCAAGGGAGGAGACTTGCCCTGCACCACTTCCTGAGGTTCCCCATCGGGAGAAGCACCTGCAAACATGGCACAAAGGTCATTACATATTGAATAGTCGTGAAAGAAGCAGTGACATCAAAGGAGACGTGCCTCCAGTTGAATTGGCGTACACCCTGTTGAGAGGAACAATCACACCCCTGCCTCGCCCCGAGTTTGACTGACGGGCCACTGCCAACGCGATAGCAGGCACATTATTGTAATTGTTGGGCATGATGAAAAGCTAAAAAAGCTAGAAAGTTTGAAAGTTGAGTTGAAAAAGTACTGAAGTTGAAAATGACACGGTAATAACATGATGGCTTTATAGGGTTGAAGTACCCACGTACTTTGAGGTTGAAGTGAGAGGAGTTCTAGCTCATCCTCTACTAATGAAAGAAAAACCACAAGTGGTTGCCAGTAGTGCAATAAGATTGGAGTAGGTGTTGCTGTAACGAAGGCCAGATCATGTGTGTGAGGATTGGTGCGATAGGCCGTCATGCATGATGATGCAAAGTAAGTATGACATGGCTTCCGCTTTGAAACTCACCAATGAGGAACCAACCAAGTCAAATTTTCAAATTTTCAAACTCCAGTAATAGAGATAGAGGAGGATGAAAGGGCTTGGAGGAACTAAGGAGTGAGAGAAGGAATGGTGACTGGCATAAGGCAAGAGGGAGTGGTCCCCCGTTTCCCCCCCCTCTATCCTTGCCTTAATTTGCAAACAGTTTGAATCGGGCAGTTACATCCAGCCCTTGTGTGTATATTAGAAATACCTCTGTGAAGTCTTGGTGAGATGATTGTTTGCAAGACCCCACAAAATCAGTGGCACTTAGCATAATCTCGGGACACCTGGGGTGGTTTTAGACACTGTAGAGTTTCCGTTTTTTTTACTATCAAAAATATTTCTGGATGTATTCTGATTTCCCACCGTCTATGGTCTAGCGCAGTTTCGAGCAGAGTGTGGGAGGCAGTTTGATACAAATCTGATGCGCGTGCTGTAAACTGCAGCTCGGCCCCAGCATGTTTTCGCTACAGTGCGGAGGGCCTTTGTGTTTTTGTTTGTTCAGGGGGGTGAACGGGGGTGGGGTGCGACAGAGCTCAGCTGAGCCGTGTCGCGAAATGAAAGGTGCACAGCAGCACAGCTGTGCTCTCACAATTGCCCACAGCTGCGCTGTGTCGCAATTCGACATGGGGCACAGCTGGGCTGTATCGCAATTTGCGAAACCACAGCTTAGCTGTGCTGCAACTTGCGACAGACCACAGCTGAGCTGTGTCGCAACTTGCGACACAGCACATTCGAGCCGTGCCCCCAAATGCCAACTATCGAGTCGAGGGTGGGTGAGCTGTACGTTCCCTCACCCTCGACTCGAATCCTGCCGTGCCATCCCTCGGCTGAGGCCGATGAGCTGTCAGCCACTCATGCGCTGTACAATGACAACGCAGCAAACTTTTCTGTACAAGAGTTACAGTAGCAACAGACCGAAGTCTCGTCTTGGTTTTGGAAATTAGCGTGTTTCTGACTGCCTTGTTTGTATTTTTTTTGTTCCTAGTCCTAAAGAAACGGTTATTGGCTTGGCGGATCTCACACGGAAAGCGGTGATGGTTGGCCAAATCTGTCGCAGGTAAGTCAATACACCACCGACCAGGTTACGTACGCTTTCAGATATTGGGGAAGCAATCGTTGGTGTGTAATGGTTGTGAGAAACATATACAATGTTAGTATTACAGCATTTCTAAAAATTAATGTAAGCATCAATGTGACAAAATGCTCTAATGAATTGTGAGGACAACATGTGCAGAGGACAGCTTTATTGATTGGAGCATTATATTACAACAAAAATATTTAGCGCCTGAAAACGTTCAGCATAAAAGCAGCATTCGCCTCGCGGACGTTCGGCGTCAAAGGCACAACGTGCACCACCCAAAGGAATGTCTTGATGGGAACAATTCTGTACTCATTGTCCCCACCCAGCCATGTCATCCGGTCCAATACAGATTCACCTACTGGCCCGAGTACTTCATACAATCGAACAAATGCCACGTGTTCGCTCTCCCTTGCATTATTGCTCGTAGAGTCCCTTCCTTCATCCGGGACTTTGTGAAGAGTAAACATCAGTAGCACCTTGCAAAATTGCAGCACCTTCTGCCCCCTCGCGTCTTTCAGCTCGACAGCGACATCCGAAAACCATGGTTTGCTGTGAAAACGGGGTGTTGCGCGGGCATATTGTGCGTGTCGATTATAGAGCTCGTAGTTCTCACCGGGTGGGATTGCGACACCTCGATGAACATCAATTCGAGCCTCGCATGTCTCACCCGGCTGGAGATATGTCACGACCGCGTCCTTCAAGCGGCTCATGTCGCCTGGAATGGTATCGCTATAAGCTCGCCACAAATCTGTGTTGTCCGCAATCAATGCCAATATGCCATTCTTCCCGGTGACAGTAGGGACACCACTCTCCAATGCCTGTTATGGGCGTAGAGTAAACAAGGGGGGAATTTTAAATGTGGAACTCTTTGTAACGAGGCGTGCAGTGGTCCGCACGCACATACACACACACGCGCGCGCGCGCGCGCACACACACACACACATACACACACACACACGCACGCGCCCGTGCGCGCGCGCGCATTTACGCACGCACGCACGCACGCCTGGTCGCACGAACGACATCGTGCATGCACATGTACGTACATTAACGCGTAGACATAGTCGTACCCATAAAGGCTTGTACACCCGCAACCAAACACACAGCGCAACGCGCGCATGGGACATTTGCATTCAAAATGGTTGATTGTAAGCACAAATACCTGTCTCATTGCTCCGTTTCTTGCATCAGCATATTCCGCATCTGCCTCCTGCTGCGCTAGTCTGTTGACCAGCTCGTCGACAAGCGTTCGTCGCGCGATCTGCTCCTCCGCGTGTTTCTTGTTGCTCGCACGGTACGGCCGCTTCATCAGCGCGATGTGGAGATGCTCATACATATCCGCACAATAATGAGCCGGGAGTCCTCCGCGACGGATGTCGTCAACGACGTGCAGCATCGCATGGACCTTTGGAATGTTGAACGTCGACGATTGTTTCTTCCCAAACACTGTAATCATCTTTGGTACAAGCCTGCGCCATAACCGCATGAGAGAGAGAGAGAGAGAGAGAGAGAGAGAGAGAGAGAGAGAGAGAGAGAGAGAGAGAGAGAGAGAGAGAGAGAGAGAGAGAGAGAGTGTGTGTGTGTATGAGAGAGAGACACAGTGAAAGAGAGAGATGAATGGGGTCAGTTGTTATGGGGTCAATTGTTGTAAAAGCTACAATGTGATTCATAAATGTTGAATGTCAAAGGACACATGATGTACTCACGTTTTTGTAAGTTTGTCGAGGTGTGCAAGGCTCTCTTCTGTATGATATGGCCGTAGCCACACCTCGCAGTGCCAGCAGACGTATAGCGTGACAGTTTGTGTAATGTCTGTCTTGACATCAAGCAGCTCCAGAATCACTGGCAACACTTGCATAACCGCAGCATGTTCAAAGGCCTGGAATGTCCCTTTGTTCGCAAAGTATCTCTTCGCATATGACGGAAGGCGGAACATGGATTGGCGACTATAGTCCGTGATCCCGCGCATCGCATCATCCAGCCGATCAAGGAGCCTAGGTAGCATCGAGCGCAAGCAATCGATGATGTGCTTGAACACTCCAAGGAGTGACAGATGCATGATGTCTCCCATGAATGCGCGATAAGGATTTCCCCACGTCGTATTCCCATTTGGGAACCCCCATATTGCCACCTGCAAATAAGTCCAAGTGTGTGCGTATGAGAGAGGGTTATTGAGAATGAATTAAACCATGACATAACAATCGAAGTCAAAGAACAACTTGTGACATGAATAGTTCTTCCAAAGGTGGAAGGGACCTGGTGCTTACATTGATGGCGTGTGTACTCTCTGTCGTCTCCGCGGATGCAAGCGCGCGGTTCGAGCTTCGATGCATGTCCACAATCGATTTGGTGAGGACCTGTCCTTGCTCTGTACGATAGCATCGTTCAGCTTCCACGTTTGACATGTTCTCCTTCGTCACTTGGCATCTCGGGCATGGGAACTGGGTTTGATGACCCGCCTTTGTCCCAGCGATCTTGCATTGCTCTGGATAGTCCCCCACATAGGCATAAAGAAGGGCTTGCACGAAACGCAGGATACCGTATGGATCCTTCAGAAAAGCACCCGTGTCCTCCTTCTCCTTCTGTTCTGCCAGTATGATTGAGAGACACTCGTGTATGATTTCAAGCCGGCGCCGTGTGGGGTCCACTCCTGGTTGAACTTGGTGCTTTTGCAACGGAGGCAACATGGCCGCCATCCGCCTGCCACTGGGCTTCCACCTGTTTTTAGAAGACGTATTCCCGAGGGCGACATATACAGGATGTCCCGAAGCTCCGCCGTCCTTTGCTAGCTCCGTTTTGTCTGTGTATAGTATGACAGCAATAATGGACGCCCCTGGGAGATCTTCAACTGCTTCTCTCCAGAACGTGCCAGTTGATGGATCTGTATATCGATGCGGTGTCTCATCCGATGCGGTCTCATTCGAAGCTTCTGTATCAGGTGCAATTATGAATTCGTCCGCATTGGCAGGATCGGTGTACATGTCCACCACGCAAGCCCACGTTGAACGCCACCATAGAATGACCTCAGTCTTGTCCTTGCTCGGGTCTGTGAGGACAAGCCTTTGAAACGGTTGTAGCACCACCCGTTCCGTAAGGGATGCCTCCAGCTTGTCAACATCTGCGACGGTTATTAGTGTGAGATTCGCTCCTGCGTCATGAAATAGGGTCAAGAGCTCCTTGATCGATTCTCTCGAGAGGCTGCTGCCACCGTTTCCTGTTTTACAAAACTTCCAAAAGCGACGATCGATGGCGGTGTATTGTTCTGCTGCACTGCTTGCGCGTTCAAGGTTCGGCTCATCGACGGGTGCCATTGGCGCAGGCGGTGCTGCGTCCTGTGACGACTTGCGAGGGCTTGGTGCTGCAGGCTCTGGATTGTTGCGTGTGGTGGTAGTGGCATACTCATGCCTATTACCGCGAACATGATTGGTCCGTTCAGCTTGTGATGCGAATGTAACAATGCAGTCACGGTCGGGGCATGTTATTTTAAGCCGTTTCCTACCGTCCATTGCTAGATGAGCTAGTTGACCACGATATTCCGCAGCATATGTTGAATAAAGAACAAAAGCTTTACAATTGACCATCAAAGAGCATATACAAGCACTGCTACATCAAAACCAACAGCTCATGGATGCAGATGTCCTGCTGCTGTAGTAAAACATGAGAACTAGGGTGGAATAATTGGCTGGACTAGTGCCTCAATGGGCGGGCCAAGAGGCAGGTGGAAGGGCAGCGTGGGAGGAGGAATGTTTGAGGGGAGGGAGGGATGAGGAGGGTGTGAGGGTAGGATTGGAGGCGCTGGTATGGACTGGGGGAGATGGGATGCATGGGTGGGGAGAGGGTGGAATGAGGAGGTGGGATGGGCTGGGGGAAGATGGGATGAGTGGAGGGATGGGGGAATGGGGAGGAGGGGGGATGGGATGAACGCCGGGATGGCGGAATGGGGAGGAGGTGGGATGGCTGGGGGAGATGAGGTGAACGGCCGTGGGAGGGCGGAATGGGGAGGAGGAGGGATGGCTGGGGGGGAGGAGGTGGGATGGATGGGGGAGATGAGGAGAATGGTGGTGGGAGGGCGGAATGGGAGGAGGTGGGATGGATGGGGGAGATGAGGTGAATGGCTGTGGGAGAGCGGAATGGGGAGGGATGGTTTGGGAGGAGGAGGTGGGATGGCTGCGGGAGATGAGGTGAATGGCCGTGGGAGGGCGGAATGGGGAGGGATGGCTTGGGAGGAGGAGGTGGGATGGCTGCGGGAGATGAGGCGAATGGCCGTGGGAGGGCGGAATGGGGAGGGGGAGGGATGGCTTGGGAGGAGGAGGTGGGATGGCTGGGGGAGTTGAGGCGAATGGTGGTGGGAGGGCGGAATGGGAGGAGGTGGGATGGATGGGGGAGATGAGGTGAATGGCTGTGGGAGAGCGGAATGGGGAGGGACGGTTTGGGAGGAGGAGGTGGGATGGCTGCGGGAGATGAGGTGAATGGCCGTGGGAGGGTGGAATGGGGAGGAGGAGGGATGGCTGGGGGGGAGGAGGTGGGATGGATGGGGGAGATGAGGCGAATGGTGGTGGGAGGGCGGAATGGGAGGAGGTGGGATGGATGGGGGAGATGAGGTGAATGGCCGTGGGAGGGCGGAATGGGGTGGAGGAGGGATGGCTGGGGGGGTGGATGGGGGAGATGAGGTGAATGGCCGTGGGAGGGCGGAATGGGGAGGAGGTAGGATGGATGGGGGAGATAAGGCGAATGGTGGTGGGAGGGCGGAATGGGGAGGAGGTGGGGTGGCTAGGTGGGAGGAATAGGGGGGATGGGCGGATGGGGTGCGATGAACGTGGGATGGATGATAGAGGCGGAAAGGCGAGAGGGGTGGGAGGCCGCGATGAGGAGTGGGGCGAACGGCGGAAAGGCGAGAAACTTCATTGGCGCACAGGCGACGCGGTGGGAGGCCGGAACGGGGAGGAAAAGGGATGGAGGAAAGGATGTAACGGATCTATGAAGAAAAAGGGCATTTACCCACTTAATAATAGGTTCTAATACAACCAGAGAGTAGCAGCTCCTGGAAAATGACTAAGTCTGAGAGTTGCTAGGAGATGCAGTCACAAACTGTGGAAGGTGTGTTGTGAAGAGAGAGATCCCATTTCCCAATTGATTAGTTGGGAGTAGGAAATGGAGAATGAGCCAAGAGGCTTCAGACCCCTTCCCTAGACCCCCTTGGGGTGCAACCACCTTCCCCATGGCAAGGAGGGGTGCACTCCCTTGGGCCTTGCCCATGTGGCAAAGGTTACTCAATGACATGGCACAAACAAAGGGATAAAATGCTGTGTATGTAATATGTTATCCCTACCTGTCATGTTTCAACTGGTTGCAATTCCAACGCAAGAGTTGTGTTGGACTTCGAATGTTTGTGATTGGTTGTAACTCCAACCAGCGGCGGGAAACTTCTCGACTCACTTTGTATAAAAGTGTTCTGATTGGTTGGCTTGCCAACCAGTTCGTTTCCCCGATTTCCAACCAGTTCAATTCCCTTTTCTCTTCCCAACCCAGGTTCAATGTATCGAGACTTGGGTTGGTGGGATTCGATATGTTACACTCCTCCCCCTCCAGCTGGCAACGTCCTCGTTGCCGTGGGGTGCTTCTTAGGACGAGTGCTCCGCGAAGACGACCATGGCGCCATGACATGGTCGGGCGTGCAGGGCGCGGAATCATTAACCGATTGTTTAAGGAACGTCGTAGCAGGGCGATTAAGACGAGGCCGTGGCGCAACCCATACGCCTAAGAGAGCACCAACCGCGCGGGTATGAAACGCCTGTTCCCACTGTCTTACGCCCTGTGAGGCGCCCATGTGACGTTGAGACCTTCTTGACACCCAGCCTGGCTATTGGTTTTCCCCCGAGATGTGGCTGAAGCGCAGCAGCCTGGCTACGACGGACCACAGTGCACGTCTCCGCGCTGCAGACGGAAGCACGGCAGGTCACCTCGCTGCAGGACGAAGAACGGAGCGTTACCGCGCAGATCGTGGTTGAAGGTCACGTTTCCGATATGCGGCAGGTACGCGCTTTCCAGTGTTGCTAAAATTTTTGCGTGCTAACATTCTCCCCGGCTTTTGTCTCTCTAGGTGGCTTTGCTTTGGCTTTTCGACAGCGGGGAATTACCAGCGGAGGCCACATCGTTGCACCTGGTTGCCTAGGCGTTTTTGCAAGGGTGCTGACTCTGCGCACGTCCCTTGTCAAGTGCCTTGTACCATATGGTCGGAGCGTTGAGATGAACTCTAGACCTGTGTTGATCCTTCGTACTGTAATAATGCACTCACAATCTGAAAAGCAACCTCAGCGCTGAGCCATATATCATTATTCAATGTACGAAGTGTAGAAACTCCCTGGGAGGTTGGGCCAAGCCAGGAATATGAATCTGGCAGCTGCAGAATGTATATGGTATTTACATGGACCCATCATTTGTACATTTTTTACCGACATATAATTAAAGCTTGGGGAAAAATACAGTCGCGCTGTCCGACATGTTGTAGGCCGGATATTGGAGCTTCAATCGGATCAGCCTGTAGCGAGTAACATTGGTTTAAGGGCAATTGTGTACACTCTGCGCGACCTATCAGGTTGTCGAAGATAACAATAACGAGTCGCGACATGTGTATTTAACGTTTGTGTTTAAGGATGCCTAACTCCCTTACCGAGACAGTCCGAATCGCATCGAGCGTGGTTTGTTTTCGGATTTGATAAGCAGATCATGTTTGTGAGTGTTCAGTGGCTCTAACTTCGAGTGTTGTCGGGCATCATGTAGCGACGCTGCGGCTCGCACGTGATTGGACGGTGAGGTTGGCTTGCGGTCACCAAGGGGCGTCGTTGCGGACTCCTGTGGGTCACCTCTGGGGTAACCTCGGGGTCACCTCGAAGCTGATAGCTACCTGCGGAGACCTTGAGGTAACCTAACCTGAATCCTTTGGGTTACCCACGGGGAGGTATCCCTGAGGTGACCTTGCGGCATCTTTTTGCAACATTTTTTTTTGGGATGAGGCGACGGGATGTGAGGCGCCAAGGCGACGGGATGTGAGGCGCCAAGGCGACGGGATGTGAGGCGCCAAGGCGACGGGATGTGAGGCGCCAAGGCGACGGGATGTGAGGCGCCAAGGCGACGGGATGTGAGGCGCCAAGGCGACGGGATGTGAGGCGCCAAGGCGACGGGATGTGAGGCGCCAAGGCGACGGGATGTGAGGCGCCAAGGCGACGGGATGTGAGGCGCCAAGGCGACGGGATGTGAGGCGCCATGGCGACGGGATGTGAGGCGCCAAGGCGACGGGATGTGAGGCGCCAAGGCGACGGGATGTGAGGCGCCAAGGCGCCTAGGTGGGATGGCGGAACGGGGAGGCGACAAGATGAGAAGAACGCGGAGGAAACGGGATGGCGGAAAGGCGAGGTGGGACGGCGGTTTAGGGGAGGAGGCGGACCGAAGAGGAGGTGGAAACGCGGACCAAGTGGTGACACAGTGTGGTGACGAGGTGAGAGGACGCAACGGGGAGGAATCGGGGTGGATGAGGTAAGGAAGTGGAATGACGGACTGGTAAGATATGGAAACTGTCGATCGGCCACGAGGTGGGATGGCGGAACGGGGAGGAAGAGAGATGGCGGAATTGGGAGGTGGAGATTAGCGTGAGAAAGAGAGCGCAAGCCTGAAGGAAATATGTGATGTGGAGTCGAGTAGTGAATTCGAAGTATCTGGAGAGAATTTACTGAGAGCAAGTTTTACGGATCCAAATGAATTCGGGGAACTCGTACGGATGAGGTGTGGTTATGCTTTGCTTTCGGGGCGCTTCGAAATAGATGCTTCTCATGGGACAAAACCCACTTGACTAATTTCTTCCAGTACAAAAACGCCGCGCGACCAGCTCAGGCGATTCATGAACCACGTATGAGGCTGCTTGCGTGGTTTTTGTGCCACCTGAGCTGGAACTCGAATGAACCTCCCAGCGGAGGTAGACGGGTCAGAGACACTCGCCCACCACTAACGGCCAGAAATGACAAAGTAGAAAAGCTCCAATGCCGTTTGGGCACGTGTGATTTGCCACAACGATATTGACCAACTAAAGTTCAATAAGGTCTTTTACCAATGTACACCATACATGTGGGTAAGACATGTAACAAAAGGATGTTAGGGCGTTCATTTTGGGTAGTGTGAAGCACGCATTTCTCAAAAACAGCCCATCATGTAAAAACCTGGAATGTCAGGAAAAAAGACTGAAATTTCAAACAGACATACTAAAAATAGCCTGATATACTTGTTGGAATTGGGGCGAGTTGAAGGTGGCGCGGGCTAAGTGTTGCGCTATAGAACTACGTATAAATTGTACAGTTTGACACAGCTTCTAGCCTATATAAGGGGCACTCAATGTGTGGCAATCAAGAAACTAATTCATTGCGGCTCAACTAGTCCAGTCATTAATAGAGATGGTCACAAGCAGTGCCCTAGATTTCAGCCTTTTTACGTTGATTCAGCGTTACATAAGGCTTTTTTTTTTAACCCTTGGCTGATTCCAAAGTTTTTCTGCATGTACCGTCAGCCCCCGGATAGAAGCGCCCCTGGGGGTATAAAAAAACACTGTTTTCTATGGGGTGGGCTTATATTTTTCCAAAGCATAATGATGTGTAGGCTGTGTTACGAATAGTAATGAATGAAACTGGGCACTCCTAATTGCAGCTAAGGAGGCACGCAGTAACGAGAACGAATGCGAGGAGTCAGAATTGATCCAAAGCGTCAGACGGTTGGGGTGCATTTGGACCGTCGGAGCAGACAGCATCGGGCAGCTGCAGGCAAGAGGAATTTGGCGGGAACAGTTTCGTAACTGTACGCGCCGCACGGTTGGGAATGAATTTGAATAAGGGAATGTACCCCTTAGAGTACATGGCTAGCTAGGTCGATTCGAATTCCCTTGTACTCATACCGTATTCCCCCGGATAGAAGACCCCCCCAAAATACAACACCCCCGGGTACCTAATACGGGGGGGGTACTTTATAAAACCTCGTTTTCGTTATACACCCGTTATGGGGGGTGATGAATATAAGACCCCCCAATTCCCTTGTAAGGGGGGTTTGTCATGAACATTTTCTGTTTTGTTCGAAACTGAAACATTCTATAATGCGAATCTGGCTGTCAGGGGGTCGAATTCCGAGTGTCAGGGGGGTTGATTTGCTACGTCAGGGGTAGTTTTGTCAGAGGTCCACTGGGGATCCCCGATGATCCTAGGGAAGGGTTACAGGCACGTCGGCCTGGGGGGTTATGGGCGCACTCACCCGCTATACAAACAAGCCCTTTTATCCCAGTGGTTAGTGGCTGGGATTCTGACATGGTATCAGAGCGAAGGTCTCGGGTTCGATTCCCGGTGTGTGCACTTCGGGCATCCCAGTGCGGGGGGGTGTCAGAGGTCCACTGGGGATCCCCGATGATCCTAGGGAAGGGTTACAGGCACGTCGGCCTGGGGGTTATGGGCGCACTCACCCGCTATATAAACAAGCCCTTTTATCCCAGTGGTTAGTGACTGGGATTCTGACAAGTTTTGCCGCGTCAGGGGGCGAAATGTCTGCGTCAGGGAGCGCAATTGCCGTGTCAGGGGGCGAAATTGCTGCGTCAGAAGGGCAAATTTACACTGTGACAGGCGAATTCGGTTGTGACTGGTCAAACGAACTATTTGCTAGCTTGTGCTCACCAAAAGCAAACCCATCATTTCTGTATTAACGGTAGTGTTCAAAACACTAAGTAAAAAATATGCAGTATGAAAAGACCCGGGTGCTATAATTTTTTTCCTTTGTTAAGACCCCCCCCATTTTTTCTAGGGATTTAGCATAAGACCCTAGGGTCTTCTATCCGGGGGATTACGGTATTTATATCTTTGTATTTGCATGTTTCTATTATCTCAAACATTTTTTCATTCACTCTGCTATTGAGGTCAAGTGCCCACCACCAACTACCTAACCGTGTGCGAACCTTCCTGAGGAGATCCTAGGAGCAATTTCTGATCGCAGCATGGTATGAGAGCGACTCGGGAATCCTTTGCACTGCCACTCCTGAAATCCTCGACATTCGGAAAGTGGCGTCCGGCACACGATCGCGTGTGAGAATGGCCGGAGGATCTAGTGGTCGGACAAATCTGACGGCCGAAGCGCATTCTAATCCGGCTGCGACAAGCGAGGAAACGACGACGATCGGGACCGAAGTCCTCGCACAACTTCTTCAGCGACTCACCAGCTTGGAGCAAGGGCTCCAAACATTGCAGAACGGCGACGCGGGAACCTCCTCGCAACCTTCTCAACCGGCTCAAATGGCCAGAACGCCGCCCCGCACACTTTCTCCCTCGACACAAATGGTTCAACCCCCAAGACTCCCCGTCCTAGTGAAGATGCAATTCTCTCTGCGCAATCTAGTCTTCTCAGCATATCAAAAATAAAGGCAAGTGTGCGTTTTGATGGCAGAGGCTTCTATACCTGGAGCTTTGAGCTGGAGTCCCTGCTGCAAAACGCTCAGATTTTTCACTATTTCGACGGGGGTTACGCGAAGCCTGCTGAACATACCGACGACGCCAGGAAAAGGTACTACAACGAGTCCTTGATGGCCGTACGACATCCTCCTACGTAACATATCGCCGGCGGAGCAGCTGAACATTTGTTCGTATAAAACCTCGCCCGCTCCAGCCCTCGACGCTTGGCGCCACCTGAACGGCGTGTATCAGCCGAAGGACTCCGTTTCTTCGAGCCGGCTGCTCCAACAGCTATTGGAAACCAAAATGGCCCCAGGGGAGAAGGCGAACAACTACATCAATCGCTGCCGGAGCCTTCGCGACCAAATCGCGAAACTGGGAAGCTCGATATCAGAGAAGATTTTTGTCAACATCGTGCTTCAACGGCTCGGACAGAGTGGCGGCCCTGCAAGGCGCTTCTCCGACAGCAGGGGGTCATCTCGGAGGCCGCCCTTTGCGCCGCCCTTCTCGTCGAACAACGGGATATGGATCAGCAGCGACCAGCGCCACGACGAGAATGTGAACGGCTCGCCTTCTACGCTGACAACAACGAAGAGCAACGGCCACGGCGCCTCTACTGCAAGATTTGCAGAAACTTCGGGCATTTGGCGGATCGATGCAAGTACCGATCCCGCCCTCGCCAGACCAATCCGAGCAACTGGTCCGGCCGACAAGATGCACGAGGCGACGTGCGTCCTGCCCAGGGGTATCAGCCCCCTCCCGCGCGCAACCTGAACCCAGCGGTTCAGCATCAGCAGCAGCAGCCGTCATCGACTGCCCCAGTACGCAACGTCATGAGCAACATGGCCATGACGGGCGAGTCGCGTTGTCGATGCGTGCGCTCACCATCACCTGAGCCAGCACCGCACCCCATTGGCGCGTTCTCCAACAACAACCCATTCAGTCCGCGCCACGACTTCACCGACGACGACGACCAGGACTGGAATCTTCCAGTCTTGCTGCTTGAAAGTCCCCCGCACGTACCTGATATGCGGGTGGCGCCACTTGACTGGCTCTCGCGCGAGCAATTTCTGAAGTTCGACACTCCGCATCTCGTCACGCCGCGACTAGCGCTGCTCGCACGTGACGACAACAAGCGCTATAATACCTAGTACCTGGACAGCTGGTGCGACCAGCATATGGTAGGCTCCTAGCGTATCCAACGCCGTCGCCACCCCCACAGTCACCTACGTCACCGTGGCTAACAACACTCGCCTGCGCGCAAGCGCGCAAGGCATCGTCGTGCTCAAGGCACGCGGAAGCCGCACGCACATCACGCTTAACGATGTGCTGATCGTCCAGAACCTGCGCTTCAACCTGCTTTCCGCCGCACAGCTCATGGACTGCGGCGTTGACCTCAGCACGGATCGCGCGACGCGCGACATTCTGCTGCACTACGAATCAAAGACCTCCCGCAGGCAGATCGGACGAGCACACTCTGAAAATGGAGTGTACGTCCTGGATTTCGACATCCCCGACTGCACCAGTGACTTGAATAACGAGTTAATCGATCTCGTTCCACTGCGCTTCGAACATATCCACCGCAAGGACTGGAAACACCCTGATGGAAGACCATGAGTGCCGCATCACCCGCACCCACGCGAAGTGGCGCCGCATGACCCTGACTCGGACGGCATCTGCAGGGTTTGCCACACACCTATGGCGTTAACTAGTGCAATTTCCGGCCGCGGACTCGCCGCCATCGCCGAAGCAGAGCACCATGCACCACCGGAGGAAGGGATGTCAAATTGGAGCTAGAAATTTCCACGGGCGGCGTGTTTGGCACGCCAGAGCACCCTCTCATTGGACCCCCCTCACAACACCTTCAAGGCATGCTGCGCGGCACTGGCATCGGCACCTTCGATGCGCACAACGTGCCGCGGCCCTAACACACACGAGAAATTCTTGAAAATTTACTCTCACCGACGCGACTCGACGAAGAAGCTCGAACTGAGAAGCTTTGGCGCGCCACGAACCTGAGAAGCTTTGCCGACAGAGTTTTGCCGAAGCGCGCGGGACAGCATGAGAGCGCGCACTGGCGGATGGGGAACAAGTGACACTGACGGATGGGGCAACACCGGCGGAACCTGGGCAACCGCAAGTGGCGGATGGGGCGTTGCAACTGGCGACGAAAGCAGTGGCTAGGGGACTTCTCGCGAAGAACAAAAGGGGGGAGAAGAAGAAGCAGAGGAAGCAGAGGCAACACCTACAATTGTTCCCCTTGGTCGTCCCCCGCGCCATGCTCCACCCGTACTACCTTCTCCTGACAATCCGCTGCATCGCGATCCCTGGGACACCATCGATTGGGGCAACGAACTGTCAACCCCGAGGCGAACTGTCTACGGGCCTGCTCCCGAGCTGCGCGAACCTACCTTCGTTCCTGGAACTATCCCCGGGACTAATATTTCTCTCTCCGAAATCCGCGATAGAGAGTTTCTGGCGCTCATGCTTAACAGCACCGACGAAGAAGAAGCAGCAGCAGAACCTGCCCCAGTACCTGACGAAGACCCCGAAGAAGCTCGCGCGCGCTACATGCGCACTTCCGGCTTTCGCGCTGATGATGCACTCTGGCACCAGCGCCTCGGACACCCTTCACGCGCGACGCTGAAAAACTGCATTGACGCATGAGTTTTCGCTCCTGGCGCACTCCTGTGCCCCGACGGCACCGAAGTGAGAGGCGCGACACACCCGCGCAACTGTACCGTCTGCCCCGAAGCTGCCGCTAAGCCACCAGCCGTTCCCGCTGCTTGAGCCGGGAACCAACCGCTACCCCAAGCTGTACAAAGTGTACAGCAAATTCCTAAACGTGGGGCACTGCGGAGTCAACGACGAGTTGTATACGCTCACCTTCATCGACGTAGGGACACGCTACGTGTGGGTCGTGAACGAGGAAGCGCGGAGCAGAGCGTACGAAGTGTTTCGCCTTTGGCAGGCGCACGCGAAGCGGCAGTCTGGCGAAAAGCTGAAGATTTGGCAATCTGATGGCGCAGCAGAATTCAGAAGCAAGGAGATGCAGGACTACCTGGTGCAAAAGGGGATCGAGCACCATATCTCTCTCCCCTACGCGCACCAGCAGCAGGGCGTAGCTGAGCGGACGAACCGCACGCTTATGACGAAGTTTCGGGCGCTGATGAAGCAGTCGAAGCTGCCGCCGATCTACTGGACCTATGCGCGTGCACAACATGCTGTCAACCACCACGATCACCGGCAACCTGTCCCCGCATGTGAAATGGATCGGAACTAAGGGGGACACATCCATGCTCCGCGTGTGGGGATGCATGGTGCAATACCGCCCGCCGACGTCAACCATCGGCAAATTCGCCAGCCGCGCGCGATGGGGCATTCACCTCGACATCAACCACGAGCATAAGGCGTGGATCATCCTAGACCTTCTCAGTCAGAAGATCGCCCACGCGCGCGACGTCATCTTCTACGAGCGCCTCTTCCTCGAGCAGTTTCGCCATGACGAGGAGACCAACGCGAATCACGTTTACGCGAATGACGGACACAGCTACGCAACGCCCGAGGACGAAGCCGCTGCAGCAATCCTGGAGCAGGACACCAGGGGCGAGTTCACAAGGGGAGATCGTCACAGCGCGACGACGATGACGACGACTCCTCTGGCAGGAGGAGGAATGGGCGGAACGGGCGGAAGCGGCAGAGGCGCAGCGCCACCAGCACCACCTGAGCCAGAGAGCGATGACGACGACGTGCAGGAAGTCATCCCGCAGCGTCGCCACGACAGTACCGTCTCAAGGCTGCAGCTGCTCGGGCTCCACACCGCAACCTCGAAGGCGCCACGTGTCATCGAGCCACGAAACCCGCGCCAAGCTCTCACTGGACCACACAGCAAGGAGTGGCACGAGGCAATGGACGCGGAGATCAAGGTGCTCCAATCCCGAGACACCTGGGTGTTAGCCGACCGCGCAGCGATTGAAGGGGCGAGGGTCCTCTCGGGGAAATGGGTCTTCCGCGTGAAGACCGCAGCAGACGGAACGATCGAGCGCTTCAAGGCGCGATGGGTGGTGCACGGATACGACCAGAGGCACGGCATTGATTTCGATCAGACATTCGCGCCAGTCTGCTGCCACCCCTCCGATCGAATCTTGCTCGCCATTGCAGCTGCTCGACACCTGCCTCTACGCCAGATCGACGTAAAGAACGCGTTCCTGTATGTGTTAGTAGATGCAGTCATCTACATGGAGCAGCCGCACAAGTACGACGAAGGGGATTCACCTGTATGCTAGCTGCGCAAGTCCCTTTATGGGATCAAGCAAGCACCAAGGCTCTAGAAGCAGTATCTGCACAACATCCTGCTTGAAATCGGGTTCAATCAGATGCCCCATGATCCTGGGATGTACCGCCGCGATTTACTCGGAGAATACATCCTGCTCACAGTCTACGTCGACGACCTCCTCTACACGGGATCGAGCAACGAACTACTGGAGCAGTTCGAGAGGAGTCTGGCGGGGCGCGTCGATATCACCTGCAACTACGAGGTGAAGCAGTTCTTAGGCCTGAACATCCCCTACGCGCCAAAAGCTATTCACCTCTCAGCGGCTAAGTATGCAGAGGAGTTAGGGAAGCGGCTCAACATTTCACCTGCACAGCTCTCCACTCCCAACCGATCTCCCGGACCGAATCACAAACCTGACAAGAAAGCTCTATCCCCCGCTGGCATTCAGTCTTATCAGCAGTAGTTGGGATGCCTGCTCTTCGCCTCTATCACATGCAGGCCCGACCTCTCCCACATCGCAAGCCAGTTGGCCCAGTACTCACGCAAACCAACGGCTGAGAATCTTCTGGACCTGCAGCGCGCCCTACAGTTCTTCATTTCAACGCCCAAGATTGGACACTGCTACTTAACAGTACCGACTCTGTCTTTCAACCTCATTGGCCACGTGGACACTGATCACGCAGCAGATCCCGACAATCGACGGTCCAGGACTGGCTTCCTGTTCCGGCTCAAACCGACGGGACCAATCTCCTGGAACTCACAGAAACAGGAGCTGGTTGCCCTATCACAGCCGAAGCGGAATTTATCGCAGCAACCGCAGCAGTTCGCGAAGGCCTCTACTTGCAGGAACTTCTGCAGGAGGCGAAAATTCCAGCATCGCCTACCTTTTGCCTCCACTGCGACAACCAGAGCGCGATCCGCATCGCGAACAAACCTGGCTTCGTCAACCGCACCAAGCACATTGCGCTGCGGTACTTCTTCGTCAAGGACGAAGTGGACAAAGGCAAGGTTGACTTGACCTACTGCCCGACACGTGACATGGCAGCAGACTTTCTTACGAAGAGTCTGCCACGCCAGCAGTACCAGCACTGCTCCGAACTCAGCGGAGTGGTCAAGCAGGTCAAGTCGAGCTACGGCCAGGAGTGAAGGGGGGTGTTACGAATAGTAATGAATGAAACTATGCACTCCTAACCGCAGCTAAGGAAGCATGCAGTATCGAGAACGAATGCGAAGAGTCAGAATTGACTCGAAGCGTCAGACGGTTGGGGTGCATCTGGACTGTCGGAGTAGACGTTATCAGGCAGCTGCAGGCAAGAGGAATTTGGCGGGAACAGTTTCGTAACTGTACGCGCCGCACGGTTGGGAATGAATTTGAATAAGGGAATGCACATCTTAGAGAACATGGCTAGCTAGGTCGATTCGGATTCCACTGTACTCATATTTATACCTTTGTATTTGCATGTTTTTATTATCTCAAGCATTTTACATTCACTCTGCTATTGAGGTCAAGGGCCCACCACCAATTACATAACCGTGTGCGAACCTTCCTGAGGAAATCCTAGGAGCGATCAACTTTTGATCGCAGTAGGCTGTAGTGGGGTAGTCAATATGGGGTACAACCCCTTAAGGGATTGTATTTGTACCCATAGCTTTCATAGTTCATTCATTCGTGCTCGTTAGTTTCTGACATGGTTTCAGAGCAGTAGGTCCGTAGGACCGTTTTTTGTTTTGGCCCACCACTACCTAGTGACCGACTACGGTTACCGCGTTACCCCACGCCCTGCCCTGTGCTGCGTCGTCAGCGCGCGCCCTGCCCTGCCCTAGCTTGCGTCACACTGCCCGTGTACGCCCTTCGCGTTGCGCTGCCCCGCGCACGCCCTGCCCTGCCCCGCGTCGCGCTGCCCCGCGCACGCCCTGCCCTGCCCCTCGTCGTGCTGCCCCGCGCAGGCCCTACCCTGCCCCGCGTCGCGCTGCCCCGCGCACGCCCTGCCCTGCCCCGCGTCGCGCTGCTCCGCGTACACCCTGCCCTGCCCTGCGTCGCGCTGCCCCGTGCACGCCCTGCTGCCCTGCGCGTCGCGCCCTACGGCAGCCCGCGCGTCGCGCTCTGCTGCCCCGCGCGTCGCGCTCTGCTGCAGCCCACACGTCGCGCCCTGCTGCCCCGCGCGTCGCGCCCTACGGCAGCCCGCGCATCGCGTTCTGCTGCCCCGCGCGTCGCGCTCTGCTGCAGCCCGCGCGTCGCGCCCTGCTGCCCCGCGCGTCGCGCCCTGCTGCCCCGCGCGTCGCGCTCTGCTGCCCCGCGCGTCGCGCTCTGCTGCAGCCCGCGCATCGTGCCCTGCTGCCCTGCACGGCTCGCGCCCTGCTGCCCGCGCCGCCCAGGCCGAGCCGCGCCCCCCAGCCCGAGCCGCCCTACCCAATCCGATCCGCCCTCCTGCTCGTGCTACTACTGCTGCTGGTGGAGGTGCTGCTAGGAGTGCTGGAGGTGCTGCAGCCTAGCCTCACCGAGCTGTTCTGCTGCTCTTACTGCTGCTGCTGCTACTCGTGCTACTGCCTTCCCTCCGTACTGCCCTACTGGTCGCGCGCCTCCTTGCTTGCCCGCTATGACTTCACTTCGTAGTAGCGGTGGGAGTGGTGACGGCGGTGGTGGCAGCAGTGGGAGTGGTGGCGGCCGTAGTAGCAGTCGCTGTGGAGCTGTTCGGTGGGGAGTTTCTGGCAGTGGCAAGATTCAGCTGCAGCGGCGTCCGTGCGAGACCCTTACACCCCACCAGCTTCATGAGTGGTACGCCAGTAGGTGTCGTGGCAGCGGCCGTAGTGGCAGTCGCGGTGGAGCTGTTCAGTGCGCAGTTTCTGGCGGTGGCCAGATGTAGCTGCAGCGGCGACCGAGCGAGACCCTTACACCCCAGCAGCTTCGTGAGTGTTACGCTTAGAGTGGGAGGACTTTGAGTACTGTTCGCTGCCAGTACGTCATTCGCACAGATGTTTGGGCTGGTCAGACCCACAGAACCTTCTCGTAACACCTGGTTACTGGCCCTTGTGTCGAGACTATATATAGCCTCGTGTTGTACCCAGATGATTCATTCAATTCACATTATCTTTTCTGATCTCAATCCTAGATCCTCACACTTGGTAATCAGAGCCCGTTTACACGCGAAAGTTTTTTCGACCGCTAAAACCGAGTCTTCAAAAATCGCGGGGGCGACGCTTGTTAAACACCGATTTCGGGTACGTAAAACCGGTTCCGTGTTTTTCGCTCCCCCTCGTTTCGGTTTTTTCGAACGTGCGCTGTCAGGCATGGAGGGCCAAGGCGACAATTTCGCGATGACGAGCGACATCGCCCGCCTTTGCACCGACGTGGAACAGACGCAGGCGGCGATTCGGCGAATCGAGGCCCTTCTGACACACCAATCGGGAGCAGCCACCGCAGCAGCAGCGAACGCAGCAGCGACGGCACCAGCAGCAGTGGCGATACCGGCATTTCACAGACCGATGGCACCACCTTCGCCGAACCTCGAAGCAGCTCACCCGAGGCTCCCCGAAGCGTTGGATCCCAGCGCGAAAGGATATGACGTTCGATGATTTGTGGCGACCCTCGAAATTTATTTCGAGGCCATTGGCTGTTCGACCCCGACACACGACGCAGCACGAATTCGGCTCGCAGCGACAATGTTGAGGGGACTAGAACTCGAGTGGATTTACTACACTGACGTGGCCCGCGGGGAGAAAACTTGGATGCAGTTTCGGGAGGATCTCATCGAACGCTTCGAACCAATCAATTCGACCTACATGGCGCGGCAGCAGATACACTGACGCAAACATTAAAGTAGTGTAGCATAGTACACGCAACAGATGGAGCTATTGTTTAACCGAATCATTGACCTGACCGAAGGCGAAAAAATCCAGGCGTACACCGAATGATTGAAAATGGAGATTCGCCGTCAGGTGATCGCAACGAACTACAGTAGCTCCCGCATTATCGTACGGGCAGCAGAAAGGTACGACGCGTTAACGCGTGGTCAGCCCGAAACACGACGCTACGGGTCAAACCGTACATTTGGCCTCACGGAGCGATCGGCACCCCCCACGTTCGCTGAACTGATGGATATTGACAAGTTTGACACGAAGCAGCAACCGACAAAATGCGAATTTTGCGGCGCAGCAGGGCATCAAATCTTGTCGTGCTACAAAATGAAGAAAGCACGTGTGGCAATGCTGGGCGGCAACAGTGGAGCACCTGCGTAAAAATGGGAATCGCCAGTAGCCGCGGATCGACCTGGCGATCGCGTAAAGATCCGAAAAGCAAAAAAGGGCGACGACGTGGCGACTTCGGAGCGGGTGAAAAAAGGAGAAAATGATGGCGCGAATTTAAAACGTCACGACCGGCTGGCATCAGGGGAAATCACCGAGGCGAATGGAGGCTCCACGAAAAATGACTCTGCACCGACCGGGAAACCCTAGCCGAACACCCACGAAAGTAAGAATTCGTTAAAAGTATCCTATAAAGATACTCTAACGAAAAATATTGCTTCTCGTGGTTTTCAAGCCTTTGAAAAAATCAAGGGAGATTTAGAGGCCAAAAGAAAGCCTTTATAAATCATTCAGGTACCTGAGAAGTTGGGCTAATTACTACGGAGCGTAGAAAAGGGTCATGCATTCTGTGGAGCTAATATTCTCTCCCCGCAGCACCGTGTTAAGGCTCCCCATTGCCCACAGGTGAAGCCTACACAGCTGCAAAGGCTTAGAGGACAAATCCAGGGTAAGAAGAAATTATACAAGCCTCGGAAAAATCCTCCTACCCCCCAGGTGAAGTTGGAAGAGAAAAGTGCTGAGCCAGGAATAGGAAATAGGGAAGGTATTCATTTTGATGTACCCTATGATCCTATTAATGAGACCCTTATTGGCTACTCAGCGCAGCAGAAACCACTACTCCTCGAGGTGTTATGCAATGGGCGACGCCTCCAGGCACTGGTGGACAGCGGTGCATCTCACTCGGTGTGTGACCGCGGAACATTGGAGAAAATTGGAGAGAAGGCGGCGGAGACCCAATTTTCAGCAACGATGGTGGACGGTACGAAGCTTCCCATCCACGGCGAAGCATCACTGCAGCTGCATATAGGTGCGTTGAGGTGGAAGCCGAAGCTACCAGTCACCAACATCAAAGGGTTAGATTTCATCTTGGGACGAGATTTCCTGAAGCGGTTCAACCCCGAGATTGATTGGGTCAACAGTAAGGTGTGCATCTACAACAACGGGAAGCGGATAGAGCTACGAAGCTGGACGGATACAGGGGACGTTCCTGAAACGACACTGGCACGGTTCAAACGGACGGTGAACGAGAGTAACACGGGTTACCTAGCACTGGTCATGGCAGCAGCAGAGGAGGAGAAGCCGAGTTCGGAGCTTCCTGCAGGAGTAAAGGAGGTCTTGGAGCTGTACAAGGATATAATGCTCGATGACCTACCCGCAGGCGTACCTCCAGCACGCACCCACGAGCACGAGATCGTGGAGGAACCAGGTGCGAAATTCGTCTCACGTGCACCATACCGACTGAGTCCAATAGAACTGACAGACATGAAAAAACAGATCGAGTATTTACTGGACAGACAACTGATCCGCCCAACCACCTCTCCCTACATTGCACCCGTTCTTTTCACCCCAAAACCACACAGCACTTTATGGATGTGCATCGACTACCGCGCACTGAACAAACAGACAGTCAAGAACAAATATCCCATACCGCGCATAGACGACATATTGGACCAACTGCGTGGTGCAACAGTCTTTTCGAAGCTGGACCTACGGTCGGATTACTGGCAGATTAAGATGGCGGACAACTCGATCCACAAGACGGCGTTCCGTACAAGATACGGCTCCTATGATTACTTAGTAATGCCGTTGGGACTCTGCAGCGCACTAGTCACGTTCCAGGCAGAGATGAACCATATCCTGCGGCCCCTGATAGACGAGTGGGTAGTGGTGTACCCAGATGACATAATCATCTACTCCAAGAACATGAAGGAGCACATGGAGCATCTGCGGAAGGTGTTCGAGATCATGCGGGAAAACAAATTCTACGTGAAGCTGTCAAATAGCGACTTCGCATGAAAAAGGTATAGTTTCTCGGGCACATGGTGAGTGCCGAGGGCGTACACGTGGACCCGCGGAAAATCGAAGCCGTTAAAAAGTGGAAAGTCCCGGAGAACGTGAAGGAGTTGCAGCAGGTTCTAGGCTTCGCCAACTACTACAACAGGTTCGTGTCACTGTACGCTAAGCTAGCAGCGCCACTAAACGACCTACTGAAAAAGGATACGCCCTTCTAATTGGATACTCCTCATCAGCAAGCCATGGAACAGCTACAGACAGCACTGACTACAGCACCAGTACTCATCCTACCGGATCCAGACAAGGACTACGTGGTGGAAGCAGACGCTAGTGACCAGGCAGTCGGAGCAGTACTGATGCAAGATCACGGACGCGGTTTGCAACCCATCGCCTACCTGAGTAAGAAGCTACGCAGAGCAGAACTGAATTACCCCATCCATGACAAGGAAGCCTTAGCGATAGTCACAGCCTTCAAGGCATGGAGGTGTTACCTAGAGGGAGCCAAGACTACAGTCTACACTAACCACTGCAGTCTCAAATACCGTAAGTCGTAGCCGACACTCTCACGACGACAGGTGCGGTGGGTGGACTTCTTGGAGACCCACTTCCACTACGACATCATATACAAGCCCGGGCTACAAAACAAAGCTAACGCGTTAAGCCGCCCCGGACATATAGCAGCATCCAACGCGACAGGATGAACCCTCTGCTCAAGGGTCTATTCCAGCATGGGTACTCCGTGGACGCAGAGATCGCTACAGCAGAGAAACAGAAGCTGTTACAATGGGAGGACTTAGCTATAAGAAAGGGATATGGGAAGATTTGGGTACCGAACTATGCCCCGCTCCGACAGATCTTACTGGAGGAGTTCCACGATGTGGCATATGCGGGACCTTTCGGGAGTAAAAAGACGTTAGCAGGAATAGCAAAGTATTACTACTGGCCCCGGATGGCAGCAGACGTGCAGCAGTTCGTCACCTCTTGCGACACGTGCCAGCGGATGAAGAGGAGCAAGCATGGTTACTTCAACCTCTACCCGTACCGGAGCAGCCATTGCAAATTGTTAGCCTAGACTTCATCACTGGGCTTCCTTCGACCTCACGAGGGCATGACGCTATACTCGTGGTGATCGACAAGTTCTCTAAAATGGGACACTTCATCCCGACCAACGCCACGGCTACTGCTGAAGCAACTGCTCGCCTCTTCTTCGACCGCATCATCACCATCCACGGCATCCCCGCTACACTTATCTCAGACAGAGACCCAAAATTCACTAGTAAGTTCTGGAGGGAACTCATGGGATTGTTGGGGACAAAGCTTGCGATGTCTTCAGCGTACCACCCCCAGACTGACGGACAGACTGAGCGACTCAATCAGGTGGTTGAACAGTTACTGCGCACAGCTTGCAAAGACGACATCAGCCACTGGGATCTACAGTTACCGAGTTCGCTTACAACAACGCGTCGCATGCGGCCACAGGGAAATCTCCATTCTTCCTGTGCTATGGACGGGAACCACTTACACCACAACAGCCAACCACACCGGCACACGTCCAAGCCGCACACGACTTCGTCACCACCATGCAGCAGCTATGGGAGAAGACTCAGCGACGTCTCACCACGATGCAAAACTCCCAGAAGCAGTATGCCGATCGAGAGCGACGAGATCACTCGGTAGCAGTTGGAGATCAAGTGCTTCTCGACACACGCAACTTGGACTTGTCTCATCTTCCGTCCAAGCTCCGACCTCTCTTCTGTTGTCCCTTTTGCGTTGAGGCGATGGTGACACCAGTTACATTCCGCTTGCGCTTACCTACTACGTGGAAGCTTCACAACGCTTTCCATGTTCAGCCGCTAAAACCCTATAAGGACCCTAACCAGCGTTCGCGGGACGACAACTACCGCCACCACCACCTGTTATCATATAGGATGAGTCAGAGTACGAGGTGGAACGAGTTCTCGCTCATCGATGCAGACGCGACTACACGCTTCAGTTCTTATGCGCTGGAAGGGGCATGACTCGTCGGAGGACAGTTGGGTTGCAGAAGCTGATATAGGCAACGCACGCCGTGCTCTCAAGGATTATCTTGTCAAGCAGGGTGTATCTCACGCCACCCAGCTTTGAGGGGGGGACGTGTGAGAGTACGACGACTTTGCTATGATTTACTAGCTTGATTATGCTTTCTTATGCATTATCTAGCTTAGCTTTGCTTTATTTTGCTTGCTTTTGCTTTTACTATATTTATTATAGTTATAGGCACCGAACTAGGTTGAGTGCACCAAATTCTAGGCTTTTCGGTTGCCGCCGAACTGCCTTTTACCGAATTCGGGAAGGACCCGTTCGGGATGCTTCGCGACCCGCGGAACCTTCTAGTAACACCCGGGTTACTGCCTTTGTGTTGAGCCTATATATAGCCTCGCCTTGTACCCAGGTGAATTTTTGAATGATTCAATCTTTCCTGAACCAGATCCTCACAACTTCTTAACACTTCCCCAGTGCCATGACGGTGAGCGTGGCAAGTGTATTGTAACGCATCGCCTTTCTACCCTACAAACTATCCTTGTCAACGGGAGTTGTGTGTTGGCCCCGTCCTCGCTTGTACGGGGAGCGCAGCCGGACAGTAGCAGTAAGGGCGCCTAGCTAGAGGGCGTCGAGCAGGAGGGCGCCTAGCTGGAGGGTGCCGAGCAAGTGGACGCCATCCGGGCGTCTGGACAGCGTCCTAGGAGCCTGGACGCCGGCCTGGGCGTCTGCACGGCGTCCTGGGAGGCTGGACGCCGACCTGGGCGACTGGATGGCATTCTGGGCGCCTAGACACCGACCTGGGCGCCTGGACGGCGTCCTGGGCGCGTGGACCCCGACCTGGACGCCAGGACGCCGACTATGGGGACGCCGGTTTGGCGTCGCTGGTGACCAATTGGGCTGGACGACCAGGCGTGGTTGCCCGGTCGACCGGGATACCCGGGCGACGTGTGTGAAGGTCGCCGGGGTGGTTTCTGCGAGGGCGGGACCTCGGGTGGTACCACCCGAGGTCGACGTGGCTGGTGGGTGCAGTCGCTGGCGTGGACTCAATTTAGGCGTCTGCACTGTGCTCGTGACGAGGAGTGGTGCACCAACCATCTGCATGCACCTGCGAAGCAGGTGCACCATTGTCCTGCAGGTGCAACGCTGTGCAGCCGACATCCTGCAGCGTTGGAACACAGTGGACTTGGAACGTTGGCGAACCGCTACTCTGTAACACTGGAGCGGTGCGAGCTCTGCTGCGCTGGATCGCGGTCGACCATGCTGCGCTGGAGGTCGACCAGCAGCCTAGCTAGCTCTGATGTAGTCTGCATTGCCAATGTTACTCACCATTGTTGTCATGTTTTCCTAGTGAAACCCTTGCTTATTTTCCCCTGTGAACTAGCAAGTAGTGTGCGCACAAGGAAACGACTAAGGAACAAACGCAGAGATCACTCCTATCCCATGCCTTGCCCATAGAAGCTCCCGTTGTTAGAGTTATCTCCGCGATCCTAGCTATGATTTTCTAAAGCGCTACCTGCGTGAGGTAGCGACTTACGGGAAGAGAGGGTTAGAGGCGATGATTTGTGATTGTTCCACAACTGTGGACAACCACCCACTAAAAGACAAGCATGGTTGGGAACCAACCGAACCTCCATATTGCTGTTACAAATTACAACATGAACAAAACATTCCTTATTACAATTGTGTTGATCTAATTGGTTGCAAATCCAACCATTGTACCACCTTGGCAAATTCACCCCTAGCAGCATCTTGCCCTTATTGCTATGGAAGAAGTGGAGCTCCTTAAGGAGGTCTAGGAGGGGTCTAAGCTAACCATGCTGATTCTCAACTCCCAAATTCCATTTAACCAAAGTGGAAATGAGATTTTCTCTCTTAGTACAAAATTTCTCCATCACAAGTGCTCTACTTGTTAGAAACAATAGGAGTGGGGCCTAGGCTTAGTAGCCTAGGCCCACACTAGGAGGTAGTAGGATGTGCCCTAGGACTAGGGTTTTGGGTATGCGAAGGAGAATGGTGAGAATGAGATGGTTGAACTAGCAAGAGTTGGGATACAAGTAGGAAACCCTAAAGGGTTGTACTCACTGTTGAGTACCCCACTGCAGGCTAGACAAGTAACATTCTGACACACCCCCATAGCCAAAGTGGGGTGCAATCAGCAGAGCAAGCAAAGTAGAACAAGCTCAGGGTGGATCACAATGTCACCACACATTCTGAGCACAAGTTCAAGAAGCAACAGTTTAAAGTTCACAACTATGAGCAAAGCTAGTGGTAGTCACAACGGGCAAGTGAGGAGGAGGAGAGACTGTGAGGGGAGAGAAGATAGGAGACGTCGTTTGGAGCTGCAGTCACACGGGCAACAGGAGCGGCTGACACATGGCGGCTGACTCAGATAACTGGTGCAGCACAAGCTCTCAGTGGCTACCGAGGTAAGCACCCCGGAATACAGGAGTAACAGGCTCTGCAGCTGCGGCAGGAGCATCGGACCCACGGGCGACTGGTGTAGCACTCACTCTGCGCTACCGAGACAGAGCCCCGGACTTCAGGTGCTGCAGACGACAAGACGGCAGCCTCGGCTCAACCTCCCCCAACTGTCCCACACACCCCCCACACACCCACTGCTTCACCCCTAGCTCCACTCCCCCTTCACTCCTGAAACCCTAAACCCTCGGCTCCCACACATCCACCCCCCTCAGCGGCAGCTGCAGCAGTGGGAGACGAGGAAGGAGGAGGAAGAGGAAAGGGGCGACGCACACGGAGCACCCCCACACCCGCCACCCCCACACCCCTTGTGGTGGGGGGGGGGGGGGGGGGGGGGGCAGAGCAGAACAGTGCGCACGAGGGCGCGGGAAGCAGCAGAGCGCACGAGGGCGCAGACAGTAGCAGAGCGCACGAGGGCGCGGGCACGAGGCACGAGGCACACGGCACGAGGCACAGGCACAGGCACAGGCACAGGCACAGGCACAGGCAGAGGCACAGGCACAGGCACAGGCAGGTAGGTAGGTAGGCACGAGGCTCGAGGCACAAGGCACGAGCAGGCACAGGCACAGGCACAGGCACAGGCAGAGGCACAGGCACAGGCACAGGCAGGTAGGTAGTAGGCTCGAGGCACAAGGCACGAGCAGGCACAGGCACAGGCACAGGCAGAGGCACAGGCACAGGCACAGGCACAGGTAGGTAGGTAGTAGGCTCGAGGCACAAGGCACGAGCAGGCACAGGCACAGGCACAGGCACAGGCAGAGGCACAGGCACAGGCACAGGCAGGTAGGTAGTAGGCTCGAGGCACAAGGCACGAGCAGGCACAGGCACAGGCACAGGCACAGGCACAGGCACAGGCACAGGTAGGTAGGTAGTAGGCTCGAGGCACAAGGCACGAGCAGGCACAGGCACAGGCACAGGCAGAGGCACAGGCACAGGCACAGGCACAGGCAGGTAGGTAGTAGGCTCGAGGCACAAGGCACGAGCAGGCACAGGCACAGGGAAAGGCAGAGGCACAGGCACAGGCACAGGCACAGGCACAGGCAGAGGCACAGGCACAGGCACAGGCACAGGCAGGTAGGTAGTAGGCTCGAGGCACAAGGCACGAGCAGGCACAGGCACAGGCACAGGCAGAGGCACAGGCACAGGCACAGGCACAGGCACAGGTAGGTAGGTAGTAGGCTCGAGGCACAAGGCACGGGCAGCACAGGCACGGGCAGCATCGGGCAGCAGCAGAGCGTACCGGGTCCAGGGGCAGCTGCAGCAGTGGCGGCTGCTCCAGGGGCCAGGGGCGGCTGCTGCAGGGGCGGCTGCTCCAGGGGCGGCGTCGCGGGCCCAGGGGCGGCTGCACCAGGGGCGGCGGCTCCAGTGGCGGCTGCTCCAGAGGCGGCTGCTGCAGTGGCGGGCGGCTCCAGGGGCTGCTGCTGCAGTGGCGGGCGGCTCCAGGGGCGGCTGCTGCAGTGGCGGGCGGCTCCAGTGGCGGCTGCTGCTGTGGCGGGCGACTCCAGGGGCGGCTGCTGCAGTGGCGGGCGGCTCCAGGGGCGGCTGCTGCAGTGGCGGGCGGCTCCAGGGGCGGCTGCTGCTGTGGCGGGCGACTCCAGGGGCGGCTGCTGCAGTGGCGAGCGGCTCCAGGGGCGGCTGCTGCTGTGGCGGGCGACTCCAGGGGCGGCTGCTGCAGTGGCGGGCGGCTCCAGGGGCGGCTGCTGCAGTGGCGAGCGGCTCGAGGCGCGCCCTGGCCTGGCGCAGTCCGTACGGGCCGCGCTGGCGCTCGCGGCTGGCCGTGGCGCTGGCGTCCGCGCGGGGCGACGAAAAGGGGGGCGCGGGGCGACGAAACGGGGGCCGCGGGCGACGGGAACGGGGGGCCGCGGGCGACGGGAACGGGGGGCCGCGGGCGACGGGAACGGGGGGCCGCGGGCGACGGGAACGGGGGGCCGCGGGCGACGGGAACGGGGGGCCGCGGGCGACGGGAACGGGGGGCCGCGGGCGACGGGAACGGGGGGCCGCGGGCGACGGGAACGGGGGGGCCGCGGGCGATGGGAACGGGGGTCCGCGGGCGACGGGAACGGGAGGGCCGCGGGCAACGGGAACGGGGGTCCGCGGGCGACGGGAACGACGCGGGGCGACGCGGGGGCGACGGGGCAGAAAGCCGCCGCGCGCCTCGGGGCGCACGGCGGGCAGAAAACCGCCGCACGCTCCGAGCGCGCGGCGGGATGAAAAATCCGTCGCACGCCACGGGGCGTGCAACACACAGAGTAGCAGTAGCAGCGGAAGCAGTGAGGTGGTGGGCCCATTGAGGTAAGCGGCAGGAACGTGCTCGCTCTGATACCATGTTAGAAACAATAGGAGTGGGGCCTAGGCTTAGTAGCCTAGGCCCACACTAGGAGGTAGTAGGATGTGCCCTAGGACTAGGGTTTTGGGTATGCGAAGGAGAATGGTGAGAATGAGATGGTTGAACTAGCAAGAGTTGGGATACAAGTAGGAAACCCTAAAGGGTTGTACTCACTGTTGAGTACCCCACTGCAGGCTAGACAAGTAACTGTCAGGAATACTAGGAGTGGGGCCTAGGCTTAGTAGCCTAGGCCCACACTAGGAGGTAGTAGGTTGTGCCCTAGGACTAGGGTTTGTGGTATACGAAGGAGAATTGTGAGAATGGGAATGATGATGAACTAGCAAGCAGCAGGATACATATAGGAAACCCTAAGGGGTTGTACTCACTATTGAGCACCCCACTGCAGGCTAGACAATAACATTCTGACACACCTCCATAGCCAAAGTGGGGTGCAATCAGTACAATGAGCAGGCAGTGCAATAGTTCACAAATATGAGCAAAGCTAGTGGCAGTCACAGGAGGCCAGTGAGGAGGAGGAGGAACTGTGGAGGGAGAGATGAGAGGAGGCGACGACTGAAGTTGCAGACACACGGGCACCAGGAGCACCAGGTTGCAACCTCCTCCAACTGTCTCACTCCCCCCTACACTCACCCCCAGGGTCACCACTCGCTCCACGCCCACATCACCCCCCTAGCGCCACTCCCTCATCTCCCACACATCCACCCCCCCCGCAGCGGCAGCTGCAGCAGTGGGAGACGGAGGAGAAGGAAGGGGCGACGCACACGGAGCACCCCCACACCCGCCACCCCCACACTCTCCTGTCCAGGGGACGCAGGGGGGGGGGAGGGCCGGGGCGGGAGAGCGCACGAGGGCGCAGGCAACCGCGCGTGCCGAGCAACAGCGCGGAGCAGGTAGGGTAGAGCGCACGAAGGCGCGGGCAACCGCGCGTGCAGAGCAACAGCGCGGAGCAGGTAGGGTAGAGCGCACGAGGGCGCGGGCAACCGCGCGTGCAGAGCAACAGCGCGGAGCAGGTAGGGTAGAGCGCACGAGGGCGCGGGCAACCGCGCGTGCAGAGCAACAGCGCGGAGCAGGTAGGGTAGAGCGCACGAGGGCGCGGGCAACCGCGCGTGCAGAGCAACAGCGCGGAGCAGGGCGCACGATGCACGAGGCACGAGGCACGAGGCACGAAGCACAAGGCACAAGGCACAAGGCACGAGGGCGCAGGTAGGTAGGTAGGTAGGTAGAGCGCACGAGGGCGCGGGCAACCGCGCGTGCAGAGCAACAGCGCGGAGCAGGGCGCACGATGCACGAGGCACGAGGCACGAGGCACGAAGCACGAGGCACAAGGCACAAGGCACAAGGCACGAGGGCGCAGGTAGGTAGGTAGGTAGGTAGAGCGCACGAGGGCGCGGGCAACCGCGCGTGCAGAGCAACAGCGCGGAGCAGGGCGCACGATGCACGAGGCACGAGGCACGAGGCACAAGGCACAAGGCACGAGGGCGCAGGTAGGTAGGTAGGTAGGTAGAACAAACGAACACAGGCAAAACAAACAAATACACGAGCAAGACGAACGAACACGGAGCGGGCTAGAAGCGACACATACAGCACGAGAGGAACAAGACTGCGGGTGACAGGAAAAGGAGGCGGCTGCACCGGGACCAGGAGCGGCGTCGCATGCAGCTGCAGGGTTGGCTGCTGCAGTGGCGGGCGGCTCCAGTGGCGGCTGCTGCTGTGGCGGGCGACTCCAGGGGCGGCTGCTGCAGTGGCGGGCGACTCCAGGGGCGGCCGCTGCAGTGGCGGGCGGCTCCAGGGGCGGCTGCTGCAGTGGCGGGCGGCTCCAGGGGCGGCTGCTGCTGTGGCGGGCGACTCCAGGGGCGGCTGCTGCAGTGGCGAGCGGCTCCAGGGGCGGCTGCTGCTGTGGCGGGCGACTCCAGGGGCGGCTGCTGCAGTGGCGGGCGGCTCCAGGGGCGGCTGCTGCAGTTGCTGGCGGCTCCAGGGGCTGCTGCTGCAGTTGCTGGCGGCTCCAGGGGCTGCTGCAGCAGTTGCGGGCGGCTCCAGGGGCTGCTGCTGCAGGTGCTGGCGGCTCCAGGGGCTGCTGCTGCAGTTGCGGGCGGCTCCAGGGGCTGCTGCTGCAGTGGCGGGCGGCTCGAGGCGCGCCCTGGCCTGGCGCAGTCCGTACGGGCCGCGCGCGGGCCTGGCGCAGCCCGTACGGGCCGCGCGCAGGCTGGACGGGCCGCGCGCGGGCCCTACGGAGGTCGCTCGGGCCACGACGGGCGACGGGGGGCGACGCGCGGGTCCCCGTCGCCCGTCGCAGCTCCTCCCGGGGGCGACTCGCGGAGTGACGGGGCAGAAAGCCGCCGCGCGCCTCGGGGCGCACGGCGGGCAGAAAACCGCCGCGCGCCTCGGGGCGCACGGCGGGCAGAAAACCGCCGCACGCTCCGAGCGCGCGGCGGGATGAAAAATTAGGGTTTCGCCGCCGCGCACCACGGGGCGCGCGGCGGACGGTACGGCAGCGGAAGCAGGTGGTGGGCCCATGGAGGTAAGCGGCAGGAACGTACTCGCTCTAGATACCATGTCAGGAATACTAGGAGTGGGGCCTAGGCTTAGTAGCCTAGGCCCACACTAGGAGGTAGTAGGTTGTGCCCTAGGACTAGGGTTTGTGGTATACGAAGGAGAATTGTGAGAATGGGAATGATGATGAACTAGCAAGCAGCAGGATACATATAGGAAACCCTAAGGGGTTGTACTCACTATTGAGCACCCCACTGCAGGCTAGACAATAACATTCTGACAGTAACATTCTGACACTATCCTCCATCTGCTCTTTTGGTGAAGCTACTCCATCACTCTCAAAGCTTCAATTACCAAGTCTTCAAGACTCAAGGCTAGCATAGGGACTAGTTAATCATGTGTGTGCTTGTTATTGGAATTTTAAATGCCTGTTATAGACCCTTTTGTTGGCATTGGTTAGATGCCCGAGTCTTTATTGTGATTTTAAGGGCGTTTATTTATAAGCAGTTGTTACATTTGGTATTCAGAGCTTTGGTTATCCTTGGCCCTGCGTGGCTAAGAATATATATATATATATATATATATATAAATACATATACACATATATAGAATAGTGGATGCATATCTAGAATAGTCTCAAGCTCTTTGTTAAAAGAAGAGTTGAGAAACTCCCAAGATCAAGGAATCCTCATCAAGGATTAAAAGCTCTTTGGAATTGCATTGCAGTTGGGAGCCGTGCCAAATTTGTCGCTAAACCTCGTGGCGCCTCGGCCTCTGAGGGAAGAGCCGCGACGATAAGAGCCTTGGGCACGCTTCATCGCTGCCACGTCCGCGACCGCCTGTTTGAAAGGGCGCGACGTCAGCTCGTAGAGTTTGATGCGGTGCGCCGTCTTGAAGCCGGAGGAGTTGGAAGCGATTAGCGATGAGTGCGTACGCCTCGTCGAAGTGCTCGAGAGCGCATGCAGTGTCGCCATAACGTATCTTGTGCTCCGGTTGCTTTAGGTAAGCGTGCAGATCCTCCTGAAATTCAGCTTCCTCGCATACGCCGGTGTGGTAAAATGAGGAAGCTAGGATGGTGGGATTGGTGGATGTGAGAGGAGGAAGGTGCTCGGTGGGTGCAAGTTTATTAATTTGTGCGTGAACCTCACCCGCTTCATCTTCAGAGTTGCTGCCATCATTAATGTTGTTACACGCAACTACAACAGTGTGTTCCTTTTTTGCGCGAGGGACGTCGGGTGCGCGAGCGTGACGCGCCAGTGCATTTTTCGCATTTGGGTTTCTAACAGATGCAGAAATGATAGTCTTTGCAGTTGTAACCGTGAGCGACTGCTGCTGTAACAATGCCAGGCGCCTGGACTTGGTCAACAGTCAGCGCCGGAGTCAACGCCGGGCCGGTTGTCGCGTCAGAAGTTGACGCAGTCCTGCGCCTCTAGCGCTGACGCGACGGTACAGCCATGGGCGCATGTGGTGCTACAGGCGCGTGCTTAGCGTCACGCGCGTGTGGCACCACAGGAGCTGCAGGTACCGCTGTTGCCAATTGTGCCACAAGTGCCACAGGCATCACTGGCGCCACAGGCACCAAGGGGTGCTGTCGGACGGTAGTGCTGCTGGCATTTTTGTTGACTTCGCCACTGCGCAGCAACATTTTGACACCAGTGGACGCGATGTCATCGTCATCTGCTAGTCGCTTGTTGCGGCGATTACCCGTAATTTCGCGGGTGCTGTTCTTGTTCGTTGGCGTAAGAAGACCCGTCTCAGGTAATCGGGGTATTGGGCGATTTGAGGTTAAAAATGTCGGACAGATTCGTGGAGGGTGATTGGAAGCGAGGGATGGTTTTCAACCTCGCCAGATTGAAGTCCAAAAATGTGAGAGTACGTCGGCTTATGCCAGCCATGCATGCTTGCTTTTATTTCCTTACGCTATTCCTAGCTTAGGTTTATTTTCTGCATGCATGAATTGCTTGATTTCCTAGGTTCGTTGCTTTACTATATTTATTATAGTTATAGGCACCGAACCAGGTTACGTGTACCGAACTCAAGCTATTCGGTTGCCACCGAATTGCTTTCTACCGAGTTTGGGAAGGTTCTGTTGGCCACGCTTCGCGACCCTCAGAACATTCGCGTAACACCTGGGTTACCTGCCTTGTGTCGAGCCTATATATAGCCTCGTGTTGTACCCATGTGATCAATTTCAATTCATATTATCTTTTCTGAGCTCGATCCTAGATCCTCACACTTGATATCAGAGCCCATTTACACGTGAAGTTTTTCGACCGCTAAAAACCAGTCTTAAAAAAACCGCGGGGGCGACGCAGTTAAACATCGATTTCGGGTACGTAAAACCGGTTCTGTGTTTTTCGCTCCCCCTCGATTTGGTTTTTTTGACGCGTTGATGTCAGGCATGGAGGGCCAAGGCGACAACTATGCGACCACGAGCGACATCGCGAGCCTCCGCACCGACATGGAGCAGACGCAGGCGGCGCTACGACGACTCGAGGCCCTTCTGACACACCAACCAGGAATCGCCACCGCAGCAGCAGCGAACGTAGCAGCGACGGCACCAGCAGCAGTGGCGACACCGACATTTCACGGACCGATGGCACCACTGTCGCCGAACCTCGAAGCAGCACGACCGAGGCCCCCTGAAGCGTTCGATCCAAGCACGACGGGATCCGACGTCCGGCGATTCGTGGCCACCCTCGAAATTTACTTCGAGGCCATTGGCTGTTCGACCCCGACACACGACGCAGCAAGAATTCGGCTCGCAGCGACACTGTTACGTGGACCGGCACTCGAATGGATCTACTACACTGACGTGGCCCGCGGGGAGAAATCGTGGGCGCAGTTTCGGGCAGATTTAATCGAGCGTTTCGAACCGATTAATACAACCTACATGGCGCGGCAGCAAGGCGAAAAAATCCAGGCGTACACAGAAGGGTTAAAATTGGCGATACGGCGGCAGGTGATCGCGGCGAGTTACAACAGCTACATGGACATCGTGCGTGCTGCCGAACGATACGACGCGCTGACTCGAGGTCAACCCGAAACACGACGTTTCGCGCCGAACCGTACATTCGGCACGGAACGATCGGCCACCCCCACGTTCGCCGAACCGATGGATATCGACAAATACGACGCGAAGCAGCAGCCGACAAAATGCGAATTTTGCGGCGCAGCAGGGCATCAGTTTTTGTCGTGCTACAAAATGAAGAAAGCACGTGCGGCACTCCGGGACGGTAACAGTGGAGCACCCCCGAAGTAAAAAAACGGGAATCGCCAGTAGCCGCGGATCGACCTGGCGATCGCGTAAAGATCCAAAAAGGAGAAAAAGGCGACGACGTGGCGACTTCGGAGCGGGTGAAAAAAGGAGAAAATGATGGCGCGAATCTAAAACGTCACGACCGGCCGGCATCAGGGGAAATCGCCGAGGCGAATGGTGGCTCCGCGAAAAAAGACTCTGCACCGACCGGGAAACTCCAGCCGAACACCCACGAAAGTAAGAATTTGTTAAAAGTATCCTATAAAGATACTCTAACAAAAAATATTGCTTCTCGTGGTTTTCAAGCCTTTGAAAAATTCAGGGGAGATTTAGAGGCTAAGAAAAAGCCCTTAGAGATTATTCAGGTACCTGAGAAGTTGGGCAAAGTATTACGGAGCGTAGAAAAGGGTCGTGCGTTCCGTGGTGTTAATATTCTCTCCCCGCAGCATAGTGTTAAGGCTCCCCGTTGCCCACAGGTGAAGCCTACACAGCTGCAAAGGCTTAGAGGAGACATCCAGGCTCAGGAGAAATTATACAAGCCTCGGAAAAATCCTCCTACCCCCCAGGTGAAGTTGGAAAGTGCTGAGTCAGGTATAGGAAATAGGGAAGGTATTCATCTTGATGTACCCTATGATCCTATTAATGAGACCCTCTTTGGCTACTCAGCGCAGCAGAAACCACTACTCCTCGAGGTGTTATGCAATGGGCGACACCTCTAGGCACTAATGGACAGCGGTGCATCTCACTCGGTGTGTGACCGCGGAGCATTGGAGAAAATTGGAGAGAAGGCGGAGGAGACCCAGTTTTCAGCAACCATGGTGGACGGTACTTCCTATTTACGGCGAAGCATCACTGCAGCTGCATATAGGTGCGTTGAGGTGGAAGCCGAAGCTACCAATCACCAACATCAAAGGGTTAGATTTTATCTTGGGGCGAGATTTCCTGAAGCGGTTCAACCCCGAGATCGATTGGGTCAACAGCAAGGTGTGCATCTACAACAACGGGAAGCGGATAGCACTACGAAGCTGGACGGATACAGGGGACATTCCTGAAATGACACTGGCACGGTTCGAACAGACGGTGAACGAGAGTAACACGGGTTACCTGGCACTGGTCATGGCAGCAGCAAAGGAGGAGAAGCCGGGTTCCGAGCTACCCGCAGCAGTGAAAGAGGTTCTGAAGCAGTACAAGGATATAATGCCCGACGACCTACCTGCAGGCGTACCTCCAGCACGCACCCACGAGCACGAGATCGTGGAGGAACCAGGTGCGAAACCCATCTCACGTGCACCAACCAACTGAGTCCGACCGAGCTGACAGACATGAAAAAACAGATCGAGTATTTACTGGACAGACAACTAATCCGACCATCCGCCTCTCCCTACAAAGCACCAGTTCTCTTCACCCCAAAACCAGACGGCAGTTTACGGATGTGCATCGACTACCGCGCACTGAAAAAATTGACAGTAAAAAACAAATACCCCATACCGCGCATAGACGACCTACTGGACCAACTGCGTGGTGCAACAGTTTTCTCGAAGCTGGACCTACGGTCGGGTTACTGGCAGATCAAGATGGCGGACAACTCGATCCACAAGACGGCGTTCCGTACGAGATACGGCTCCTACGAATACTTGGTGATGCCGTTCGGACTCTGCAACGCACCAGCGACGTTCCAGGCGGAGATGAACCACATTCTACGGCCTCTACTGGACGAGTGCGTAGTAGTGTACCCGGACGCTATCCTCATCTATGTCAGAAATACTAGGAGTGGGGCCTAGGCTTAGTAGCCTAGGCCACACTGCGAGTAGGAGGTTGTGCCCTAGAACTAGGTTTTAGGGTATGCGAAGGAGAATTGGAGAAGGAGTGATGGTTGAACTAGCAAGCAGCAGGATACAAATAGCAAACCCTAAGGGGTTGTACTCACTATTGAGCACCCCACTGCAGGCTAGACAAATAACATATTCTGACACACCCCCATAGCCAAAGTGGGGTGTAATCAGTACAATCAGCAGTCACAGCAATAGTTCAGAAGTTATGAGCAAAGCTAGAGGCAGTCACAGAGGGCAAGTGAGGAGGAGGAGGGACCGTGAGAGGAGAGAAGATGGGAGACGACGGCTGAAGCTGCAGTCACACGGGCAACAGGAGCGGCTGACACAGTGGCGGCTGACACAGTGGCTACCGAGACAGTGCGCCCCGGAATACAGGAGTAACAGGCTCTGCGGCTGCGACGAGCGGCAGAAGCAACGGACCCACGGGCGACTGGTGCAGCAGGCTCTCAGTGGCTACCGAGACAGTGCGTCCCGGAATACAGGAGTAACAGGCTCTGCGGCTGATCAGCAGCGGCAGGAGCAACGGACCCACGGGCGACAGGTGCAGCAGGCTCTCTGAGCTACCGGCGGCCACTAGAACCCCGGAATACAGGCGCTGCGGACGACAAGACGGCAGCCTCCGCTCAACCTCCCCAAACAGTCCCACACACCCCCACACACCCCCTGCTGAAACCTCTAGCTCCACTCCCACATCACCCCCCTAGCGCCACTCCCTCGGCTCCCACACCTCCACCCCCCTCAGCGGCAGCTGCAGCAGTGGGAGACGAAGGAGGAGGAGGAGGAAGGGACGACACACTCGGAGCACCCCCACACCCTCCTGTCCAGGGGACGGGGGGGGGGGGGGGGGGGGGGGGGGCGGCCAAACAGAACAGAGCGCACGAGGGCGCGGGCAGAGCAGAGCGCACGGGGGCGCGGGTAGCAGCAGGGCGCACGATGCACGAGGCACGAGGCACGAGGCACGAGGCACGAGGCACAAGGCACGATGCACGAGGCACAAGGCACGATGCACGAGGCACGAGGCAGGAGGCACGACGCACAAGGCACGAGGCACAAGGCACGAGGCACAAGGCACGATGCACGAGGCACGAGGCACGAGGCACGAGGCACGAAGCACAAGGCACGAGGCATAAGGCACGAGGCACGAGGCCCGAGGCACAAGGCACGAGGCACAAGGCACGAGGCACGAGGCACGAGGCACAAGGCACGAGGCACGAGGCACAAGGCACGATGCACGAGGCACGAGGCACGAGGCACGAGGCACGAGGCACGAGGCACAAGGCACGATGCACGAGGCACGAGGCACGAGGCACGAGGCACAAGGCACGAGGCACAAGGCACGAGGCACAAGGCACGATGCACAAGGCACGAGGCACGAGGCCCGAGGCACAAGGCACGAAGCACAAGGCACGAGGCACGAGGCCCGAGGCACAAGGCACGAGGCACAAGGCACGAGGCACAAGGCACGAGGCACGAGGCACGAAGCACGAGGCACGAGGCACAAGGCACGATGCACGAGGCCCGAGGAACAAGGCACGAGGCACGAGGCACGAGGCACGAGGCACGAGGCACGAGGCACGAAGCACAAGGCACGAGGCACAAGGCACGATGCACGAGGCACGAGGCACGAGGCACGAGGCACGAGGCACGAGGCACGAGGCACGAGGCACGAGGCACGAAGCACGAGGCACGAGGCACAAGGCACGATGCACGAGGCCCGAGGCACAAGGCATGAGGGCGGCGCAGAGTGTCCAGGAGCGGCGTCGCGGGAAGCTGCAGGGTCAGTCGCTGCAGGGGCGGCTGCTCCAGGGGCAAGTGGCGGCTGCTGCAGGGGCGGCTGCTCCAGGGGCCAGGGGCGCGCTGCTGCAGGGGCGGCTGCTCCCGGGGCGGCGTCGCGGGTCCAGGGGCGGCTGCTCCAGGGGCGGCGTCGCTGGCGCAGGGGCGGCTCGCGTGCTGCTGCAGGGGCGGCGTCGCTGGCGCAGGGGCGGCTCGCGGGCTGCTGCAGGGGCGGCTCGCGCGCTGCTGCAGGGGCGGGTCGCGCGCTGCTGCAAGGGCGGGTCGCGCGCTGCTGCAGGGGCGGCTCGCGCGCTGTTGCAGGGGCGGCGTCGCGAGCTGCTGCAGGGGCGGCTGCTCCAGGGGCGGCGTCGCCGGTCCAGGGGCGGCTGCTGCAGGGGCGGCTGCTCCAGGGGCCAGGGGCGGCTGCTGCAGGGGCGGCTGCTCCAGAGGCGGCGTCGCGGGTCCAGGGGCGGCTGCACCAGGGGCGGCTGCTCCAGGGGCGGCGTCGCTGGCGCAGGGGCGGCACACGCGCTGCTGCAGGGGCGGCGTCACGAGCGACGGGGGGGAGCAGCGGGAGGGCCCCCTGAAGGCGCCACGACGAGCGACGGGGGGGAGCAGCGGGCGGGCCCCCTGAAGACGCCGCGACGAGCAACGGAGGGGAGCAGCGGGCGGGCCCCCTGAAGGCGCCGCGACGAGCGACGGGGGGGAGCAGCGGGCGGGCCCCCTGAAGGCGCCGCCACGCGCTTGGAGCGCGCGGCGGGAAGAAAAATACAGCGCCGCGCACCACGGAGCGCGCGGCGGACAGTACGGCAGCGGAAGCAGTTGGTGGGCCCGTTAAGCTAGGCGGCAGGAACATGCTCGCTCTAGATACCATGTCAGAAATACTAGGAGTGGGGCCTAGGCTTAGTAGCCTAGGCCACACTGCGAGTAGAAGGTTGTGCCCTAGAACTAGGTTTTAGGGTATGCGAAGGAGAATTGGAGAAGGAGTGATGGTTGAACTAGCAAGCAGCAGGATACAAATAGCAAACCCTAAGGGGTTGTACTCACTATTGAGCACCCCACTGCAGGCTAGACAAATAACATATTCTTACAATCTACTCCAAGAACATGAAGGAGCACGTGGAGCATCTGCGGAAGGTGTTCGAGATCCTGCGGGAAAATAAGTTCTACGTGAAGCTGTCAAAGAGCGACTTCGCTCTGAAGAAGGTGCAGTTTCTCAGGCACATGGTGAGTGCCGAAGGCGTACACGTGGACCCGCGGAAAATCGAAGCCGTTAAGAAGTGGAAAGTTCCGGAGAACGTGAAGGAGTTGCAGCAGTTCCTAGGCTTCGCCAACTACTACAACAGGTTCGTGCCGCAGTACGCTAAGATAGCAGCACCACTGACTAACCTACTGAAAAAGGACACGCCCTTCAAATGGGGTGCTCCTCATCAGCAAGCCATGGAACAGCTACAGACAGCACTGACCTTAGCGCCAGTACTCATCCTACCGGACCCAGACAAGGACTACGTAGTTGAAGCAGACGCTAGTGACCAGGCAGTCAGAGCAGTACTGATGCAGGATCACGGGAACGGTTTACAGCCTATCGCCTACCTTAGTAAGAAGCTACACGGAGCAGAATAAAACTACCCCATCCACGACAAAGAAGCTTTAGCTATAGTCGTAGCCTTCAAGGCGTGGAGGTGTTACCTAGAGGGAGCCAAGACCACAGTTTACACTGACCACTGCAGCCTCAAATACCTGAAGTCGCAGCCGACGCTCTCACGACGACAGGTGCGGTGGGTGGATTTCTTGGAAACCCACTTCCACTACGACATCGTCTACAAACCCGGGCTCCACAACAAAGCAGACGCGTTGAGCCGCCTAGGGCATGTAGCAGGCATCCAGCTCGACGGGATGAACCCTCTGCTCAAGGGTCTATTCAAGCATGGGTACTCCGTGGACGGCGAGATAGCAACGGCAGAGAAACAGAAACTGTTACAGTGGGAGAAAGACTTAGCGGTACCGAAGGGTTCAGGAAAGATTTGGGTACCGAATTACGCCCCGCTACGGCAGATCCTATTGGAGGAGTTTCATGACGTACCGTATACGGGACATTTCGGGAGCAACAAGACGTTAGCGGGAATAGCGAAGTATTACTACAAGCCCCGGATGGCAGCAGACGTGCAGCAGTTCGTCACCTCCTGCGACACGTGCCAGCGGATGAAGAGTAGCAAGCAGAAGAAAGCAGGGTTACTTCAGCCTCTACCCGTACCGGAGCAGCATTGGCAGGTCGTTAGCCTCGACTTCATCACAGGACTTCCCTCGACCTCACAGGAACACGATTCCATCCTCGTCGTCATCGATAAGTTCTCCAAAATGGGTCACTTCATACCGACCAACGCCACAGCTACAGCTGAAGCAACTGCTCGACTCTTCTTCGACCGCATCATCACCATCCACGGTATCCCCGCTACACTCATCTCAGACAGAGACCCAAAATTGACGAGTAAGTTTTGGAAGGAGCTTATGGGACTGTTGGGGACTAAGCTTGCGATGTCTTCAGCATACCATCCCCATACTAACGGACAGACGGAGCGACTCAATCAGGTGGTTGAACAGTTACTGCGCACAGCTTGCAAAGACGACATCAGCCACTGGGACACACAGTTACCGACCTTAGAGTTCGCTTACAACAACGCCTCGCATGCGGCCACAGGAAAAACTCCTTTCTTCCTGTGTTACGGACGGCAACCAATCACACCACAGCAGCCAACCACACCGGCACACGTCCAAGCCGCACACGACTTCGTCACCACCATGCAGCAGCTATGGGAGAAGACTCAGCGGCGTCTCACCACGATGCAGAACTCCCAGAAGCAGTATGCCGATCGTCAGCGACGAGATCACTCAGTAGCAGTCGGAGATCAGGTGCTTCTTGACACACGCAACTTGAACATGTCTCACCTTCCATCGACACCCCGGCCTTGATTCTCTGGTCCTTTTCTCGTGGAGGCACAGGTGACACCAGTTACATTCCGCTTGCGCTTACCAGATACGTGGAAGCTTCACAATGTTTTCCATGTGCAACTACTGAAACCCTACAAGGACCCCAACCAACAGTTCCAGGGATGGCAGCTACCGCCACCACCACCTGTACTTGTGCAGGATGAACCAGAGTATGAGATCGAGCGTGTTCTCACTCATCGGCGCCGCGGCGGCAAGACCCTCGAGTTCCTGATACGCTGGAAGGGATACGACCCCACTGAGGACAGCTGGGTTGCAGAAGCTGATATGGGCAACGCACGCCATGCTCTCAAGGACTATCTTGTCAAGCAGGGTGTATCTCACGCCACCCAGCTTTGAGGGGGGGACGTGTGAGAGTACGTCGGCTTATGCCAGCCATGCATGCTTGCTCTTATTTCCTTACTATAGTTATTTTAGTTATAGCACCAAACCAGGTTACGTGTACCGATTCAAGCTATTCATTTGCCAGCGAATTGCTTTCTACCGAGTTTGGGAAGGTTCCGTTCAGGACGCTTCGCGACCCTCAGAACATTCGCGTAACACCTGGGTTACCTGCCTTGTGTCGAGCCTATATATAGCCTCGTGTTGTACCCAGGTGATCATTCAATTCACATTCTCTTTTCTGATCTCGATCCTAGATCCTCACAAAAATTTCGGGAGAGGCTTCAGAACCTCCGGAAAAATCGGGATACAAGGTGAAACTAGAAATTGAACTTGAGCAGTTATGAAATTGGAGATGTGGTTGGGGAAAGCATGACCCCAGCCCACATTATATATTCGGAGAAGGCGAATACCGCGCTTCGACGATGCACAAAATTGCGTTACAGTCAGTTTCGTTTTCACTTATATATCAAAAGAACAGAAATCTCGAGTAAGGATTTTACTGAAAGAAGACATTAAAGAATTGTGTATTAAGAGTGCGCTTCCAACAAGCATACTAGATGATGTCGACTGCGTCAGCAATGACGTAGACGGAGATGACGATAATTCGGATGACAAGTACTGATTTCAAATGACAACTACAACAAATTTATCCCTATTCTAAAACACACATATATCTGCAACCAAATGTGTCCCACAAGCTAAACCCCTCCACATTGTTTCACGTTGAGTCGCACACGCAACTGGCCCTCTGTTAAAGGGGGATTTACTGTTCCCTTTGAACAGTACTTTCCCAACCCATCCAAGTCATCCCTATCCTTATCTTCTTGGATTTCCTAGTGCCACGTGGCACTCTACTTTTCTAGCTTCACAATTCCTAGTCCCACAATCTACTTTCCAACCTTGTTTCTTGCATGCTATAAAAACCTTGCTTGTATTCCCTCATATCAACCAATTCTCATTCAACTCTTCTTCAATTACTCAGTTACTTCTTCGCCTATTTCGCCAATAGTCTTTTCGCCAAAGCCTTCCGCCGCGCTTTATCCTCGACTTAGTCGACCCCGCTAATTCTTTAGCGGACTTAGGCCGTCGGGCCTAACACTTGGTATCAGAGCCTTCGCGGGGAGCGACTTCCAACGAGCGGCCGTCGACGACGAGACTACGACGTCATCGTCCCACGGTGTCGACTTGCAGACTTGGAGTCGTCGAGCGAACATGGACGAAACCATGCACGCTCTCCCCCACGACATGGGCAACACGCTTGCCGAACTCATGCGCCAACTTCAAGAGTTGACGTTGGAAAATCGTCAGGTACGAGCTGAAATGCAACAGCTTCGTGAATTGGCTTCTAACCCCCATGGTCATGCCGCACCAACTCCTGCACCCACCACGTCGACTGGCGCGGAAGCGCTGCCGGAACGTCGAAGCGCGCTCAAGCCGCAGAAACCCGAGTCGTTCGACCCAAGTCAACGCGACGCGAACGTGCGGACGTGGCTCTTCATGCTCAACAACTACTTCGCCGCGAGCGGGGTGCAAGAGGCGGACGCGCAGCAGCGGATCGAGTATGCCGTGACGCTGTTGAGGGGGCCGGCCTTGGAGTGGTGGCGCCAACTTACGCAGACTGCTGTTAGAAGGGCTCAGACGGACGGGCATCAACAGGGCGTGGGGCATGCAGCTGCAACTTCGAGCTTAGGGAGTTTAGCTTTGGGTGTTACCACGGTTCCGACCACATGGGAAGGATTTGAAGCGGCGCTGAAAAGTAGGTTCGATTTGGTGAACGCCTCCGAAGCTGCTAGGAAGCGTCTGCGTCATTTCCGACAGATAGGAAACGTCCAGGAGTACACACGACGGTTCTTGAGCATCTGCAACGAAATAGACGACATCACGGAAGCAGAGATGCGCGATCGCTACCTCGAAGGGTTGAAGCCGGACATAGCGGAGGTTATAGCGATTCACGGGTTGTCCACCTTCGAGTCGGTAGTCGCAGCAGCAGAACGCGTCGACGCAGTACGAAGCCGACGGGGTCGTGACGATCGCGATAGGGGATACAGCAGACCGATCAACGACGCTCGATCGAGGGACGGACCATCGCCCATGGAGATTGGTGCAGTTAACAGTGACGGTTCACAGCGGACGGGTTTTAGGGGGAACTGTTACTACTGCAAAAAGCCGGGTCACATGAAGCGGGACTGCCCACAGTTCAAGGAGCAGCAGCAGGGAAACGGAAACCGCCAGTAGATAGCGGGTCGCTAGCTGGTGTGGAGGTTCCCGTACCCGCCACGTCTACCAACGTAGAGGAGACGGCCTTGCAGCAGTCATCTACGGAGACCTCGGTAGACACTGTTGATCGTCCAGTCGTGCTTCTAGGGAAGCTTCGCGGTGTTCCTGTCAAGATCCTAGTAGACAGCGGAGCTAGCCACTCTTTCGTTTCTTCGTCGTTAGTTAGTCGTCTCCATCTCGAAGCAGATTCCGCAGTCAACTTCAAGGACACGCGCATGGTAGATGGGACGCCTCTCCACATAGGACCGATCATTCGCAAGTTGCGCGTAGTGCTAGGACCGATCACAGTTAGGCGTGATTTCGACTCTGCGACGCTGGACGGTTACGATTTCATCTTCGGGAGAGATTGGCTACGGACGGTTAGTACTCAGTTCGATTGGGCTCAGGGAAGCTGTAGCGTCAAGGTAGACGGGGAGTTCCGGGAGCTGCCACAGTGGAGCGATGGGGCCACATCCTCTACGGCCATCATCAATGCTGTTCGTGTGCGACAGCTGGTGAAGCGAGCGGCACGGATCTTCGCGGTTTTCCTTGAGGAGGTGGAAGCTGAGGAGGGGAAAGGAGGGAGCGCAGCAGTTAGTGAGAAGGCGACTCTTCCTGCTGAAGTGAGTGCACTGTTAGCGGAGTTCGCAGACGTCTTCCCTGACGAGTTGCCCCCAGGGTTACCTCCTAGCCGAGCAGTCGACCATCGAATAGAGTTAGAGCCGGGGAGCAGGCCAGTAGCGAAGCCGCAGTGGAGGTTGAGTCCAGCAGAGACAGAGGAGATGACGCAGCAGGTTAGGCACTTTCTCGCGCAGGGGTTCATACAGCCATCTAGATCGCCTTGGGCCGCACCGATCCTTTTCGCGCCTAAGAAAGACGGAGGGTTACGGATGTGCATAGATTACCGCGCACTGAACGCCGCCACCGTCAAGAATAGGTTCCCGGTGCCGAGAGTAGAGGATCTTCTAGATGCAGTGCAGGGCGCTAGAGTATTTTCCAAGATCGACCTTCGTTCGGGTTACCACCAGATTCGCGTAGTTCCAGAGGATCAGCACAAGACGGCGTTTCGTACGAAGCAGGGGTTGTACGAGTTTCGGGTTCTACCGTTCGGATTGACCAACGCCCCAGCGACGTTTCAGACGCTCATGAACACAGTCCTCTCGGAGTTCCTAGGTTCGTTCGTCGTAGTTTACCTAGACGACATCTTGATCTTCTCCAAGTCGAAAGAGGAGCACGTGCAGCACTTGCAGAAGGTCTTTGAGGTCTTGCGGAGGGAGAAGCTGTACGCGAAGCAGTCTAAGTGCGAGTTCTTCTTCCCAGAGGTCGAGTTTCTAGGTCACGTCGTTTCCGCTAGTGGCGTTAGGACCGACCCGAAGAAGATCGCAGCCGTACAGGATTGGGTAGCACCGACCTCAGTCAAGGAGTTGCAGAGCTTCCTCGGTTTCGCAAACTATTACCGTCGTTTCGTTCAGGGTTACGCATCGATCGCTAGTCCACTCACCGACCTACTTCGGAAAGGCGTAGAGTACGTTTGGGGTCCAGCGCAGCAGCAGGCGTTCGAGCAGATGAAACAGTCGCTCACGTCTTCACCGACACTGTCGTACCCCGATCCCACTCGCCCGTACGTTGTAGTGACCGACGCTTCCGATCAGGCCATAGGAGCAGTGCTTCTTCAGGACCAGGGACGCGGGTTGCAGCCGATCGCGTACGAGTCGCGTAAGCTTAGGGGAGCGGAACTGAACTATCCGATACACGACAAGGAGGCGCTAGCGATCATCCATGCGTATAAGGTGTGGAGGTGCTACCTAGAGGGGGCAGATAGTGTTATACGCACGGACCATTGCTCGCTTCGCTTTCTCAAGTCGCAGCCGCAGCTGAGTCGTCGCCAGGCTAGATGGATGGAGTTCATGGAGGGGAGTTTCCACTACAGGATAGAGTACAAGCCAGGCGTTCGCAACCCAGCAGATCCGCTCACTCGCCCTAGTTGCCAGCTCGCTAGTCTCACAGTCACTGCCGGCCATCCACTTCTCACAGCACTTTTCGAGCATGGTTACACAGTAGATCCCGATTTCACACCGCAGCCACCCGCAGGAGCAGAGGTGCAGGGTAGTGTCTACATACGGAAGGGTACAGCACGGATTTGGGTTCCAGCCTACCGCCCTCTTCGACAGCTCCTTCTCTCAGAGGCGCACGACGTAGTTAGTGCAGGTCATTTTGGAGCGGATAAGACGGCTAAGACGCTTAGTCGCACGTACTACTGGCCAGGGCTTGCAGCAGACGTAGAGGATTACATTCGCTCGTGCGACACGTGTCAGCGTACGAAGTCCTCTCGCCAGCGCAAAGCAGGACTTTTGCAGCCGATTCCACCGCCCGACCGCCCTTGGCAGGTAGTCACCATGGACTTTATCATGGCTTTACCGCGCACAGTTAGGGGTCACGACGCCATCTTCGTGGTAGTGGATAAGTTTTCTCGAGCAGCGCACTTCATCCCCACGCACGGTCAGGTCACAGCAGAGGAAGCCGCGACGTTGTTCGTAGATAACGTAGTCCGACTGCACGGGGTTCCAGATTCGATCATTTCCGACCGCGACCCTAGATTCACCTCGAAGTTCTGGAAGCAGCTTTTTGCACTGTTTGGGACTCGCTTAGCCATGTCATCTGCGTACCATCCAGAGACAGACGGACAGACTGAGCGCGTGAATCAGACACTGGAGCAGATTCTTCGTAGCATCACGATGCACGACGCAGCCGCATGGGACAAGAAGCTGAGCATGGCCGAGTTCGCATACAACAACACGCACCACTCCGCCACAGGCATGTCACCGTTCTTCGCACTGTACGGTCAGCACCCCAATGTCCCCACTCGAGTCGATCTCACACCCACTGTCCCTCGTGCGGACAATTTCCACCAGCACCTCACCTTCATTCACGACCACGTGAGGAAGCACCTTGAGCTCGCTAATGCACGCATGGCACGCACCACCAACCGCAGTCGTCGTGAGGTGTCGTTTTCTATCGGTGACCGTGTCCTTCTCGACAGCCGCAACCTCCGACTGCCACAGGACGGCAAGCTTCGCCCACGCTTCATTGGTCCATTTGTCATTGAGCGCGCACTTGGTCCAGTCGCATACCGCCTTCGCCTTCCCGCTCATTTCCGCATGCACCCGTCATTCCACGTGTCTCTCCTTCGTCCATACACCGATCCCAACTCCACCTTCTCGGGCCGTGATCGCACTCCACTGCCGGTAGCTGTTGATACCGACGAGCCCGACTATCAGATCCAGCGCATCCTCAGGCACCGTCGCCGTCTGCAGGGAGGTGTCTCTTTCATTGACTTCTTGGTTCGTTGGCGTGGGTACGACGCAGCCGACGACAGCTGGGTTCCTTCGTCCTCGCTGTCTCCCGACAACGCTTGCCTCCGAGCGTACCTTCAGTCTGCAGGCGCCGCGGACGTCGCCTCCTTGGGAGGGGGGTAGTGTTAAAGGGGGATTTACTGTTCCCTTTGAACAGTACTTTCCCAACCCATCCAAGTCATCCCTATCCTTATCTTCTTGGATTTCCTAGTGCCACGTGGCACTCTACTTTTCTAGCTTCACAATTCCTAGTCCCACAATCTACTTTCCAACCTTGTTTCTTGCATGCTATAAAAACCTTGCTTGTATTCCCTCATATCAACCAATTCTCATTCAACTCTTCTTCAATTACTCAGTTACTTCTTCGCCTATTTCGCCAATAGTCTTTTCGCCAAAGCCTTCCGCCGTGCTTTGTCCTCGACTTAGTCGACCCCGCTAATTCTTTAGCGGACTTAGGCCGTCGGGCCTAACACCCTCCTTCCTCGAACACCCCCAAAGTCCGAATTTCGATGCCTTGTAATCCATGCCATCTTTCAACCCCAATTTCACTCGCATCAGACTCTTTATTCCCTTTTGATCAAATTTTCACCGTTCCTCCAATTTCACCTTTTCCTCCCCGTTTCCTCAATTTCCGTAGCACACACGTCAAGCCATGCGCTAGCTTATTCTCTCCTCCTCAAATCCTTGTTCACACGCCACTGTTAATCGATTTTGTCGTCCGACCGACTTTTACGGTAGTTCGACTATCAACTCCAACATCGCAAAGATCCACTGCGGGCGAGAGAAACACGAGATGGGCACGATGAATTCGATGAGCGAAACCTTTCGCTTTTGACGAGGTGTAACTGTGCGACTCTCGCTGTCTAATCATCGTTTGCCTGCACACATGCATTGATGAGAGGGCGGCGGGGGGCGGGGGCAAGGGCGCTCGCCGGGGGGCCGGGCGCGGGCGCCGGGGGGCCGGGCGCGGGCGCCAGGGGGCCGGGCACGGGCGCCGGGGGGGGCGTTGAGGTTGGGAAATTTCTCTCCACCCCTCTCCCACCCCTTCTCTCGTTCCGCCGGGTTTTGTTAGGGTTTCCATACAACGCCTCGATATTATGCCATGCACACACGCTGCGCGATGCTTGCAACATTGGCCTTCTTTTAGCCAGAATTGCATCAGGTGTTTATCGAAAGTGTGACCGCGTGAGTGAGGGTGAGTGCGCTAGTGGGCGTTTGTGGGCAGATGGGGCTGAGTGTTGACGCCTTGCATGCTCGCCTAGGCAGCTAGCAAATAAGGAGATGGTGCCAAGCATTGGGCACTGGCGCCTAGGGTTCTGAGCGTCGTGGTGCTCGTACTGGTGCTCGTGTCCAAGCCTCGCGATGGAAAATGCGACCATTTTTAACAGGAATGCTGGGCAGGGAATGGGAAATGTAATGCAGGAACAAGCTAACGGGAAATGCGGTTGTGTGATGGACGTGAATTGCATGCAAGGGGAGGGTGTAAGGGTTGAAGCGGGGGTGACAATCGAATTGGCAGATCGATTGACAAAACATTGTGCCCACGTCGTTGTAACAATCGCACCTGAGTTTTGGTACGGATTTGCCGTAACTGAAAATTGGTTACCTGCCTGCGACACAGGCACAGAAAATTATGCCTCTTCCAAACACACCGGCCGCCATCGCAACCCATAGAGTAACCACCATGGCGACGTGCTGCTCTTCGAAATGTCAAATGTTGCAGGCATTCAAATCAGTGGTCCCTGACAATCTCAGTTCATGCACAACAATGGCGCATTGATGCCGCTCACTGATCTTGTGCGATCAATGAGCAATCGTCATTACCTCACTATTCACGCATTTTGGCTAAAAACGTTACTGTATCATGGTTAACCAATCGCACATCAATCGCGATCGCCAATCAATCGTCTACTTTTACCGTGTCCTAAGGACGCACCACAAGCGTAATACCTATCCTGCGCAGGGTCGGTGCGCCGCAGGTACAGTACTCTCGTGACATCGCTGGTTGGTGGTTACCATGTTTTGTTAACTGTTGCGAGTAAGCAGTAACTTGGTGACAACGATCTTGTCCCCTCGGACCGGAGGCAGGCGATAGATTGTGCGATTTTGTCCACATGGAGCAATTTTGCCCCATAAATTCTCGATCGTACTTGCGGTAGGCCGTGTATGCAACAATGTTGTCGCGGTAGACCGATGTGGCGATCGATTTGGCAGGATCTCCCCCGATCCTTTCCGGTATTTCAATTGTGACGCATCTTAAGGGCACGTGTGATCTTTGAAATTTGTAAGGTATAGGTTTTTTAGCTATATTATTACTTTTGGTTTAAGATCGAACAACATTATGGTGTATGTTTGAACTATAACCCAATATTTTAAACAGCTACAATGACACCGAAGTTCGAATGTGGAAATGCGAGTTAATTCGCAGCGCGCCGGGCCGCACGCAGGGAGTGTAGGTTGCCCGGTTATCTAATGCATACGAGAGAGCGCTAATATTAAACACAATAGAATAAGAGAGTGCTATACAACCTCAGTCAACAACACACTCAGACGTGCAATCCAAACGCTTCTGGTGCAAAACCCACCGCCAACAGAACTAGACGGAATTGCGCATGCTGTGGATGCACACACCGAGAGTTTAGAAACACCGTTGGCGTTCAAGATGCGACCCACTCCTTGCTACACTCATTTGCATACACCCCTGCAGCTGCCATACGACGTCGGCTCGGTGGACAAGTGGCGACCCCCCGGGTCTTGTTATCTCCAACCCCTTTGTCTCTTATAGCCACCAGAACCACACATCCCCCAACCCCTTCCGCATCCGCTCCTACCATATACTCTTTCCATGCACATTGCCTCTCTCCTCCCCCCCCCCCCCCCCGCCTCGCCTCCACCCACCTCAGGAACTACATACTCCACCCCACCCCTCACGGTCATGCTCCTATATACCACGAGCCCACGGCAGCGCTGCAGTTCGCAAATGCAAAGACTCATTGGTCTAGTCACACCTACACTTACCCCGCCGCAATGCGGCTCTTGTAACTGTTACGATGGCCTTGGCTCTAGATTCAATTTCAGCTACTACACCTATTGCCGAGTCTGCATGCTCAGGCACATGGATCCCAAGAAAAACAAATTTTATGGCCGGTAACGGCCGCTCACACTGACACACCTCACACCCTCACACCAACATACCCTCACACCTCGTACAATCTCGTGGACCAGCCCCGTGTTCGACTCGTGGGCCGGTTCACTGCTTGGAGTCGGTGTGTCGAGTGATAGAGCAAATGCAGCCCTTTTGTGATAGCCAGTGTCCGCGCAGTCGGTATGCGGCGTACCCATCGGTGCTTGTCATGGACTCGCGGTAGAGGGGGGTTTCTGCTGAGTAGCATAAGAAGTTGATGACGGAGGTGTCATGAATACTAGGAGTGGGGCCTAGGCTTAGTAGCCTAGGCCCACACATAGAGTAGGTAGGATGTGCCCTAGGACTAGGGTTTTGGGTATGCTAAGGAGAATTGGAGAAGAGAGAATGGAGAATGGTGGGTTGAACTAGCAAGCAGCAGGATACATATAGGAAACCCTAAGGGGTTGTACTCACTATTGAGCACCCCACTGCAGGCTAGACAAATAACATAATCTGACACACCCCCATAGCCAAAGTGGGGTGTAATCAGCACACGTGAGAAGTCACAGCAATAGTTCACAATTATCAGCAAAGCTAGTGGCAGTCACAGGAGGCCAGTGAGGAGGAGGAGGAACTGTGGAGGGAGAGAAGAGAGGAGGCGACGACTGAAGTTGCAGACACACGGGCACCAGGAGCACCAGGCTGCAACCTCCTCCAACTGTCTCACTCCCCCCTACACACACCCCCAGGGTCACCACTCGCTCCACGCCCACATCACCCCCCTAGCGCCACTCCCTCGTCTCCCACACATCCACCCCCGCAGCGGCAGCTGCAGCAGTGGGAGACGGAGGAGAAGGAAGGGGCGACGCACACGGAGCACCCCCACACCCGCCACCCCCACACCCTCCTGTCCAGGGGACCCAGGGGAGGGGGGGGGGGGGGGGGGAGGGCCGGGGCGGGAGAGCGCACGAGGGCGCAGGCAACCGCGCGTGCAGAGCAACAGCGCGGAGCAGGTAGGGTAGAGCGCACGAGGGCGCGGGCAACCGCGCGTGCAGAGCAACAGCGCGGAGCAGGTAGGGTAGAGCGCACGAGGGCGCGGGCAACCGCGCGTGCAGAGCAACAGCGCGGAGCAGGTAGGGTAGAGCGCACGAGGGCGCGGGCAACCGCGCGTGCAGAGCAACAGCGCGGAGCAGGTAGGGTAGGGCGCACAAGGGCGCGGGTGAGACTGAGCGCGACTGCACAGGGTCCAGGAGCGGCGTCGCGGGCAGCTGCTGCAGAGGTCCAGAGGCGGCTGCTCCAGGGGCCAGGGGCGGCTGCTGCAGTGGCGGGTGGCTCCAGGGGCGGCTGCTGCAGTGGCGGGCGACTCCAGGGGCGGCTGCTGCAGGGGCGGCTGCTCCAGGGGCGGCTGCTGCTGTGGCGGGCGACTCCAGGGGCGGCTGCTGCAGTGGCGGGCGGCTCCAGGGGCGGCTGCTGCAGTGGCGGGCGACTCCAGGGGCGGCTGCTGCAGTGGCGGGCGGCTCCAGGGGCGGCTGCTGCAGGGGCGGCTGCTCCAGGGGCGGCTGCTGCTGTGGCGGGCGACTCCAGGGGCGGCTGCTGCAGTGGCGGGCGACTCCAGGGGCGGCTGCTGCAGTGGCGGGCGGCTCCAGGGGCGGCTGCTGCAGGGGCGGCTGCTCCAGGGGCGGCTGCTGCTGTGGCGGGCGACTCCAGGGGCGGCTGCTGCAGTGGCGGGCGACTCCAGGGGCGGCTGCTGCAGTGGCGGGCGGCTCGAGGCGCGGGCTGGCCTGGCGCAGTCCGTACGGGCCGCGCGCGGGCCTGGCGCAGCCCGTACGGGCCGCGCGCGGGCCTGGCGCAGCCCGTACGGGCCGCGCGCGGGCCTGGCGCAGCCCGTACGGGCCGCGCGCGGGCCTGGCGCAGCCCGTACGGGCCGCGCGCGGGCCCGACGTAGGTCGCGGGGGCCACGACGGGCGACGGGGGGCGACGCGCGGGTCCCCGTCGCCCGTCGCAGCGCCTCCCGGGGGCGACGCGCGGAGTGACGGGGCAGAAAGCCGCCGCGCGCCTCGGGGCGCACGGCGGGCAGAAAACCGCCGCGCGCCTCGGGGCGCACGGCGGGCAGAAAACCGCCGCACGCTCCGAGCGCGCGGCGGGATGAAAAATCCGTCGCACGCCTCGGGGCGTGCAACACACAGAGTAGCAGTAGCAGCGGAAGCAGTAAGGTGGTGGGCCCATTGAGGTAAGCGGCAGGAACGTGCTCGCTCTGATACCATGTCATGAATACTAGGAGTGGGGCCTAGGCTTAGTAGCCTAGGCCCACACATAGAGTAGGTAGGATGTGCCCTAGGACTAGGGTTTTGGGTATGCTAAGGAGAATTGGAGAAGTGGGAATGGGAATGGTGGGTTGAACTAGCAAGCAGCAGGATACATATAGGAAACCCTAAGGGGTTGTACTCACTATTGAGCACCCCACTGCAGGCTAGACAAATAACATAATCTGACAGGAGGAAGAAGACGAGGAGTAGTAGCAGTAGGACGAGGAGAACGTGGAGGAGGAGGATCCAAATCTTAATGTATACGTTTTGGGCCTAAGGATAACTCCGCAGTGGCCGCCGACGTGAAGCGGGGAGGGGCTGGGGTTGTGAAGCGGTTTTGACACACACTTCTAGTGCATCCGCTCTTGACGAACCAGCCAACTTCGTCTTCGACGATGACACATCCGCTGGGTGCCTGCAATAGTTGTTCCATGAGTCCTTGCAGATACTTCACCCCAGGCTCCACAGCTACCATGGCGGCCGCCACATTCGCGCGTCCACAGTTACCATGGCAGTCGCAATATTGACCATATCTTCACGCAGATACTTCACCTCAGACTCCACAGTAGCCGTAGCAGCAATGTTCGCAATCAAAACATTGTCCCGTGATCTTTTAAGGTGGCCGCCGCGACAGGGGCCGTCGCTGATGCAACCTGCTGCGATGCATGCTCGGCTTCCACTCTTGTAGCACCGGCGTCTGCTGCCCCCCCAGCGCCTTGGTTGGCTCCGGCACTGACGAAAGCAGGAACACCGACGCAGGTGCCCGCAACAACGACATGTAGAATTTCCTTGTCAGAGGAAGTGCCCTCCCCCATGGTCGTCAATGGCTGTCCCGCTGCCGGCACAGTCTCTCGTGGCGACACTCCAAGTGTTGGCCATCCTATCGCCCCTCCCGAGTTGCATTGTACGGTCCAGACACGCTCCCATCTCTTCAACTTGTTCAACATAACAGTTAACTCGCCGACAGTGTGCGCCGACACACACTTCTAGTGCATCCGCTCTCGACGAACCAGCCAACTTCGTCTTTGACGATGACACCTCCAATAGCTACCATGGCGGCCGCCACATTCGCGCGTCCACAGTTACCATGGCGGTCGCAATATTGACCATATCTCCACGCAGATACTTCACCTCAGACTCCACAGTAGCAGGAACACCGACGCAGGTGCCCGCAACAACGACATGTACCGTAAACGCCCGGATATAAGACAGTGTTGAATAGTAGACAGGGGTTGTCTACTATACGGGTGTCTCTTATAAACAGGCTAGCCTCATTATAAGACACCTATTTGTGTGTACGAGATAAGACATATATGTCTTATAATCGAAACTTCAATATATTATAGCGAAAGTTGAAATAACGCGTACATTTTTACCCTTGCGAAGCGCGAATTTCTCCACGCGCTGACCCAGGACCTACCAAATTTGCCTCTGCAGGTGTTCTCCATGACGTGGCGTCCCGGGCAGTGGTTGCCGAAGTGGCACCTTCGCAACATCCACACTCATTATGAGGAACTCTTTTTCAAGGAGTACGGAAAATATTTCTAAGTAGTTTAAAAAGTTTCCATTTATAAGATTTATAAGACACCCTAAAGCATCCCGTTTACAAGATAACTCAAGCATTTTTTCCCGTGTACGAGATAAGACATATATGTCTTATATCCGGGCGATGACGGTAGAATTTCCTTGTCGGAGGAAGTGCCCTCCCCCCATGGTCGTCAATGGCTGTCCCGCTGCCGGCACAGTCTCTTGTGGCGACACTCCAAGTGTTGGCCATCCTATCGCCCCTCTCAAGTTGCATTGTACGGTCCAGACGCGCTCCCATCTCTTCAACTTGTTCAACAAAACAGTTAACTCGCCGGCAGTGTGCGCCGACACACACTTCTAGTGCATCCGCTCTCGACAAACCAGTCAACTTCGTCTTTGACGACGACACCTCCGCTGGCAGCTGTGCCTGCAATAGTTGTTCCATGAGTCCACGCAGATACTTCATCCCAGACTCTACAGCTACGATGGCGGCCGCCACATTCGCGCGTCCACATTTACAATGGCGGCCACAATATTGACCATATCTCCACGCAGATACTTCACATCAGACTCCACAGTAGTCGTAGCATCAACGTTCGCAATCAACACATTGTCCCGTAATCTTTTAAGGTTGCCGCCGCGACAGGGGCCGTCGCTGATGCAACCTGCTGCGATGCATGCTCGGCTTCCACTCTTGTAGCACCGGCGTCTGCTGCCCCCCCAGCGCCTTGGTTGGCTTCGGCACTGACGAAAGCAGGAAAACCGACGCAGGTGCCCGCAACAACGTCATGTTGAATTTCCTTGTCGGAGAAAGTGCTCTCCCCCCACGGTCGTCAACGGCTGTCCCGCTGGCGGCACAGTCTCTTGTGGCGACACTCCAAGTGTTGGCCATCCTATCGCCCCTCCCGAGTTGCATTGTACGGTCCAGACGCGCTCCCATCTCTTCAACTTGTTCAACATAACATTTAACTCGCCGGCAGTGTGTGCTTAATTCCGTATAACATATGCCCGATTCCGATTCTTGCTCCTTTATCATACGAGCGCCACGCAGGGATAAATTTGAGTATTTTACCTGCATATAGATAGGAACGAGGGGAAGAACATACAAGCATGCACATAACAATCATAGAGGAGAAGACACAGTAATTCTGACAACTGCACTCACCTAGCCGATCGGCCAGTCCGCCGTTTGGTACGCGTCGATAGGCCATGGCGATCTCAGCAGCTCTCGACCTCACCACGATTGTTCGCGCATTCTGTACGCGTATGCACGTCCTACCGGTGCCATAAATTTCGAAACCCACCATAGGACACTATGTATGGATTGGATGCAAGGTCATGGCCGCTTGCACCTCCCCAATATTTGTTTTCGGCCATGGCTGTCTCCTCCCTCCATGGTCGAGTCCACCGGCCTGACCTCAATGTTCAGGCGGGTGTAGCGTGGTCCAACATCAACACACGATTTTGAGTACCTCATGAGGGTGAGCCATTCTAAGGGGATGAACAACGAAAGGATGGGCAGCAAGAGGAGGGTGGGCAGCTGCAGGATAAGGAGGAGTAGGGAGAAAATCAGGTCACGATGCAGAAAGGGAATAAGAAGGAAGAGAAATATGGTGATATCAGCGGCTCCCGACCTCACCGCGATGGTTCGCGCATTCGGGACGCGTATGTACGTCCTACCGGTGCCATAAATTTCGAAACCCACCATAGGACACTATCTATGGACTCGATGCAAGGTCATGGTCGCTTGCACATCCCCGATATTTGTTTCCGGCCATGACCGTCTCTTCCCTCCGTGGCCGACACCACCGGCCTGACCACAATGTTAGAGCGGGTGTAGCGTGGTCCAACATCAAGACACAATTTTGCATTCCTCATGAGAATGAGCCATTGTAGGGGGATGAACAACGAAAGGATGGGCATGAAGAGGAGGGTGGGCAGCTACAAGGTGAGTAGGAGGAGTAGGAAGAAAATCAGGTCACGATGCAGAAAGGGAATAAGAAGGAAGAGAAATATGGTGATCTCAGCGGCTCCCGACCTCACCGCGATGGTTCACGCATTCGGGACGCGTATGCACGTCCTACCGGTGCCATAAATTTCGAAACCCACCATAGGACACTATGTATGGACTCGATGCAAGGTCATGGTCGCTTGCACCTCCCCGATATTTGTTTCCGGCCATGGCCGTCTCTTCCCTCCGTGGCCTACTCCACCGGCCTGACCACAATGTTAGGGCGGGTGTAGCGTGGTCCAACATCAAGACACAATTTTGCATTCCTCATGAGAATGAGCCATTGTAGGGGGATGAACAACGAAAGGATGGGCATGAAGAGGAGGGTGGGCAGCTACAAGGTGAGTAGGAGGAGTAGGAAGAAAATCAGGTCACGATGCAAAAAGGGAATAAGAAGGAAGAGAAATATGGTGATCTCAGCGGCTCCCGACCTCACCGCGATGGTTCGCGCATTCGAGACGCGTATGCACGTCCTACCGGTGCCATAAATTTCGAAACCCACCATAGGACACTATGTATGGACTCGATGCAAGGTCATGGTCGATTGCACCTCCCCGATATTTGTTTCCGGCCATGGCCGTCTCTCCCCTCCGTGGCCTACTCCACCGGCCTGACCACAATGTTAGGGCGGGTGTAGCGTGGTCCAACATCAAGACACAATTTTGCATTCCTCATGAGAATGAGCCATTGTAGGGGGATGAACAACGAAAGGATGGGCATGAAGAGGAGGGTGGGCAGCTACAAGGTGAGTAGGAGGAGTAGGAAGAAAATCAGGTCACGATGCAGAAAGGGAATAAGAAGGAAGAGAAATATGGTGATCTCAGCGGCTCCCGACCTCACCGCGATGGTTCGCGCATTCGGGACGCGTATGCACGTCCTACCGGTGTCATAAATTTCGAAACCCACCATAGGACACTATGTATGGACTCGATGCAAGGTCATGGTCGCTTGCACCTCTCCGATATTTGTTTCCGGCCATGGCCGTCTCTTCCCTTCGTGGCCTACTCCACCGGCCTGACCACAAAGTTAGGGCGGGTGTAGCGTGGTCCAACATCAAGACACAATTTTGAATTCCTTATGAGAATGAGCCATTGTAGGGGGATGAACAACGAAAGGATGGGCAGGAAGAGGAGGGAGGGCAGCTATAAGGTGAGTAGGAGGAGTAGGAAGAAAATCAGGTCACAATGCAGAAAGGGAATAAGAAGGAAGAGAAATATGGTGAGAATGTGTTGAATAGATACTTGTTATACTATGTTCCACTACAATTCGTACAGTCCATCTGTAAATACTGTCGTGTCTGCACTACGCTGCCATGCCTTCCCGTACTGCCATGTCGTGACAGCACCATACAGTCAAATCTGCACCACACCACCATGCCAGGCCAAATTACCACACTGCGCCTGCACCATGCTACCATGCGTGCCCATGCTGCCATGCCGTGCTGTCGGAATGAACAGGCAGGAATGAGTGAACTAGCAGCATGCAGGAGTACAAGTAGTAAACCCTAATTTGGGTTGTACCCCATATGGGCTACCCCACTACAGCCTAGACAGTATGCAGCACATATATTTGACACACCCCCATAGGCAAAGTGGGGGAGAACAAGGGGTCACAAGACCAGTCAGGGCAAAGCAAGGCAAAACAGGCTCAGGGTGGATCTCGAGGATTCCACACAAATTCCGAGCACAAGCAAGCGGTCACAAGACCAGTTCACATGCAGGTTAATAACAGAGCAAGAGATACAGTGATCACAACCTAGCAAGAGTAAACATGCAGGTATATATATATATAGAGATCACAGTACAAGCAAAGTCAAGAAGTGAGCAAGTGAGGTCCAGTAGGCACAAGGCCCAAAAGAGTACAAAAGCGCTGATGGTCACAAGGCTGGAGCGCCTTGGTGAACACATCAGCAGTGTTGGCCTCAGTGGCCACGTAACGCAGACAAAGCTGACCACGCTGCTGTAGCTCTCTAGCCAGGAAGTACCGCAGGGCGATGTGCTTCGTTCGGTGCTCCAGTCTGTGCTCCTCACACAAGGCAATGGCAGCCTTGTTGTCGACGTACAGCACTGGAGGAGAACGAGGCCTCTCTCCCAAGTCGGTCAGCAGGTAGGTCAGCCAGCGAAGCTCCTGGGCCGCCATGGCTGTGGCGTAGATCTCAGCCTCACAACTGGAGCTGAGAACAGAAGAAGAGCGTGTGGAACGCCAAGAAACTGAGCCAGAGCCAAGGCTGAAGGTGTAACCCTGAGACGACCGCTGAGTAGCCTGGTCGTCCGCCCAAGAAGCGTCTGAGTGTCCAGTGAGCACAACTCGGTCTCGCCCTCCAAGCACTAGCCCCATGCCCGACGTACTGCACAAGTAGCGCAACACCCTCTTAGCGGCATCCATGTGCTCCTTCCTGTGACGGCCAGGAGCGACATAGCGTGCAAGGATGCTAAGAGGGTATGCAAGGTCAGGTCGAGTGCAGGTCATCAGGTACATGAGGCAGCCCACAAGCTCTGGATACGGGCCACTCGGCTCTACGGACTCATCCGAAGGCAGAGCTGAGAGCGAGTGACCAGTAGGCAGAGGAGTGGACTGAGGCGAGGAGTACGTGAAGCGGAAGCGCTGGAGAACCTGCTGCACCATGTGTGACTGAGTCAGGGTGATGGTGCGCCGTGCTCTGTCCCGGGTGATCCGCAAGCCAAGATAGCTTGTCAGCTCACCCAGGTCTGTGCACGTGTGTCTCCTCTGCAGCTCCGACTTCACGTAGGCGAGTCCTGCAGTGTCAGCAGTGGCAAAGACCAAGTCGTCGACGTACACGAGGATGTAGAACGGCGGCAGCGAAGTGTCGGTGCGCAGGAACAGCGACGGGTCAGCTGTAGAAGGCGCGAACCCAAGAGCCGCAAGTGTAGTCCTCAGTGTGTCGTGCCACTCACGCGGAGCCTGGCGGAGACCGTAGACCGGTCGCTGAAGCCTCCACTGGGTACCAGGAGGAAACGACCCAGTGAAGCCAGGTGGGCGGTGCAGCCAGATCTCCTCGTGCAGGCTGCCCTGCAAGAAAGCTGTGCTGAAGTCAAGTGAGTGAAGCTCGTAGTCGCGGTGAGCGGCTATGTGCAGCAGCACCCGAAGAGTAGTCATCTTCGGGGTGGGGGAGAAGGTCTGGAAGAAGTCAACTCCCTCTCGCTGACTGAAGCCTCGAGCCACGTAACGCGCCTTGAAGACAGGCGGAGAACCCGGCGGCCGCTTCACCCTGAAAATCCACATGCCACTGACGATGTTCGCCCCAGGAGGGGGAACCTCGTCGACGTAGGTGCGTGTGGACTTCCAGGAAGCCATCTCGGCGTCCATGGCTGTCTGCCACTGAGAGGAGTAGGGACCCGCCATCGCCTCAGCGTAAGTGCGCGGGGTCGGGATGTCTGGTGCATCCGGGTCTCCCTCAGGGGCAACTAGCAAGGACACGAGACGGGGCAAAGCAGCAGTAAGACACTGGAACTCCTCCTGTCTGTCCTCAAGGACGTCCGTGCCAAGAGCACACTCACCCCCGACGGACGGAGGACAGACGGACGCAGACTCAGACTCCGCAACAAGGCTAGCAGCGTAGTCTAGACGACAGGCAGCAGCAAAGTCAACCAACTCAGCGACCAGAGCAGACGCAGCCGAGGACTCAAAGGTAGGGTCAATGACAACAGTAGCGAGGAGACGCGTAACAGTAGGGTGCTCAGCACGATACCGGTCAGACTCAGGGTCCGGAACGTCAGGCAAAGAGGACGCAGGAGGAGACGGTAGAGGGACACGCTGAGGAGCAGTAGAGGGACGCAGAGTCATGTAGTGAGTGCCTGGGACAGGAGGAGGACGCTCACGACGGACACGACTACCAGTGCGAGCAGTACGAGCAGGCGACGCAGGACGAGACTCAGGCTCACGACGCTCTGTAAGACCTCCTGTGGGACCAGTGTAAGGAGAGGGAGCAGGGAGAGGCGAGGTAGGCGGTAACTGTGACTGCGGCTGGACAGGCGGAGGACACTCTACGGAGGGAGGAGGACAAGGAGGAGGAGCCTGCCCAAGAACCTGCTGAAGGAGCGGTACGAAGTACGGTCGCGGCCGCGCAGCGTCTCCAGAAGCAGAGGAGACTCCAGCGGCCGGGTCCTCAGTACCAGTAGGAGCTCCAGCGTCTGGGTCCACAGCACCAGCAGCAGCTCCACCGGCCGGGTCCCCAGCTCCAGCAGCAGCTCCAACGCCCGGGTCCTCAGCAGCAGCAGCAGCGCCACCGCTCGGGTCCTCAGCTCCAGCAGCAGCTCCACCGTCCGAGTCCTCAGCACCAGCAGCAGCTCCACCGTCCGGGTCCTCAGCACCAGCAGCAGCGCCACCGCCCGGGTCCTCAGCTCCAGCAGCAGCTCCAACGTCCAAGTCCTCAGCACCAGCAGTAGCTCCACCAGGCGGGTCCGCAGCACCAGCAGCAGCTCCAATGTCCGGGTCCTCAGCACCAGCAGCAGCGCCACCCCCAGGGTCCGCAGCACCAGGAGCACCACTCCGAAGACTGCAGCGCCGTGTGTACCACTCGCGGATCTGCTGAATGGGGGGGAGCTCCTGGGTAGGAGGGGAAGTACCGGGACGAGCTCCAGCAGCACCTCTCCGGAGGCGGCAGTACTCGAGGTACCTCTCCTGCAGCTGCTGGGAGGAGAGGGCTCCTCCAGGTGTAGCACGCTCAGGCTCAGCACCCCCAGACCCAGCACCCCCAGACTCAGCACCCCCAGGCTCAGCACCTCCAGGCTCCGCACCTCCAGGCTCCGCACCTCCAGGCTCAGCACCCCCAGGCTCCGCACCCCCAGACTCAGCACTCCCAGGCTCAGCACCCCCAGACGCAGCACCCCCAGGCTCAGCACCCGCAGACGCAGCACCCCCAGGCTCAGCACCCCAAGCAGGACGAGAGTCAACAGCTACCTCGACAGGCTCACCCGGGTCTACCTGGGACACACCTGAGGGAGCGGCACCCTGAGGGGGGAGGGGGTCTGGTACCTCAGCACCTGGAGCGAGGAAGAGAGGCGGGGGGGGAGCGGGGCAGTGCGGTAGGGGAAGAGGCGGTAGTAGGGGACGGACTCGTCAAAAGTGACGTCCTGAGAGGCCAGGACACGACGCGAGGTGGGGTGGTAGAACTGCCAGCCAGGGGCGTCCGGGACAAAGCCAAGGAAGACGCAGGGGACAGCGCGACGGGAGAGCTTGTCCGCGGACGTGTCGCGGACAAAAGCTCGGGATCCCCAGACCCGAAAACGCGACGCATCGCCAGCCTCTCCCGTCCAACGCAGTGTCGGAGAAGTCTCAGGCAAGGAGACACGGGGCCAGAGGTTGAGCTGATGCGCAGCGTATCGGACTGCAAACGGCCACAGAAAGTGGGGGGCAGCCGCATGAACCAAGGAGGTACGAGCGACCTCCATGACCAAGCCAATGCGGCGCTCAGCAACCCCATTCTGCTGTGGAGAGGCCGGAAGCGTGAACGACTGCTCAATGCCCTCCTGCTGACAGAAGGCCTCCAAGAGGCCAGAGGAAAACTCTCCACCTCTGTCAGAGTGCAGACGCAGGACAGGGAAGTCGGAGCGAAAACGCTCACTAAGCTGGAGACGAGATCTGCGGATCCAAGGGATCAAGACATCAGGGACGTCGCCCTTGGTGCGCAAGGGGAAGACCGTGGTGTAGCGCGAGAAGTCGTCAACAACAATCAGGAAGTACCTCTCCTGACCCTGACCACGGACGCGGGCTGGGCCCCACACGTCCATGTGGAGTGTCTGCAAAGGAGCAGTCATCGGGGGAAAGGAGGAGGAGTGAGGAGCGGCGCGCTGCCGCCCCTCGACACAGGGAAGACAGGGAGGAGCAGGTGAGTCGGGAAGGGGAGGGAGCACCCTGGGAAGACCAGCAACAAGGTCCCGTTTGTGCATGGCCCGAAGGCGCTGCACAGACGGGTGACCAAGGCGGTGGTGCCAAAGGACAGTCTCATGCGCCAGAGAGCGACACGAGCAGGGGGCGGACAGCTGACCTGACGCAGACGCAGACGTAGACGCAGACGCAGCTACCTGAGGGGACTCAGTGGTCAGTGTGTACAGGTCCGACCCCGGCTCTCGAGTGAAAGTAGCCAGGTGGCGACCCGTCCGAGCACACGTGCAGTGTGTCACGCGCTCGTAGGCAGGGGTGAACTGGTGAACACCCGAGTCCTGGAGCGCACAACCCGCCACCAAGTTCGTAGAGAACGAGGGGAGGTAGAGACCTGACAGCGTGCCGGACGGGACCGCAGGACAAGGAAGGACAGTGGAGGAGGTCGCAATGACCAGACCCCCAGAGGGGTCAGCAAGGGAGACAGCAACTGGCCGAGCGAGTGGCTCAAGGACAGTGCGGTCACGAAAGAAAGAGCGAGAAGCACCTGAGTCCAGGGTGAAGGTGTGCAGTGCTGCAGTCGACTCAGTACCAGGGGGCACAGCCGCACTAGCACCCAGGGCTGCAGCCTCACCATCACCTGGGGTAGCAGACACGCGAGCACCTGGAGCAGCAGACGCACTAGCACCTAGAGTAGTAGGCTCACCAGCACCTGGAGTAGCAGACACGCGAGTACCGGGAGTGGTAGCCTCACCTGCACCGAGGGCAACAGACGTACTGGCACCGAGAGCGGCTGCCTCACTCACAGAGCGACTACCACTACGGCCACCCCGACTGCTCAAACCTGCGTACCACTCACGAGCCTGCTGGAGCAGAAGAGGGCACGGCTGCTGCACCTGTCCACTACCTGAGGCTCCCGAACGACGGACGCCAGAGCGACTACCACTACGGCCACCCCGACAGCCCAAACTAGCGTACCACTCACGAGCCTGCTGGACCAGAAGAGGGCACGGCTGCTGCACCTGTCCACTACCAGGGGCTCCCGAACGACGCACGCCAGAGCGACTACCACGCCGGCCACCCCGACTGCCCAAACCGGCGTACCACTCACGAGCCTGCTGGAGCAGAAGAGGGCACGTCTGCTGCACCGGTCTACTACCAGAGGCTCCCGAACGACGCACTCCAGAGCGACTACCACTACGGCCACCCCGACTGCCCAAGCCGGCGTACCACTCACGAGCCTGCTGGAGCTGCATCTGGCCACGTCAGGAGCAGCAGCAGTAGCGGCAGCAACAGCAGGAGCAGTAAAGGCAGTAGCAGCAGCAGTAACGGTAGCAGTGCTAGCACGGCAAAGCTCACCAGTGGTTGGTGCGGCGGGCGCAAGACAGTGGCGACAGCGTGGCCGCTGCAACAGCGGGGCGGGGCCAGGTCGTAGCAGGGAGCTCCGCGGCAGCTGCTGCAGGGTCTGTGGCGGCCGCTGCTGTAGGCTCGGCGGCGGCAGCTGCTGCAGGTCGAGCGGCGGCTGCTGCTGTAGGGTCGGCGGCGGCCGCTGCTGTAGGCTCGGCGGCGGCTGCTGCTGCAGGGTCGGCGGCGGCTGCTGCTGCAGGCTCGGCTGCTGCAGCTGCTGCAGGTCGAGCGGCGGCTGCTGCTGCAAGCTCGGCGGCGGCAGCTGCTGCAGGTCGAGCGGCGGCTGCTGCTGCAGGCTCGGCGGCGGCAGCTGCTGCAGGTCGAGCGGCGGCTGCTGCTGCAGGCTCGGCGGCGGCAGCTGCTGCAGGTCGAGCGGCGGCTGCTGCTGCAGGCTCGGCGGCGACAGCTGCTGTAGGTCGGCGACGGCTGCTGCTGCATGCTCGGCGGCGGCAGTTGCTGCAGGTTCGGCGGCGGCAGCTGCTGCAGACGAAGTCGAAGCCGCGAAGGGGCGGCTGAGGGATCGCGCGCGGGCGGCTAGCGGGTCACGCGCGCGAAGAATCGGCCGCGCGCGGGCGGCTAGCGAGGCGCGCGCGCGAAAAATCGGCCGCGCACGGGCGGCTAGCGAGTCGCGCGCGTTAAAAACGAGCCGCGCGCGGGTGGCTAGCGGGCTGCGTGCGCGCGGTAGGTAGAGGCGCACGAGGGCGCTAAGGCGCACGAGGGCGCGCGGTAGGTAGAGGCGCACGAGGGCGCTAAGGCGCACGAGGGCGCGCGGTAGGTAGGGGCGCACGAGGGCGCGAAGGCGCACGAGGGCGCTCGGTAGTGAGAGGCGCACGAGGGCGCACGAGGGCGCACGAGGGCGCACGATAGGTAGGTAGGTAGGTAGGTAGGTAGCGGTGGGCCCTAGGAGCGGTCCTAGCAAAGGACCTGCTCTGATACCATGTCAGAATGAACAGGCAGGAATGAGTGAACTAGCAGCATGCAGGAGTACAAGTAGTAAACCCTAATTTGGGTTGTACCCCATATGGGCTACCCCACTACAGCCTAGACAGTATGCAGCACATATATTTGACACGTGCCTGCACCATGCTGCTGCTCCAACCTCCAACATCAATGTCATGCCCCTGCTGTTTACTCTCTCCCATTGCACCCTCTATCTTGCTTGCCCCATTCCTCCCGCCTCTAAAAAAAAAAAAAAAAAAAAAACCACACACACATACACACAGTGCATTAATGGCCACACATAAAACCACGTACAAATAAGCGTATGCAAAAAATCGAGAACCTCTCAGAGACAGGAGTATACGGTCTTTAAAAAAAAAATACTACGAATGTTATTTTTTTGCCTTTATCTTTACTGCAAAGGCAAGAACGTCTTATTAGTTGAGTACAACACGTTGAGAGATGGTGATTGCTCGAGTCAGTTCTTCAACGTTATCTTAAGGCCTGAAAATTTTCCTCTTTAATATTAACCCCATTCGCCACGACCCATTGAATGTGAGGGGTGGGGGACGTGCGAAGGGATCACGAAGGCAGGAAGAAAATTAAGGTTTACGTGTGGAGGCTCGCCCCCAAACGGAATTATTGGCTGCAGATCGGAAAGGGGGATGAGGAGATTGAGCACCTCCCTTCTACCTTTCCTGGTTGCTTGAAACATCTTTCATACGACCCCTTTAGCAACCAAACAAAAGCTGAAGAAAAGAAGCTAGGGTAAAAACCGGAAGAAAAACAATGCCAACACCATATAGGGTTCTATGACCTCTCCAAACATAGGACGCCCAAACACACGCAATCCATTCCTTACGCACACCACAGCGCAATGAACGGCAGTCCATCATTCGACCCCTTAGCTGTTGGGCGTATTGACAGACCAGGTAGATCAGATGAAAAGAAGAAAACTACAGATGTAATTACACAGTTTATAGTCAAGACTAACGGACTCATGGAGGACCACCGTGCTTCATCGCATAATTTGTTCCCTAGGTGGCCCAATGTTTGCTGCGCGTTCTATAGGTGGCCCAACATATGTTGCGCATCTTATGGACGGCCAACCGTCCCAGATACACGAAGTAATGCGTATGGAGCGCAGGCCCCTCCAGCGTTTACTTAACATAGTTATAGACTAGGGTTTTATGACATAAGGGCGCAATTAGTCACATACTAAGCAGTTGTTAACATTCATTCAATCCCGTGGGCAGTACGCCTCCAACCGGATCATGTAGGAGACGTGGTAGCGTACTAGTAGTGCCATAAGTCATACCATAAGAAACATCGCTTGGGCTGGTAGTACATCGCTTTGTGAGTTGTACGACGACTACATAACACTCCCACTGACAAGTGACGAGGCCTAACTTACGATACAAGCAATTCTCAGATGTCATAGGTATAATCGATGGAACACTTGTACCGGCATGCAATAGAGAGTGCGCAAGACAAGAATGTTGTGTCCTGATGTGTTATGGTGTGGTTTGGCGGTAAGTACCGCTGTGTCATCCCTCAAATAGAGGCGAGAGAAGTTGAATATCGTCGACAGCACCAAAGATACATCACCAAAATGTTGTTTCTCTTTGCTGATTTGCTTCTTGATTATGTTCGCCATGTCGAATCCACGTTTCCCTGTTTGCGTTTATCAGGCATACTTCACAAAATGCAGACACCTGGGGGTCCTCCAGACGCAGTCCCCAACGAGCCCAAAGTTACCTACCTAGTCAGCTCCAGCTTCGGCTCTCCCCTTATCCTCCCGCTCCTAGTCCATGTTCTCACCCACCCTCCTTTGGAAATTCGTCCCCTGATCATATGCAAATGCCGTGACAACGGATATTGCCTCCCTTTGGCACAACCTGCGCAGCATCGCGCCAATCCTGCCTACTCGTCCGCTGTCCACTCTACAAAAGTTGCCTTATATGTCCTGGGGTCGTAGAGGAATAGGTCAAACGGGGACTCCTACCAGCTGCCCCACACCGCCTCCTCCCACACTCTTTCCCTTCTTCCTTGCCTCCCCACTCACCCCCTTACTTATTGCAATCTAATCTAATTGAGTAAATGGCATGATATGGATGCATTTGCACGCCAATCTTTTGAGCAAGACTCAAGAAGCTCACTGTGCTGTAAATATGAAACCGTTAGAAAATGTTATGGAATGGAATGGAACCTGTGGTTTTAATCAATATCAGATTGGCATATCGTTCAGCTCTGATAGCCGTCAAAGACCCAAGTATGCATCTGCGTGAACCAAGAGAATATCGTAATCATGTTAATATAGCACCTCTATTATTTAGGCTTCTTACTCCATACAGAGCTGTATACTACCTATAGAAGGAGTTGCTTTATTCATCTTATCCTGACAGTGGGTTCTGAAATACATTAAATTTTAAACACATATTATGTTTTTCAAAATTGTGTATTGTGAATGCGAAGGTGCTTGTACTGCACAATTGGCATCGTCGAAGCGCGCTAAACGCCATTCTTCAACTACAAAAACCGTGGGTTGGAGTTCATTTCCCTCCACCCACGTTTCTCGATTTTCAACGGCTCACTCAACATTCTCGCTCAAGTAGTTCCCCTCCATCCAAGCTGGCTAGAACAAAATCACTGCCTGGAGGCGAGTCACCCTCGACTTTACTCAGCGACATTTTAACCTTCAATCGCTCAACGATGGCACCTACGCCGACACTTAACAATGGGAACTCTTCAACACTCGTTTCCGACTCCGACCGTAACGCCCGCGATGTTGCGGGCGAACGTCGTAACAAGCGTCGGATAGAAGATGGACCGCCCGCCCCGACTGCAGTGGACGTGCTGCTGGGCGGGCTCGAGGTCAACAAAAGCGCCGACCCCCAGCACCCTTCGGCGCCTGTGGCGCCAATGGCGCTTGTGGCGCAAGTGGTGACGGCAGCTGGCGCGGCACACGCGACTGACGCCGAGCACACGCCAGCACCCGCGGCTGGACCGTCGCGTCAGTGCTAGAGGAGGCGGACCGCAGTCTCCTCGACTGACGCGATGGCCGCCCCTGCGCTGACGCAGGCGTTGACCCCGGACCAGGTCAACGCACTGTAGTCCCTTTTACAGCAGCAGCCCGTCAGCGTTACAGTCGCGGAAACTGCTCTTCCCGCTGCATCTGCCTCGGCTAAAAAAGAAACTGCAAAAAAGGAAAAAGGCACGCGAGGAGCACGGACGAACCGGCATGACAACGACGCAGCAGCCGCCGCTCCCCCTGCGCCAGCGGTTGGCAACGACACCGATGACTCTGAAGAAGAAGCAGGTGAGGCTCCCGTCAACAATGCTAATTTTATTGGCACGAAACACCTCCCTCCCCTCCCTTCTTATAACCTCACATTAGAAGGAAAAAGGCACGCGAGGAGCACGGACGAACCGGCATGACAACGACGCAGCAGCCGCCGCTCCCCCTGCTCCAGCGGTCGACAACGACACCGACGACTCTGAAGATGAAGCTGGTGAGGCTCCAGTCAACAATGCTAAATTTATTGGCACGGAACACCTCCCTCCCCTCCCTTCTTCTAACCTCACCTTAGAAGGAAAAAGGCACGCGAGGAGCACGGACGAACCGGCATGACAACGACGCAGCAGCCGCCGTTCCCCCTGCTCCAGCGGTCGACAACGACACCGACGACTCTGAAGATGAAGCTGGTGAGGCTCCAGTCAACAATGCTAATTTTATCGGCACGGAACACCGCCGCATGCTCAGCTGCAGCCCTCTCAGCGTCTGCCCTCGGCCCTTAGCCTCTGCCCTCGGTTCCTTAGCTTTATAAGAGGCCTTTCTGGCCTCCTATTCTCATTACTCAGCTGGCGGCTGAAAAATTTCCGCTCACGCCGGCCGCCTTCGGCGGCCGATGCTCGACGGCGCGGCCATCAGCCGCGCGTGAGGGGTGGCAAGCGCAAAGACAAGCCAGTGGCACTAAGCAAGGACATACAGGCAATGGTGGTTCCTACTCATAATTAGACAAGCATGGCATCAAGGGGGCAATCGGAGCCCGCAACTACATGCGGTGAGCTCCAAGGGCGTGAAGAACGCCCGTCAGGGTGCGCCACAGCTCCGGGACCACAAGCGTACTTGCGTCGATCGCGGCGGCTCCAGAACCTGAGCACAAGTGTCGCCTCAAGCCCCGGACAGCATCGTCAAGTTGTCCCGCAGCAGCTTCGCCACCCTCCGAGGGCGCAGCCAACACGGGCGCCAGGAGCTGCGCGAGCTGGTCGGCTGCGTCCAGGCACACATCACGCGGCCGATCCTGAAGCGTGTCAGGGGGAACCGCGGGGAGCGAAGAATGTGCCAGCACCTGAATTAGCAGCACGGCGTGAAGGCTCTCGGCCAGACGGAACAACTGGCCAAGAACGGCCTCATGAATGCGGGACTGCGGGGGTTGAAGTGCCTCCGCCAAAAACGGAAGAGTGCCATCAGTGGGAAGAGAGACCAAGCCGCCCGCGACAGGAGGAGGGTAGTATCCCGTCGCTGCTCCTGCTCCCGCCGGCACGAATTCTACCCCCGCCACTGGCGGGACAGGCGGCAGCTGAAGGCGCGACGCAGGAGCGGGAGCCGAGACAATGGGAACAGGAGTCGCGGGAGCATGAACTGGAGGCGGGACTGCCGCTGCCGGAGGCCGATTTGCATGGAGAGGGGCCTGACGAGGAGCCACCAACGTCGGCGCGGCGCGCATCGAGCTGCCTTGGCTCTGGGCTGCCCTCTCCTCGCGCATTGCATCAGACACCACCTGCTGCAGATCTGCCATTGTCATCGGCGGTTCATATGCCCCACCACCTCCACGACCGCGGGGACCCCACCAACAGACACCACGACCACCGCGGTGAGCAGGCCACTGGGCCTGCTGGTGGTAGCGCCGGGGGGAGTTGCGGCGGTGCCGCGACGACTCGCACTCCTGCTGGGGCGCGGGATGATGGGGGCGAGATTGCCGGCGGTGTGGCGACGGGGGACGAGACGGCTGCACCACCAGGGCAGTTGGCGGCACAGCAGGTGCAGTCGGGTCCACCGCTGGGGGCGCAACCATCGGGGTCGGGCCGCCAGTGGTGGCGGATGCCTCCTTTGGCGAAGAAGCAGACGCCGGCGCAGACGCGACGGGGACAGAAGCGGCCGGTGCAACGGGGGCGCCAGGAATAGGAACAGGACGACCAGCACCCTCCCCAGAAGGAGCAGACGCCATCGGCGCAACATGAAGGGGGGGGAGAACAGGAGCAACAGCCGGAGCTGGCGGGGCAGCGACAGGGGTAGACGGGCCAGCCCCGCACACGCCAAGGGGATCCGCGGGTCCGGGGGGAGGAGTCCTTTCAGCGTCTATTGTCACGGGCCTCGGAGCCGGCGGTACAGGGGGTTTCGTCGCCATGGTCGCCTTTTCGGGCCCCGACAGAGGCTTGGCAACGACAGCCGACCAGGCGGCAGTGCGCTCTGGCAACGTCTCAGGCGCACCAGCAATCACTATCGGGGGAACAGGGAGGTCGCGGAGGTAGGAGGCTGGTTACTAGCGGGGTCCGGAGAACGGGTACCAGGCAGCGGCGCGAATGGCTTTAACAACTTTGGCTGCATCTAATGAGGAGGAGGAGCTAAGGGACCCATCTTATAGGGAGGAATCCCTCCCACCAAGCGAAGACAAGGAGTCGGAGGAAGAAGGCAGGGTGAGAGAATCAGAAGGGAGAGAAGCAGGCGAGGTGGGCCAAGCAACCAAGCAAGTACCTCAGGCGGATCAGCGACCGTCAGATGCAGATCGAACAGGTAACATTCCAACCCCAGCTCCGCCAACAAGGACGTATCGCGCTCGACGAAATCGAACCGCTGCTGCCAATACTGCGACGCGCCAAACCATCCAGAACTCCCGCTATTTTTCGCCTGACAAGCTGGCGAGGCTTGAGGACTTGTTCGCGGCAATTGCAAACTAGGACATTGCAGCACTCTGCGACAGTCAACAGCCTTCGCTGTCCCGCCGTTTACCGCCAAATCTGTGCGAACTATTTTCGCAAACACTTCTGACACCGTTACTACACCTCTCGCGAAAACCCGAATCCGAAACGGGTTGGCACCTGCTGCTGTTTCTCCCGCGCTTAACACTTCGCCAATCCTCGCCACAACGACCAGACTGGCCGGGGGTCAAGGCTCGGCTCCGAGGCTTTCAGCGTGGCGAGTGGGAGCGGCTGTACCTGGACACGGTGGACGCAGTCAATACACCTTCACCGCCACGGCACCAGCCTGACGTGACCGGCGTCATTAGCCGAGCTGAGGGGCTCGCGAAACGTGGTAGTCTGTCCCGAGCCATGCTGGCCTTGGAGTCAACGCCAGTCGGCACCCCCTGCCCGGAAATTTTGGAGGTGCTTCGTCAAAAGGACCCACATGCTGTACACGAGGCGGTGACTTGGCCGTTGCCACCCGAGTCAAAACTGTCCATCACTCATGCTGAGTTCGCCAAGGTTATGGGACGATGCGAGAACGGAGTTCGAGCCGGACCGTCGGGCACAACATTCGAGCACATGCGCGACGCGGCCACCACTAACGCAATGATCAGCACCCATCTGCACGCCTTGGTCAACACCCTGCTGGGAGGAAATTCTCCAGGCCCGGTCGCAAGCCTCCTGACGACGTTGCGGCTGATAGCCCTGGCAAAACCTGGGGGAGGGGCTCGGCCAATCGCGATAGGCGAGTGTTTGACAAGGTTGACAGCCAAGGCAGCCCTGACAGCCATGGGAGATGCTGCCCGTGAATATTTCCTGCCACTTCAGTACGACGTGGCAGTGCCAGGTGGAGCTGAGACGGTAATCCACACAGCCAGGGCATTCCTGGATGCCCGCCCCAACAGCCTGGTCTTGCAAGCGGATATTTCAAATGCATTCAACAGCATCTCGCGACACGCCATCGCCACAGCGTTACAAGACCCAAAACTCTCGCCACTGCAGCCGTTTGTGAAACTGACCTACGGTAACCCGTCGCACCTGCTCCTGGATGCGAAATTCAACTGCGAACCACTGCACAGTGAACGGGGCGTGCGGCAGGGGGACCCACTCGGTCCGTTACTGTTTGCAGCAAGGATACACCCCACGCTCCGTGACACTGCAGAGGCACACCCCGACGTGCTCTGCTTGGCGTATGCGGACGATGTCACCTTCCTGGGTGACACCGAATGCACTGTAGCTGCCTTCATGCACTTCACAACCAAACTAGCGCAGCTGGGCCTGACGTATAATCCGCAAAAATGCGCGGTTTGGAGTTGAACCGCAGTCACATAGATTCATCTTCCGCCTAGGGTGCCATTTTCCAAGGAGGGAGTACGGCTTCTAGGTAGCTACGTTGGGACAGACGCTGGAGCAGCCGGGTTTCTATCGGGCCAGTTAGGAGAGATGGCAAGGCCGTTACCGCTGTTAGAACGAGCAGACCCCCAGGTGGCCGCACTGCTCCTCATGCGATATATTTCCAGGCGTGTAGCTTACCTCATCAGGACGACTCCCCTACACCTACTCCCTCGCGCGACATCCGCGCACCAACATGCAGCACTGAGCAAAATCGGGTCTGGGAACAGGCGTCATTGCCGACGTCGCTTGGCGGCATAGGCATTACGGACCCGCTTATAGAAGGAATTTACGGTTTCACCGCGAGCTTCACCCAGGCAGCGCTTTTCCTCTCCTCCCTCGCATTAGAACCAGAAAGCGCTTTGACGATGGCCAAGAACCACATGCTGGCGCCCAGGGAGGACAAGCACCCCCCTACACTCGTGGCTCACGGAGTGCGAAGCAGCTCTGCCTCTCGACGCACGGTAGATCCTAGAGAAGGAACGGCTAGAGCGTTCGGATGTTAGGCTCCAGCACATGCTCGGCTTGAAGCTGCACGGGAGCAGATACGCTGTGCAGGTCTAGGCAACTCGACACATGCAGCTGAACCCTCTCTCGGGCCACACACAGCGGATGTTCTCACTGACTGGGTACGGCACCGGGGACTGGCTGACTGCGATCCCAATTGAGGCCACTAGACAAATAGGCCCCGTGCACTTCGCGAATGCCGTGCGGTTTCGGCTGGGTCTCCCCTTTTCAACGCCCAAGAACTGTGACTCTGCGGATCAGATAGCTATCACAGATCCCCGCCTCCCGAACCATCTCCTCCGCTGCGGCACGGGCAAGCATCGCATTTATACCCACAACGAGCTGCGGGATGCGTGCATTAGCATGGCGTAGCACGCAGGTTTCATTGTTCACAGCGAGTCGGCTGTTTACTGCCCCATCGAGGAACAAACCGCCGACTTCACCATGACAGATAGAAGCAGCGGGGCGGTTTACGTATGCGACGTCACCATCACAGATCCTATTAGCACAAGGGATGGCGCGGCGGAGAAAGACAGGGGCTGGGCGGCTCGGGAACAGGCGGATAAGAAAATAAAGCACTATGCCAACCGGCCAGAGACGGTGGGTTTTTTCCCACTGGCGGTGGACACTTATAACTCCCCGTGCACGGAAGTCCCGGTCTTCCTAAAGCTACTCGCAGATACAGCGGCTCGGCGGCACTTCAACGCCGACTCTAAATCCTTTTATGCCGCCAAGTTTCCGCACTTATTTCGGCAGCGCTGGTAAGTGGTCCTTCAGAGGGCCCAATCGGTGGGTCTCCTTCTCAAGTTGGGCGAGGCAGCAGCAGCAGAGAACCCGCCTGTAGGAGGTATCGGCCAGGAACTTCACCCAGGGGATTGTTTTGCGGTGGTTGAGCCCTACTTGGAGCTCTAGAGGAGGTAGTGGGTAGGTTTTGTTGTGTTGCAAGCTTTGTTCTAGTATTCCATAAACCTGCATGCATGTACTTTGCTCCTCTATCAATACAAGGACACGAACTCGAAGGGAGCCAAGACCTACACCGCAAGGATTGGCGACCGGATTCTTTGGGACCTTCATGAGGATAGGGATGTCTACAACGAGATGTGGCAGATCCCTGTGGTCCCCATGCCTAAGGAGAGGCAAGTGGCAGCAAGCGTCAGCACCAAGGGTGAAGTGGTTGGTAGCGGCGATAGCGCGAATGGACGCGCTAAGGAGAACGAGCTCAAGAAGAGCAAACCTGGAGGTACCAGCAAACTGTGTGATCTTAAGGAGAGTGATGCAGCAGCCAAGGAGCAGCACAAGGGTGAGGAGAACCCCGAGGCAGCAGCAAAGGAGGACTACGGAGAGAGCATGTGAGGCGCTATTGCGAACGCGTCATTCTCCAATCCGACTTGGCTCACCTTACATCGGCGAATGGGGCATGTGGCCCTACCTCTTATGCAGCAGCTAGTGAGGAACTAGATGGTTGTTGGCATACGTGTAAAGGGGGAGCCCGATGATATACTTAGCTGCCCGACGTTCATGCAAGCCAATTTTACCCGTTCCCGTTCTCTAGTGCGGAGGCAACGTCTAAGGCACCGCTTGATAAGGTGATGATGGACGTGGTGGGCCCCCTGAAGCTTGGAGCTGCTGGAGCAGAGTACTTCCTCACCATTGTCGACGTCTACACCTGCATGACCTGGGTATGTATGCTGGCCAAGAAGAGCGACGTGGCTGAAACGTTGAAGACCGATTGGTTCCCGATGGTGGAGAGACAACAAGACCGTCTAGTCAAGTCAATCCGCACCGATCGAGGGGGAGAGTTCCTGAGCAAGGAGTTTGGATTGTGGCTGAAGAAGATTGGTATTCGGCACTCCCTTACCATGCCATACTCCCCTGCAATGAACGGCATCGCCGAGCGAGCGAACCGCACAATCACGGAGGCGGCACGCGGGTTGCTCATTGAAGCCGGGATACCCGACTATTTCCGGCCTGATGCGGTGCGGAGCCCGTGTGTGGCCAAGAATAGAGTGTTGACTCATGTGGGAGCAGACAAATGGGTGCCCTATGTGGAGTGGCTTGGAAGGAAGCCAAAGGTGGATATGCTTCGGGTGTTCGGGTGCATGTGCATGGCGCTCGTGCCTAAGCATCTTCGGCACAACAAGCTTGGTGCCAAGGCGATATGGGCCGTGCACTTGGGCATGGCTCAAAACAGCAAGGGGTGGCTTCATTGGGACCTAAGAAATTCTTGGTGAGCAAGGACTGCAAGTTCATGGAGAACTTCATGTACAAGGATTGGAAGGTGGAGAATGAGGCGAAGATTGGTGTGCGGTTTGGACCAATTCTTTTCTCACATTGCGTATGCGAAAATCATTCGCTATTGGCAGACAATTTAAATGCAGATTGGACAGCGTTCCGTCATACCCCGGATATACCCCCATGGGGGGCAATAATAAAACAGGTTTTTTTAGGGGGGTGGGCTTATAATCGAGTAAATTTATAAGCGCCGGCGTTTATAAAATGACATATGTATTTTCTATATATTTTTAACACCAAACTGTAGATCTCGTGCTTGCCTTTTCAATCGAGTCGAAGTTACATGGGGTAGTCTATGAAATTCTCGCGCGCGCTGGGAGATACACTCAATCTGACTCACATCCAGCTCCTGACAGCTCCTGCTGACTGGACCCGCATCCAGTGCAGGGTCCGAATGTGAAGGGAACCGAATCTGCAATACATACGCCTGCTAAAGTAAAAATCGTTACAGCGTTTTGAACACATTTCAAAGTTTAAAGTTTACGTGCACTTATAATAAAACCGGTTTTTCTCAGGGGGTGCGCTTATAATCGAGCAGCGGATATAAGCGCCACACGCCAATTAAAAGCGCCAGGCGCTTATCCGAGGGTGGCGCTTATATCCGGGGTATGATGGTATGCTTCACACGTTACATGCAGGGCCCAAAATTGGTTTTAATGCTCTCTTACTAATGAGGGTGCCTTGGTGACGTCACCCTGTCTATCAGGATGGTAAAAAAAATTACAATGTCAAAATTAGGGTAAAATGAGCGCTATGAAATAACACCCTTTTGTGTAAGGGTAACTCTTTTGTTCTGTCTTTCTTGAACCTTATATGGTAATCCGATTGTTAGCTTGCAGCGAGACCTTGCTTTCCTCAGCGTGGGTGATAAAAATGTCGGAGTGGGGATGGGAGGGAGGGTCGAGGGAAATGGGGGGACAGTGGCTGGGATATGCGAAGGGGTTGAGGTTTGGAGAGCCGAAGGAAACAAGGGGGTGGGGGGTGGGGGAAGGGGGGAGGGGGGTTGAGTGCTGGAAGCGACGGAGGGAACGAGGATGATGAACAAGGAGAGGTGAACGGGCTGGGGAACTTGGGGCTCAGATTGCATTCCCCGTTCGGACACCATCCGAAGTTTGCCGATCTGAAGGCATTTTGGCGTTCGGATGGTGTCCGTGTGGGGCAGGGCCCCACCTCAGACATTTGGTGGGGTCTGGCATGCGACCCCTGTCGTCCCTGTCGTTTGGGTTCGCGACCAATCAGAGAAAGACGCATTACACAATAGCAGAGTCAACCGCTAACGACCAAAACTGAGTTTCGGGCATCTAAAAAAAAGAAAAGCCAATTTCAGGCTGCTTGCTTGGTATATAAGCGATAAGCAATTAGATTGGCAGACAATTGGAGGAAACGAGCCCGCAACAAAACACGATAGGGGACAAAACAAAATTATGTATACGTATTTCTCTGGTTTGTTGCACGATCGCACAGCTCTAGAATTGCCGTCTATGTTGGTCGCATGTTCGGTGGCCGACTGAAACCAAAGTGTCCGGACTTCGGACCGCGTGGACCAACATTGAAATGTCATAAACTTAAATTGTGCACCGCGTGGCCAAACTTTGGATGGTGTCCGAACGGGGAATGCAATCTCAGACTTCGAGTCTCGGAGAAAGGGGATTGGATGAGGGGGAGGCGAGGGAAATGTTGGGAGGCGCGAAAAAAAAATCAGATTTCAGCGGCCTGTCATTTCCTGGTTCCGTACATTTCTTTTTTCACCCTGCCTGGCAAGGCTAAAGGTAAAGGCACCCTTGCAAAAACAGCCTACTTTGTCAGCCTACACTTTTGCGGAAAGGGTAACAGATCAAATAGCCTGTCAAAATCAGGGTAATCTTCGAAAACTGGCCGCTGGTAAGTGTAATCAGGGTGTTTTACCGTTGAGAAATAGGCCCTGGTTACATGGTTCACCTGTTCTATTGTATGTGTTGATTTCCCCAAGTATTTAAATTCCAAATTGTACGTTTATAAATGTTTCAATCTAATACAATACAAAGATTGAACAGATTCTAAATCTGCTATTCCAGAAATTCACCTAAAAAACCAACACATGGTTGGTCATAATTTGACCACGAACCTCCAATGAATTTAGGTCTTGAACTGGAAACAAATTGCTTCTGAAATCCTGAAGAGTAAAATAGTGAAGCAATCATGATAAGTAACTCGCCCAAAAAAAAACAGATGTATGAGTATACAAATTATACTTGACCGACATACCACCTCTTCCCAAGTTGCACAGATACAGAAGGCGCTGGCAGAAACAACATCGTGTCGTTTTTAACCAGAACGGACGATTACAACAAGTCTCCAAGCCACCCGGGCGTAGAACATAAGCTGCACAGTAGCACACCAGCAAAGTGCACGAAGAGAGGTTTAGAAGACAGCAAGACGAGTAGCAACGACATATGAGAAGCAGAGATATGATGTCACGTGAAATAGAGGGAGTGAATCCGTGAGCCTGCAGCAGCCACAATTGGCACATGGTGTCAGAATGTTATTATTGTCTAGCCTGTAGTGGGGTGCTCTATAGCGAGTACAACCCAGTTAGGGTTTGCTATATGTACCCCAACTGCTGCTAGTGAAACCTCCTCTCCTTTCAATCATTCTTGCTTAGTCCTGTTGACATGCTATCAGAGCAGGTCGACCCCCTTGGGTCGATCCTGTGGGTGGGCCCGCCACCTAACTGCTTCCGCTGCTATTCTGCTTCTCGCACGCCTCGGGCGCGCGCCGTCTTCTTCCTGCCGCGCGCTCCGCGCGCGGCGAAAAATTTTAGGGTTTTTCATCCCGCCGTGCGCTCAGGGCGTACGGCGGTTTTCTGCCCGCCGTGCGCCCCGAGGCGCGCGGCGGTTTCCTGCCCGTCGTGGCGCCCCCGGGGACCTGCGCGCTGCCCCCCGTCGTCCTCCTCCCGTCGCCTCGTCGCGGCGCCCTGGGGGCCCGCGCGTCCCCCCCCTCCCGTCGCCTCGTCGCGGCACCTTGGGGGCCCGCGCGCCGCCCCCTCCCGTCGCCTCGTCGCGGCGCCTAGGGGGCCCGCGCGCGGCCCCTCGGCCCGTCGAGCCGCCCTCGGGGGCCCGTGCGCGGCCCCCCTCCCGTCACCCGCCGTGGCGCCCTCGGGGGGCCCGCGCCCTGCTTCTTCGTGGCGCCCAAGAGCCACCCCGCTGCCTCCCTTTCCCTCCGTGCCCCGCCCCTGCTGTTTCCCGCGCTCCTGCCTGCGTTAGGGTTTGGGGGTGGCGGGCATGGGGGTGACCGGTGTGGGTAACCTGCAGCTCCTCCTCCTCCTCCGTCTCCCACTGCTGCAGCTGCCGCTGAGGGGGGTGGGTGTGTGGGAGCCGAGGGTTTAGGGTTTAAGGGGGGTGCCGTGGAAGTGGAGCTAGGGTGTCAGCAGGGGGTGTGTGAGAGGGGCGTGGGACGGTCGGGGGAGGTTGCGTGGAGGTAGCCGTCGTGACGCCAGCAGCGCCAGTAGTCCGGATGCCCTCGCGCGTTTCGGTAGCCCAGCGAGCCTGCTTCGCCAGTCGCCTGTGGGTCCGTTGCTCTTGTGTGTGCTCGTCGTAGCCGCGGAGCCAGATACTCCCGTAGTCCAGTGCCCTCGTGCGCTCGGTAGCCACTGTGCGCGCCGCTCCTGTTGCCCGTGTGTCTGCAGCTTCAGTCGGCGCCTTTCATCTTCTCGCCCTCACAGTTTCTCCTCCTCCTCACTTGCCCTCTATGATCACCTCTAGCTTTGCTTATAATTGTGAACTATTGCTATGCCTGCTCATTGTACTGATTACACCCCACTTTGGCTATGGGGGTGTGTCAGAATGTTATTATTGTCTAGCCTGTAGTGGGGTGCTCTATAGCGAGTACAACCCAGTTAGGGTTTGCTATATGTACCCCAACTGCTGCTAGTGAAACCTCCTCTCCTTTCAATCATTCTTGCTTAGTCCTGTTGACACATGGATACTGTAAATGGACGGGTTAAATGCCCGCTATCTGTCGGTCACCTCGCCCCTCCCCCTGCCCCACTCACACGCTTCGTATGCTGTCACTACTGTCGATAGCGGCAGGTTGGGCGGCGGCATTGCGGAGTGTGACGAGAAACACAAAGATGATATGCAGAGGGGAACTGGATGGGCGCCAGGGAGTAAGGAATCATAAGGAAACATATGCTGGGTTAGGCGAGAGGATATGGAACGAATAAGAAGTTCAAGACCTCCGTCCAACCAGCATTCGCATCACATCATTGAGTTACCTGTGTGACGACGGAAGCTGATGGACGACACGACAAAAGCGTGTATAACGTGTTACCTGTAAAATGAGGGCCGAGCGACAACCCGTAATCTGTGACAAATGCATACGGTTGGCATGAACACATTCACGTTCATAAATGTGACATCGCGGTCGACCCCACAGCGAGATATCCCTCACGCACATCTGGAGCAACCAAGAATCGGGTGGGTACATTAAGATAGCACAAACAGGGAAAAGTGTTAGTACGGCTGAAAAACAGAGCCCTTGTGGGGATAAATGGATGCTGCGAGAAACAGTGTAGTCTGGGTTCGTGGGGCTTGCAGCCGGTTTATTGCTGTGCGAATATTTTGAAGTCTGTTTCTACGGATACCGTGTCGCTAGTAATTTGATGTGGCACAAAAGTTTCTAGACCACTGTTCACGGAACTCGCCAAACCAAACCATTTCCTACAGTCTGATTTATCCACTCGTATCGCTTTCAACTTTCGCTAAAACATTCTGGAACCTAACTCTAAAACAAAGGTCTCCTCGGCAAATTTGTGACCAACTGTCTGGCGTCACAAAAATGTTGATGCACAGTGACTTTTTCCTCATATGGGCATTCGCATCTCAAATGTCACTTTCAGCCATGTAGCTTTCTGGAGACAGCTAGCACATTTCCACAGCTTTTTGGACGAAAAAACTTCGATTCCAATTTTTGGCCCTCGTACAACTCCGCGATGGGAGGATGGGAGGAGGGATAGACGGAGGGCAACCAAGGAAGCAGTAGGGCGGGGGAGTGAAAGAGAGGATGGTGGCAGGTGCGTGGATGAGCGGTATGGTACATGCAATGCAAAGATTCGTGGGATGGGTGCTATAGGCATGACAGACAGCGACCCGGTGCGGCATGTAAGGAGGGCGGATGGCGGTATGGGTGGAGCGGGAGAGATGCAGCCGAGCGATCATCATGTGCACTAATGGTACGGGTGCCGAGTTAGTTTAGAAGCGGAGTAGACTGGTTCCGGCTAAGCTCAGCTTGGAGCGCATGATTGCGCGGAGAGAATAGTGGGGGAGTAGGGAGGGGGAATGGCGGCGGGGTAGAGACGTGAGAAGAGGAGAGGGAGAGGAGGAGGGTGAGAGTGGGGATGGGAGGGGAAGGGGAGAGGGGGGGTTGGCCTGAAATCCCCCTCCCCCACTTTCCATCCGCCAACGTACATCATCATTGGAATGGACAGAATAGCGTGGGGGCTCTAGGCGAGCAAGGCAGAAGTCCCTGCTCACGCTGCTGCTTTTTCTCGGGGAAAGTTTTGAGGCGCCTCAAAACTCAACTCAACGCAGAAGTCCTTGCCTGCGCTGCTGCCTCTGCGTCACATCACAAGGACTCCTTGTGCGTACGCGGCAGAATTCCAGAGCAATTGACCGGCACCGCGGGGCGGCACGGGAGGAGAGCGGCGAGCGGGGGAGGAGCGGGGAGTGTGGTGCGCGAGGACAGCGGGATGGCGAATCTACTCCGCGCTTCTCGCCTTGCACTTCGCGCGTGCCGCAAACGGGTCATGCGATGCGATCAGAGAGTCACCTGCGGGGAGCACGCCGGGCCGTCGAAGAAGCCAAACGCATCGACGACGTCGCAGAACGCAGGGATGCACCAACGCACACAGCATTGCGGAAGTACTATCAGCGCACCTGCACGCGCACGCGCACGCACGCAAGGGAGTTGTAACATCCGTACCCAACCCCAGCTGGTCTCGATACGTCGAACCAGCTGAGGGAGAAATGTGGGGAAATCTGGTTGGTTGGGAAAGCGAGACTTACGGGCAATTCAGGATTGATTGGGAAACCAACCAATCGAAATTGTTGCTGAGTCAAACTTACGCAATTGGTTTGAGCTTGTTCAAACATAACCCACGTAAGTTCACCTCATCACTAATTCAACCAATCAGATCACAGCCCCAAGAGTGAGTCGACAATATTTCCGCCGCTCACTCCAAACACAACCAATAAACATCAAACACAGGTTTGTGATTGCCGTGCATTTCCTATCCTTGGTATCTGTAATATTATTGGTTGAGAATCTTGTTAATTGCCACATGGGCAAGGCCCAAGGGAGTGCACCCCTCCTTGCCATGGGGAAGGTGGCTGCATCCGAAGGGGGTCTAGGGAAGGGGGTCTGCATCCCATGTGCTTGGTGTACCCCTTCAAGGAGTGTCTCTGCATTGGCTTCCTGCTGCAAGCAGTTTAGGGGGTGTGTTGAAATATATTTCTTATATAAACTGCTTGTAGCAGTAGTTAGTGTAGTGTTACATTATTTGGTGGTGCACCTTGCTTGCTTTGCCTATAACCTTGTACCTTCTCTCCTTATTGAACACCTTTTCTCCTTTGGAACTCTCTCGACATTTCTCTTGAACCCTAAACCTAAGCTACTAAGTCACTCTAGCCATGGCTTCCAAGCCCAACTAGCTTAGTATCTTAACATGGTTTCAGAGCATTTATGCTCCTGGCCTGTGGGCCCACCTACTGCTTCCGCTGCGAGCGTGCGGCGGTTTTCTGCCCGCCGTGCGCCCCGGGCGCGCACAGCGGTTTCATCGCCCGTCGCGGCGCCCTGGGGGCCCGCGCGTCGCCCTCCTCCCGTCGCCTCGTCGCGGCGCCCTGGGGACCAGCGCGCCGCCCCCTCCCGTCGCCTCGTCGCGGCGCCCTGGGGGCCCGCGCGTCCCCCCCCTCCCGTCGCCTCGTCGCGGCACCTTGGGGGCCCGCGCGCCGCCCCCCTCCAGTCGCCACGTCGCGGCGCCTTGGGGGCCCGCGCGCGGCCCCTCCCGTCGCCCGTCGAGCCGGCCTCGGGGGCCCGTGCGCAGCCCCCCTTTCCCGTCCCCCGCCGTGGCGCCCTCGGGGGGGCCCACGCCCTGCTCCTTTGTGGCGCCCAGGAGACCCCCCGCCGCCTCCCTTTCCCTCCGTGCCCCGCCCCTGCTGTTTCCCGCGCTCCTGCCTGCGTTAGGGTTTGGGGGTGGCGGGCATGGGGGTGACCTGCTGCTCCTCCTCCTCCTCCGTCTCCCACTGCTGCAGCTACCGCTGAGGGGGGTGGGTGTGTGGGAGCCGAGGGTTTAGGGTTTAAGGGGGGTGCCGTGGGAGTGGAGCTTGGGGTATAGCAAGGGGTGTGTGAAAGGGGGGTGGGATAGTTGGGGGAGGTTGAGCGGAGGCTGCCGTCTTGTCGTCCGCAGCACCTGTAGTCCGGGGCGCTGTCCTGGTAGCCCAGAGAGCCTGCTGCGCCTGTCGCCCGTGGGTCCGTTGCTCCTGCCGCTCGTCTTAGCCGCGGAGCCTGTTACTCCAGTAGTCCGGGGCGCTGTCCCGGTAGCCACTGTGCCAGCCGCTCCTGTTGCCCGTGTGTCTGCAGCTTCAGCCGTCGCCTCCCATCTCTTCTCCTCTCACAGTTCCTCCTCGTCCTCACTTCCCCTCTCCTTCTGCTGTGCTTGGTGTACCCCTTCAAGGAGTGTCTCTGCATTGGCTTCCTGCTGCAAGCAGTTTAGGGGGTGTGTTGAAATATATTTCTTATATAAACTGCTTGTAGCAGTAGTTAGTGTAGTGTTACATTATTTGGTGGTGCACCTTGCTTGCTTTGCCTATAACCTTGTACCTTCTCTCCTTATTGAACACCTTTTCTCCTTTGGAACTCTCTCGACATCTCTCTTGAACCCTAAACCTAAGCTACTAAGTCACTCTATCCATGGCTTCTAAAGCCCAACTAGCTTAGTATCTTAACACTTGGATGCACGTGGCTTTCTACATTTCTAAGAAAAATGACTTGAACAAGAAAGGCTCGGGCAGTCCCGCGGAAAGGTCCTCGTCGTGACTACTCCTACATTTTTCCGAGAACGCTACTGTCGCTGTTGTTGTGAAGGCGCTTCAACGGACAATGAGTGCGATTGACGGCTTGGACCGAATAGGCGGCTCGGATGGATAAACATGGCTGGTCGCATGGAGGAGTGAGCCGAGGGGCTCGGTGACGCTCGGTAAGGGTATGTGGGGGTTTACTTGATGTAATTATATTCAAAGTTTCCATTTTGCACATCGCATTCTTAGGTGCAATGTATTACTATCATCCCCATGTTACGCAACTACAATGAAATTGTAATACGGTATATGATAGTATCGTAATCCAACCATCTTCTCACCCCATCAGCCATTGCCCTTGATCCACTTCTAAAATAAAGGCGTCTAGTCCTTGGCGAGTTAATCAGGTGGTCAGTACACTCGCGCTCGTGTAGGGAAAGTGGATACCCTGTAGCGAAGCACAAATCCCTGATTGATCTTTGGGAAAATATGTCAATGGTAACTTACATGGGGCACTAAAACGCGTACGGTAACGATTTCAACGCGTTTGGTAACTCGCTTAACGCGTTTGGTAACCTGCTTAACACGTTTGGTAACTCGTTTTGTCAGAATAACTGAGCAGGAATGGAATGAACTAGCACAGAGTTTGGTACAAGTAGGAAACCCTAACTTTGTGTACCCCCTAAGGTGTAACCCACTACAGCCTACACAATATAAACATACAATGTTTGACACACCCCCATAGGCGCAGTGGGAGACAACCACAGGGTCACAAGACCAGTCAAAGCAAAGCAAAGCAAGCTCAGGGTGGATCTCAAGGATTCCACACAAATTCCGAGCACAAGCAAGCGGTCACAAGACCAGTTCACATGCAGGTTTATAACAAAACAAGAGATACAGTGATCACAACCTAGCAAAAGTAAACAAGTAGGCATATATATATAGTGATCACAGTACAAGCAAGGTCAAGAGGTAAGCAAGTGAGGCCCAGTAGGTACAAGGCCTAGCAGAGTGCAAAAGCGCTGATGGTCACAAGGCTGAAGCGCCTTGGTGAACACATCAGCAGTGTTGGCCTCCGTGGCCACGTAACGCAGACAAAGCTGACCACGCTGCTGCAGCTCTCGAGCAAGGAAGTACCGCAGAGCGATGTGCTTCGTTCTGTGCTCCAGTCTGTGCTCCTCACACAAGGCAATGGCAGCCTTGTTGTCGACGTACAGCACTGGAGGAGAACGAGGCCGCTCTCCGAGGTCGGTCAGCAGGTAGGTCAGCCAGCGTAGCTCCTGAGCAGCCATGGCTGTGGCGTAGATCTCAGCCTCACAACTGGAGCTGAGAACAGAAGAAGAGCGAGTAGAACGCCAAGAAACTGAGCCAGAGCCAAGGCTGAAGGTGTAACCCTGGGACGACCGCTGAGTAGCCTGGTCGTCTGCCCAAGAAGAGTCTGAGTGCCCTGTGAGAACAACCCGGTCTCGCCCTCCAAGCACAAGCCCCATGCCCGACGTACTGCACAAGTAGCGCAACACCCTCTTAGCAGCATCCATGTGCTCCTTCCGGTGACGGCCAGGAGCGACATAGCGTGCTAGGATGCTAAGAGGGTATGCAAGGTCAGGTCGAGTGCAGGTCATCAGGTACATGAGGCAGCCCACAAGCTCTGGATACGGGCCACTCGGCTCTACGGACTCATCCGAAGGCAGAGCTGAGAGCGAGTGACCGGTAGGCAGAGGAGTGGACTGAGGCGAGGAGTACGTGAAGCGGAAGCGCTGGAGAACCTGCTGCACCATGTGTGACTGAGTCAGGGTGATGGTGCGCCGTGCTCTGTCCCGGGTGATCCGCAAGCCAAGATAGCTCGTCATCTCACCCAGGTCTGTGCACGTGTGTCTCCTCTGCAGCTCCGACTTCACGTGGGCGAGTGCCGCGGTGTCAGCAGTGGCAAAGACCAAGTCGTCGACGTACACGAGGATGTAGAACGGCGGCAGCGAGGTGTCGGTGCGTAGAAACAGCGACGGGTCAGCAGTAGAGGGAGCGAACCCAAGAGCCGCAAGTGTCGTCCTCAGTGTGTCGTGCCACTCACGTGGCGCCTGGCGGAGACCGTAGACCGGCCGCTGAAGCCTCCACTGGGTGCCAGGAGGAACTGACCCAGTGAAGCCAGGGGGGCGGCGCAGCCAGATCTCCTCGTGCAGGCTGCCCTGCAAGAAAGCAGTGCTGAAGTCAAGAGAGTGAAGCTCGTAGTCGCGGTGAGCGGCTATGTGCAGCAGCACCCAAAGAGTAGTCATCTTCGGGGTGGGGGAGAAGGTCTGAAAGAAGTCTACTCCCTCTCGCTGACTGAAGCCTCGAGCCACGTAGCGCGCCTTGAAGACAGGCGGAGAACCCGGCGGCCGCTTCACCCTGAAAATCCACATGCCACTGACGATGTTCGCCCCAGGAGGGGGAACCTCGTCTACGTAGGTGCCTGTGGACTTCCAGGAAGCCATCTCTGCGTCCATGGCTGACTGCCACTGAGAGGAGTAGGGACCCGCCATCGCCTCAGCGTAAGAGCGTGGGGTCGGGATGTCTGGTGCATCCGGGTCTCCCTCAGGGGCAACTAGCAAGGACACGAGACGGGGCAAAGCAGCAGCAAGGCAGTGGAACTCCTCCTGTCTGTCCTCAAGGACGTCCGTGCCGAGAGCACACTCACCCCCGACGGACGGAGGACAGGCAGACGCAGACTCAGACTCAGCGACAAGGCTGGCAGCGTAGTCTAGGCGACAGCGAGCAGCAAAGTCAACCAACTCAGCGACCAGAGCAGACGCAGCAGAGGACTCAAAGGTCGGGTCAGTGACAACTGTAGCGAGGAGACGCGTAACAGTGGGACTGGCAGCACGACGGGAGTCAGACTCCGGGTCAGGAAGAGTAGGAAGAGAGGACGCAGGAGGAGACGGCAGCGGGACACGCTGCGGAGCAGTGGAGGGACGCAGAGTCATGTAGTGAGTGCCAGGGACAGGAGGAGGACGCTCACGTGGGACACGACGACCAGTGCGAGCAGTACGAACAGGCGACGCAGGACGAGACTCAGGCTCACGACGCTCTGTAAGACCTCCTGTGGGACCAGCGTAAGGAGAGGGAGCAGGGAGAGGCGAGGCAGGCGGTAACTGTGACTGCGGCTGGACAGGCAGAGGACACTCGACTGAGGGAGGAGGACTAGGAGGAGGAGCCTGACCAAGAACCTGCTGAAGGAGCGGTACGAAGTACGGTCGCGGCCGCGCAGCGTCTCCAGAAGCAGCAGGGACACCAGTGGCAGCCCCAACGCCCGAGTCCTCAGCACCAGCAGCAGCTCCAACGCCTGGGTCCTCAGCACCAGCAGCAGCGCCACCGGTCGGGTCCTCAGCACCAGCAGCAGCTCCAACGCTCGGGTCCTCACCACCAGGCGCAGGGCCACCGGTCAGGTCCTCAGCACCAGCAGCAGCGCCACCGGTCGGGTCCTCAGCACCAGCAGCAGCTCCAACGCCCGGGTCCTCAGCACCAGCAGCAGCTCCAGCGTCCGGGTCCTCAGCACCAGCAACAGCACCACCGCTCGGGTCCGCAGCACCAGGAGCACCACTACGAAGACTGCAGCGCCGCGTGTACCACTCGCGGATCACCTGAATGGGGGGGAGCTCCTGGGTAGGAGGGGAAGTACCGGGACGAGCTCCAGAAGCACCTCTCCGGAGGCGGCAGTACTCGAGGTACCTCTCCTGCAGCTGCTGGGAGGAGGGGGCTCCTCCAGGTGGAGCACGCTCAGGCCCAGCACCCCCAGACTCAGCACCCCCAGACTCAGCACCCCCAGACTCAGCACCCCCAGGCTCAGTACCTCCAGGCTCCGCACCTCCAGGCTCCGCACCTCCAGGCTCCGCACCTCCAGGCTCCGCACCTCCAGGCTCAGCACCCCCAGGCTCCGCACCTCCAGGCTCAGCACCCCCAGGCTCCGCACCCTCAGACGCAGCACTCCCAGGCTCAGCACCCCCAGACGCAGGACGCGAGTCAACAGCTACCTCGACAGGCTCACCTGGGTCTACCTGGGACACACCTGAGGGAGCGGCACCCTGAGGGGGGAGGGGGTCTGGTACCTCAGCACCTGGAGCGAGGAAGAGAGGCGGGGGGGGGAGCGGGGCAGTGCGGTAGGGGAAGAGGCGGTAGAAGGGGACGGACTCGTCAAAAGTGACGTCCTGAGAGGCCAGAACCCGGCGCGAGGTGACGTGGTAAAACTGCCATCCAGGCGCGTCGGGAACAAAGCCAAGAAAGACACAGGGAACAGCGCGACGCGAGAGCTTGTCCGCGGACGTGTCGCGGACAAAAGCTCGAGATCCCCAGACCCGGAAACGCGACGCATCGCCAACCTCTCCCGTCCACCGTAGAGTCGGGGAAGTCTCCGGCAAGGAGACACGGGGCCAGAGGTTGAGCTGATGCGCTGCGTACCGGACCGCAAACGGCCACAGAAAGTGGGGAGCAGCCGCATGGGTCAGGGAGGTACGAGCGACCTCCATGACCAAGCCAATGCGGCGCTCAGCGACCCCATTCTGCTGTGGAGAGGCCGGAAGCGTGAACGACTGCTCAATGCCGTGCTCAGCACAGTAGGCTGCCAAGAGGTCGGAGGCGAACTCACCACCTCTGTCAGAGTGCAAGCGCAGGACAGGAAAGTCCGAGTGAAAGCGCTTGCCTAGCTGGAGACGGGCTCGGCTGATCCAGGGGATCAAAACACCAGGGACGTCACCCTTGGCGCGCAAGGGGAAGACCGTGGTGTAGCGCGAGTAGTCGTCAACAACTATCAGGAAGTACCTCTCCTGACCCTGACCACGGACGCGGGCTGGGCCCCACACGTCCATGTGGAGCGTCTGCAAGGGAGCAGTCGTCGGGGGAAAGGAGGAGGAGTGAGGAGCGGCGCGCTGCCGCCCCTCGACACAGGGAATGCAGTCAGGAGCAGGGGAGTCGGGAAGGGGAGGGAGCACCCTGGGAAGACCAGCAACAAGGTCCCATTTGTGCATGGCCCGAAGGCGCTGCACAGACGGGTGACCAAGGCGGTGGTGCCAGAGGACAGTCTCATGCGCCAGAGAGCGACATGAGCAGGGGGCGGACAGCTGACCTGACGCAGACGCAGACGCAGACGCAGCTACCTGAGGGGACGCAGTGGTCAGTGTGTACAGGTCCGACCCCGGCTCCCGAGTGAAAGTAGCCAGGTGGCGGCCCGTCCGAGCACACGTGCAATGTGTCACACGCTCGTAGGCAGGGGTGAACTGGTGAACACCCCCGTCCTGCAGAGCACAGCCCGCCACCAAGTTCGTAGAGAACGAGGGGAGGTAGAGACCTGAGAGCGTGCCGGACGGAACCGCTGGACACGGAAGTGTAGTGGAGGAGGTCGCAATGACCGGACCCCCAGAGGGGTCAGCAAGAGAGACAGCAACCGGCCGAGCTAGTGGCTCAAGGACAGTGCGGTCACGAAAGAAAGAGCGAGAAGCACCTGAGTCCAGTGTGAAGGTGTGCAGTGCAGCAGTCGACTCAGTACCAGGGGGCACAGACGCACTAGCACCTAGGGCAGCTGCTGCAGCAGGACCTGTGGGAGCAGACACACTAGCACCTAGAGCAGCAGCTGGGCTGGCCTGAATGCCCGGGTCGGGCGGAACACGCAAGTACTGAGCACCCTCTCCACTAATAGACATTGCATACATGGCAGTGAGAATAGCATCAAAGTCTAGAGCCCAGATATCAACACCCTTCTTTTCCAGATCAGCCCAGCGCGGCAGCTCAGTGGCGTCAGGAAACTGGGTGCGCCACGCGTCGTTGAGGCGCGCGAAGCAGCGCTGCGTCTGGTGCGGTCTCCCACACGTCTGGCCAGTGCGGTCGCCTGTGCGAATAACATACGTGCAGGTAAAACCGCGCTGCGCATACCACTCACGGGCGGCCTGAAGCGTCGGGGAAGGCTGCTGACTCTGGCCTCCGCCCGTGCCTCCACGACCACCACCTCCTCCGCCTCCGCCCCGGCCACCTCCACCCCTGCCGCTGCCACGACCACCTCCGCCTCCGCCGCCGCCTCCGCCCCTGCCACCACTCCCACCGCTGCTGTCACCTCCCCCACTACCGCCACTAGCCTCCCCAGTCGCGCCTCCACCGCCACCACCTCCACCCCCGCCTCCTCCGCCGCCACCCCCACCCCTGCCCCCCTTGCTCCTGCGGCGCCCGCCCGAAGCAGACGCAGTCCCGACCTTCTCAGCACCAAGGAGGTCGACAGCAGCAGCAGAGGCGACAGAGGGGAGGAGGGGGGAAGGGGAACACCCCTCAAAGAAGGGGCCGCGAGGGTCGCCACGAGAGGTGCCTACAGCGACGATACTGGCCTCAGCTGCAAGCAGTTCCTTCTCGAGGAGGGCTACGGTGAGCTCGGTGGGGGAGCGAGAGAGGAAGTGGTCCCTGACTGCGCGGAGAGAGTCAGGGAGGCGAGTGACGATGTGGTAGAGAGTGATCCAGAGCGGGGGGGGGTTGCTAGCGAGGAACTCGTCAGGCATGGCAGCGCGAAAGCGGGCCTCACTAGTCTTAAGGTGGGTGATGAGGTCTGCGACAGTGTGAAAGGAGGCCAGGTCGGGGAACAGGTAGGGGAGAGTGAGGCGGCCTAGCGTGGCAGAAGCGGGTGAGGAGTAGCGGGCAACGACAGCGGTGTACAGTTCCTTAGCAGTCTTGCACTGGCCGAAGTGCTCGCGCTCATCTAGCGGCAGGGAGTTGCGTATGGCGAAGCGAGCGTGCGCGTCACGGGTCTGCCACTGTGAGCGCTCAGTGGGGGGAGCAGTAGTAAGAGGGGCAGTAGCGTGGCCGAGAGCATGGTCGTACAGAGAAATATCCTCCTTGGCCGTGAGCTGTAGGAACAGGTGTAGGTCATCGAGCCAGGTGTCGAACTTCACCGGACGGCCCTCGGCGTCGAAAGCTAGAACGGGAGGGCTAGCCATAGCGATAGTAGCAGTAGCAGCAGCAGTAAACAAAGTAGGGCCGCAGTAGCTGTAAAGACGCACTAGCAGGAGTCGCAGGGGCGCACGGGATGCGGTGGTAGGCCGGCAGTAGCGGCGTGCGGTGGCGGCTGCAGGTGCGGACAGTCAGTAGCGGCGGGCCGGCAGCGAGCGCGTGCGGTGGCGGCTGCGGGTGCGCACGGGCGGCAGCGGCGGGCCGGCAGGCGAGGGCGTGCGGCGGCAGCTGCGGGTGCTCACGGGCGGCAGCGGCGGGCCGGTAGCGGGTGCGTGCGGCGGCGGCTGCGGGTGCGTACGGGCGGCAGCGGCGGGCCGGCAGCGGGTGCGTGCGGCGGCGGCTGCGGGTGCGCACTAGCGGCAGCAGCGGGCCGGCAGCAGGCTGCTTGCGGGCCGCGCAAGCAGCGCGCGGGCCGGCAGCGGGTAGCGGGCGGTTCGCGGGCGGCGTGCAGGCCGCGCGGGCGGTTCGCGGGCGGTGCGCGGGCGGTTCGCTAGAGGGCCAACGGGGCCGGTAGGTGCGATCGCAATCGACGGGGCCAGCGGGGCCGGGAAAAAAAAGGTAACGCTCGCGAGGGCGCTACGGGGGAGACGCTAAGAACGCGCTCCGGTAAGTAGGTAGGTAGGTAGGTATCGTACGGTGGGCCCTGAGAACAGTCCTAGCGAAGGACCTGCTCTGAAACCATGTCAGAATAACTGAGCAGGAATGGAATGAACTAGCACAGAGTTTGGTACAAGTAGGAAACCCTAACTTTGTGTACCCCCTAAGGTGTAACCCACTACAGCCTACACAATATAAACATACAATGTTTGACACGTTTAACACATTTGGTAACTCTACACTAGCAGCCCATCACGCGAATGGTAACTACATGAAATTCCCACCGAAATTGAGCCTGATTCTGGTTTTTCCCGCTCGCGTCAGAATAAATTGACAAATCCTGAAGCAGAAAATTCTGACACACTCTCCGAAATTCTGACACAAAGTTCCGAAATTCTGACACACTTTCCGAAATCCTGACACACTTTCCGATTTTCAAGCAAAGTACAGAAACGTAAGTTTTGTTGAAACAGCTTTTCTTACATAAATGTTTCTGGCGCACTTTCCGCAAACTGTTTGTACTTTATTCTATCGTGCAGCCGGGGCAAACAAATCTATATCCCTTTCAGATGGCAAATAAATTTGAGAGCAACAACCTTAAACTTCTTGCGACCAGACGTTTATGGATCTTTATTAAAAAAAAAATAAAAAGATGTAATTTTGAAAATGTTTTTTTTCCACATGAAAAAATCTTCCAACGTTGCAGTATTAAAAAAAAAAAATTCCCTATGTCCTTTCGGGAATAGTTTTTTTTATCGTTTTGCAAGTTCGCAATCATGCTATCAAAATATGATGTTATCCATTTTTGTACGAGCTACATAATTATATATAAATTCTGAACTTTTCGGTCCGTGGTAATAGAACAAACGGGGTCCTTAATTTTCGTGGCGGGACGCGTTCAAGAAAGATAATGATGTGCGTAAAAGCTCTCAAACTCGATAAATTCCTCATTTTCAGGGAGATTTTCATGTAGTTACCATTCGCGTGATGGGCTGCTAGTGTAGAGTTACCAAATGTGTTAAGCGAGTTACCAAACGTGTTAAGCGAGTTACCAAACGCGTTAAGCGAGTTACCAAACGCGTTGAAATCGTTACCGTACGCGTTAAAGTGCTCGATGTAAGTTACCATTGACATATTTTCCCTTGATCTTTTCCTGAAGCCACAGTAGCAGCTAGGCGGAAACACCACCCTGCAAACGCAAGTTCCCCCAACCGTCACACCTGGTAGCGAGGAGGAAACATGCCTAGCGGTTTCGCACTGCGGCAGTGCAAGAGCTTCTGTCGAAGCGTCGCGTCGCACGGCCGTGGCGAAGACTGGCTTCGACGATTGAGCTGGCAAACCGCCTCTGAAACTGTGCTGAGAGATTCGCATGGCTTTTCGCCCGCTTCGCGAGAGTCGCATGGCAGGTCGCTTCCTCCGCGCGAATCGCATGCACACGCCGGTCCCAAGCCGGACCGGTATATTCACCCTGATTTCCGCGGTACTACCTGCAGCGGATGCAGCAGCGGCACTGCTGGGAGTGTAGGCTGCACTGGTAGGAGTATTTGGAGCAGCAGGGCTGTGAGCAGCGGCAGCAGCGTCAGAAGCGCCGGTAGAAACAGCAGAGGCGGCGGCGGCGGCGGCGGCGACAGTTTATCGCTGCCCGGGGTCAAGCACATCGTGGCGATGGCGTCCGCGAAAGGCGGCGTCGGCAAGTCCACCACTGCCGGTGCTCCTCCCCGTCTCCCCGCCTCCCCACCTCCCCGCCTCCCCGCCTCCCCGCCTCCCCGCCTCAGCGCGCCCCATCGCCGCAGCGCCGAGCCCCACGCTGCTTCATCTCCACACATCCTATCCCACCCTCCCCTCCCCCTCCCCCCTCCACCTCACTCCCCATCCCCCTTTGCCTCCCCCTCTCTATCTCCTAATCCGTCCCCATGCCCTTCCCCATTCTCTTCCCCCGTCCCTTCACTGCATGTCCACCTTCCTCTCACCCCGTCCCTCTCCTAGAATCTCTCTCACTCAATCCATCTCACCTCCTTCCTCCACCTGAATGGCCCTCCCCAGATGCCTTACACCCCTATGGCTAGGACTTGTTTCTCGCGTGGAATGCTTTTCACCCCAAGCCTCTCATCATGTGCCTCTCCTTCGGCGCCTTTAACTCCATCCAACTCCCTGCATGCCTCTTTATCGTTGTCTAATCTCCTCGCCCTGAAATCCTCTCACCCCGTGCCTCTCACCCCGTGCCTCTCACTCCGTGCCTCTCACCCCGTGCCTCTCACTCCGTGCCTCTCACCCCGTGCCTCTCACCCCGTGCCTCTCACCCCGTGCCTCTCACCCCGTGCCTCTCACCCCGTGCCTCTCACCCCGTGCCTCTTTCTTTCCCCCCACAGTGAACCTGGCAGTGGTCCTCGCGCATCACATGCGCCTGCACGTGGGGCTACTAGACGCGGACGTGTTCGGCCCCTCACTGCCCAACCTGCTCGTCCTGCACTGTACCACGCCCCCCCTTCACCCCTCTTTACCGCAGTGAACCTAGCAGTGGCCCTTTCACGCCACATGCGCCTGCAGGTGGGGCTGTTAGATGGGGACATATTCGGCCCCTCACTGCCCAGCCTGCTCGGCCTGGCCACAGCCGGGCGCCCCCAGCTCGCCTCCGCTGCCCCCAACGCGCGCATGCTGCCGCTGCAGGCGCACGGCATGCTCTGCATGTCCATGGGCTTCCTCATGCCTGCTGACGTGGCGGCCGTGTGGCGCGGGCCCATGGTGATGGCGGCAGTGGAGAAGCTTGTAAGGGGGACGGAGTGGGGGCGGCTGGATGTGCTCGTGGTGGACATGCCGCCCGGCACGGGCGACGTGCAGCTCAGCATGAGCCAGCGCGTGCGCCTCTCAGGTGCGCGTCCTCCCCCCACCCTCCACTATTCCAGTCGTCCCTCCCATCTCCCCGGCACGGGCGACGTGCAGCTCAGCATGAGCCGGCGGGTCCGGCTGTCAGGTACGTGGCATACGGATTGCATGGGTTCGGATGGGTGGGGATGGATTGGAATGGAATGGAATGGAATGGAATGGAATGGAATGGAATGGAATGGAATGGAATGGAATGGAATGGAATGGAATGGAATGGAATGGGATGGGATGGATGGAATGGGATGGCATGGGATGGGATGGGATGGGATGGAATGGAATGGAATGGAATGGAATGGAATGGAATGGAATGGAATGGAGTGGAATGGAATGGAATGGAATGCGAGGGTTTGGGGTGGGATGGTATGATGCCAGCACTATTGGAGAAAGCAGTGCAGGTGTGTGGCAGTGGGGAGGCGGAGCTGGGGTTGTGCGCCCGTCACGCCACACTGCCTGCCCATGCGCCCAGCACTGCTGGTGGTTTCCACACACCTCGTCTCTTTCAATCGTCTCTTCCGTCTCACCTTTCTCACCCTCTCACCATCCACTGTTCTGCCCGTCCACTGCACCAGGACCAGTCCACCCTCTCACTCTCCCATTCCTCCACCCACCCACCCTCTCACTCTCCCATTCCCCCTCCCGTCCACCCTTCCCCCCTTCCACTCTTCCATTCTTCCACCCATCCACCTGTTCCCCCCACCAGGGGCAGTGGTGGTGTCAACACCGCAGGACCTCGCACTGATGGATGCGCGGAGGGGAGTGACCATGTTCCGTTAGGTCAACGTGCCAGTGGGTGATGGGATGGTGGTGATGGGATGGGGGTGATGGGATGGTGGTGATGATGGGATGGTGGGTGATGGGATGGTGGGTGATGGGATGGTGGGGTGATGGGATGGTGGGTGATGGGATGGTGGGTGATGGGATGGTGGGTGATGGGGTGGTGGGTGATGGGATGGTGGGGTGATGGGATGGTGGGTGATGAGATGGTGGGTGATGGGATGGTAGGTGATGGGATGGTGGGTGATGGGATGGTGGGTGATGGGGTGGTGGGTGATGGGATGGTGGGGTGATGGGATGGTGGGTGATGGGATGGTGGGTGATGGGATGGTGGGTGCTGGGGTGGTGGGTGATGGGATGGTGGGTGCTGGGGTGGTGGGTGATGGGTTGGTGGGTGATGGGGTGGTGGGTGATGGGGTGGTGGGTGATGGGGTTGTGGGATGGTAGGATGGTAGGTGATGGGGCGGTGTGGTGGGTTCTGGGGTGGTGGGTGTTCTGGTGGGGGTGTTGTAATGAGGCTGTAGCGTGGTGGGTAAGTTTCGGTGCGAGTGATAATGTTCTGACAAGTCAATGTGTCAGTGCCTTCTGCCGGGCTGCTATGGTGTGATGGTGGTCCAGTGATCGTGTGTGCCTGTGTTGGTGGTTAGTGTGCCAGTGGGGTCACTGCTCCTCTCTCCTCTTCTCTCCTCTCTTACACCTTCCACAGGGAAACTGGTGCACAGTGGTTCGTCTTGTGTGGCTGTGCAGGTTCCATTTCTGCAGATCCTATTTTTCCAGTTTGGCCAAGTTTCCATAAACATCCCTCCATGCATCCCTCCATGCATCCCTCAATGCATCCCTCCATGCATCCCTCCATGCATCCCTCCATGCATCCCTCCATGCATCCCTCCATGCATCCCTCCATGCATCCCTCCATGCATCCCTCCATGCATCCCTCCATGCATCCCTTCATGCACCCCTCCATGCATCCCTTCATGCATCCCTCCATGCATCCCTCCATGCGCCTCTACACACAGGTGCTGGGCGTGGTGGAGAACATGAGTTACTTCACCTGCCTTGCCCTGACCGCTCCTTCATTGTAACCCCCCTTGCACCTGCCTTGCGCCCCTGCTTGCACTCCTGCATGCGCCTCTACACACAGGTGCTGGGCGTGGTGGAGAACATGAGTTACTTCACCTGCCTTGCCCTGACCGCTCCTTCATTGTAACCCCCCTTGCACCTGCCTTGCGCCCCTGCTTGCACTCCTGCATGCGCCTCTACACACAGGTGCTGGGCGTGGTGGAGAACATGAGTTACTTCACCTGCCCGTCCTGCTCCCACCGCGCCACCATTTTCGGCCATGGAGGGGTCAGGCAGGCTGCCGCTGACTTGGGGATCGAGTTCCTCGCAGAGGTGGGTTGCGTTTTGAGTCGTCTCAAAACACAGGTGGGTTGCTGGGGTTTGCAGGGTATCCTGGAAGTTTCCGGGACATGGAGGTTTTCCTGCAGAAGTGGGATCCTAGGTTTCATGGCACACGTTTGTGTTCCCCCATGCCCTGCCTCTTGCCTCCGTTTGTTCGTCCTGGCCATGCATTTCATTCATCCCACTCCTGGCCACTCTCCCCCCTCCACCACCCCTCCTTCTTTCCCCGCCAACCTCCTTCCCTCCTCTTCCCCCCACCCCCTGCCTTCTTCTCACTCATTATTACTTGCCTTGGTCCTCCTGTTTCCTCACATCCTTGTGGCTTCCCCATACCGTGTGCTCATGCACACACACCCACTGCCAAGCCACGTCCTCCTCCTCACCAGCACCATGTGTCTGTCTGCTCACCTCCTCCCCATGTGCCTCTTGCGGTAAACCCGCAATCATGAAACATATTGTTGCACTCGTCATGCCGTCGGCCCACCCAATCTTCCCTCCCCCTTTTTCCCACTTCCCACCTTCTCTCCTTCCCCACTTCGCCTCTTCCCCTTTTCCCCGCCCCCTCTTACTCCCTTTCCCCAATCCCCCCTTTTCCCACGGTCCCCCTTCCCTTTGTCGCTTCTTCCCCTTTCCCCCGTTCAACACTTACCCCCTTCCCCCTGCCCTATTGCTCTCCCCCATTCCTTCTCGCCCCCTTACCCACTTTCCCCCTTTCCCCCCTTCCCCGCTCGCCCCCTTCTCCCTTCGCCCACTTTCGCCCCTCCCCTTCCGCCCCCTCCTCCCCCCCTCCTTCTCCCCGCCCTCCTCCCCTCTCCCAGGTGCCTCTCCTGCCGTCCATCTGCAGTCGCTCAGACAGTGGCATCCCCGTTGCTCTCAACACCTCGCCCCCTTACCCACTTTCCCCTTCCCCCCCTTTTCACCGTCCCCTCTTCCCGGCTCGCCCCCTTCCCGTTCACCCACTTCCCCCTTCCCCCTCCCCTCCTTCCCCCCTCCCCCCCTCCACCCCTCCTTCCCCTCCTCCCCCCTCTCCTAGGTGCCTCTCCTGCCGTCCATCCGCAGTCGCTCAGACAGCGGCCTCCCCGTTGCTCTCGGCGCATCTGCTGCTGCTGCAAGCGAGCGAGAAGGTTGGGCGGCAGAAGGGGCGGCAGAAGGTGCGGCAGCCGTAGGCAGGGCGGCAGAAGGTGGAGAAGTAGCAGAGGAGGGGGCAGATGGTGGGAGTGGTGGGGCAGAGGCGGCAGTGGTGGCAACATATGAGGGCATGGCGAGGAGGGTGTGGGAGAAACTTGAGGAGCAAGCACAGGCGGGTGGAGGTGTACAGGGGCCAATGATAGTTAATCACTGATGGGATGGGATGATACCATATTCCCCCGGATATACCACCCTAGGGTGCTATGATAACTACACAAAAAAAAGGGGGGGTCTTGTCATCGGAAAAAGCTACATTGCACCCGGGTCTTTACATAATGTACATTTTTTTATAGTGAAAAACGTTCAGAACTAAATGTACATGTTTGCCTTGGTGGTACCGTCATCGCCCGGATATAAGACATATATGTCTTATCTCGTACACGGGAAAAAATGCTTGAGTTATCTTGTAAACGGGATGGTTTAGGGTGTCTTATAAGTCTTATAAATGGAAATTTTTTTAACTACTTAGAAATATCTTCCGTTCTTCTTGAAAAAGAGTTCCTCATAATGAGTGTGGATGTTGCGAAGGTGCCACTTCGGCAACCACTGCCCGGGACGCCACGTCATGGAGAACACCTGCAGAGGCAAATTTGGTAGGTCCTGGGTCAGCGCGTGGAAGAATTCGCGCTTCGCAAGGGTAAAAATGTACGCGTTATTTCAACGCTCGCTACCATGTATTGTATTTTCGATTATAAGACATATATGTCTTATCTCGTACACACAAATAGGTGTCTTATAATGAGGCTAGCCTGTTTATAAGAGACACCCGTATAGTAGACAACCCCTGTCTACTATTCAACACTGTCTTATATCCGGGCGTTTACGGTAGATTGTTGGTTGGGTGCGCAAAACCGAGGACTGGGCGATAATGTTAGGCGCGAGGGTTAGCTGCCACATTGCAAGCACCAACAAGGCCCTCTGTCAGGCCCTGATTGGTCGAAATCACACCCCCTCGATTGGGAGTTTTAGCGCTGTATTGCGTCATATGTAGCTTGTTTCTGCTAATGTTAACTTGTAGATGGATTATCATTGGAAACCCTGTGCAACTTAGGCAAAAACAGCAATTTTACCCGTACATAACACCCCCCCCCCCCCCCCGGGTGCTATATAGGATGCCCCCAAAAGGGGGGGTATAGTAGAAACGAGGCCCGCTATAGCACCCCCCCCGCACAAGCCACCCGGGGGGTGCTCTATTTCGGGGGGTGGTATGTCCGGGGGAATACGGTACCGGTATGGTAGATGAAATATTGTATTTGCCTTGTACGGTGCTGCACATTGTTGTAAATATATGAATGTTTAAGATGGGGAACTGAGGTCTTTTCGTTCCTGTAATATCTCGCATCTACCCTGAGAATGCATTATAGTGAATGAGGAACGTTAAAATATATTTTATCAGTTGAGTGTTTGCTTTTGTAACCTCCTGGTTTCACCGACCCTGAATGAGCGCCACCAAGCCTCACTGGGCTACGCTCATCCATCCAGCAAGCCATGAGAGAATTACCGCGGCACAGGCTTCGGCATCGTGATTTTTTTATATTGCGGGGCAATTTTTGTAAAACCTGAAACGCGATCGCGCCACCTTTCATCACGCGGTTTCCGTGCACGCGTCATTTCGACAACCCGAAATGTAGTGTAGCAGTTCATGTAGGGTCAGCTCAAATTTTTTAACTAGACAATATAAGCCCCATCTCTAAGAAAGTTGGGACCTGACCACAATTTTTGTCACGCGAGAAGCTCTTCCAGGCCTGCCTAGTTGGTTCGACATGTGTTCGGCAGCTGGTTCAGTCTGGATACCCCAACCATCATCGTCGAGGCTATCTGCAAAACCGCATGCCCCACCAAATCAACAGTTCAGTGTTGGCTTGGCTCGAGGAACTAATGAATATCAGCCCATGAATCGCTGACGGTGTCAAACTATATATATATTATCATAATTAATGTTGTGTAGGCTGTAGTGGGGTAGCCAATGTGGGGTACACCCCTTTAGGGTTCTCTTACTTGTACCCAAACACCCTCGATAGTTAACATCCACTCCTACCTATTCTATCTAACATGGTATAGAGCAGGAGGTCCTTAGGACCTTAGGAACCTTTTTGGGTTGCGAAGCAACCTATTACAATCGTTATGTGCAATTCTTTTTTCATCCACGATATTTATAGAAGATGAAGAAAAAATGTTATGGACAATATCGTAAGTGACGACTATGTATTTGCCCTGGCAATTTAGCTTGTGTGCCATGGTACTATACATTCTTTGTAGTTCGCCCTGAATTTACTGTGGATGGATTGTCAGAAATAACTGAGCAGGAATGAATGAACTAGAACAGAGTTTGGTACAAGTAGGAAACCCTAACTTTGAGTACCCCCTAAGGTGTAACCCACTACAGCCTAGACAATATAAACATGCAATGTTTGACACACCCCCATAGGCGCAGTGGGAAACAACCACAGGGTCACAAGACCAGTCAAAGCAAAGCAAAGCAAGCTCAGGGTGGATCTCAAGGATTCCACACAAATTCCGAGCACAAGCAAGCGGTCACAAGACCAGTTCACATGCAGGTTTATAACAAAGTAAGAGATACAGTGATCACAACCTAGCAAAAGTAAGCAAGAAGGCATATATATATAGTGATCACAGTACAAGTAAGGTCAAGAGGTAAGCAAGTGAGGCCCAGTAGGTACAAGGCCTAGCAGAGTGCAAAAGCGCTGATGGTCACAAGGCTGAAGCGCCTTGGTGAACACATCAGCAGTGTTGGCCTCCGTGGCCACGTAACGCAGACAAAGCTGACCACGCTGCTGCAGCTCTCGAGCAAGGAAGTACCGCAGAGCGATGTGCTTCGTTCTGTGCTCCAGTCTGTGCTCCTCACACAAGGCAATGGCAGCCTTGTTGTCGACGTACAGCACTGGAGGAGAACGAGGCCGCTCTCCGAGGTCGGTCAGCAGGTAGGTCAGCCAGCGTAGCTCCTGAGCAGCCATGGCTGTGGCGTAGATCTCAGCCTCACAACTGGAGCTGAGAACAGAAGAAGAGCGAGTAGAACGCCAAGAAACTGAGCCAGAGCCAAGGCTGAAGGTGTAACCCTGGGACGACCGCTGAGTAGCCTGGTCGTCTGCCCAAGAAGCGTCTGAGTGCCCTGTGAGAACAACCCGGTCTCGCCCTCCAAGCACAAGCCCCATGCCCGACGTACTGCACAAGTAGCGCAACACCCTCTTAGCAGCATCCATGTGCTCCTTCCGGTGACGGCCAGGAGCGACATAGCGTGCTAGGATGCTAAGAGGGTATGCAAGGTCAGGTCGAGTGCAGGTCATCAGGTACATGAGGCAGCCCACAAGCTCTGGATACGGGCCACTCGGCTCTACGGACTCATCCGAAGGCAGAGCTGAGAGCGAGTGACCGGTAGGCAGAGGAGTGGACTGAGGCGAGGAGTACGTGAAGCGGAAGCGCTGGAGGACCTGCTGCACCATGTGTGACTGAGTCAGGGTGATGGTGCGCCGTGCTCTGTCCCGGGTGATCCGCAAGCCAAGATAGCTCGTCAGCTCACCCAGGTCTGTGCACGTGTGTCTCCTCTGCAGCTCCGACTTCACGTGGGCGAGTGCCACGGTGTCAGCAGTGGCAAAGACCAAGTCGTCGACGTACACGAGGATGTAGAACGGCGGCAGCGAGGTGTCGGTGCGTAGAAACAGCGACGGGTCAGCAGTAGAGGGAGCGAACCCAAGAGCCGCAAGTGTCGTCCTCAGTGTGTCGTGCCACTCACGTGGTGCCTGGCGGAGACCGTAGACCGGCCGCTGAAGCCTCCACTGGGTGCCAGGAGGAAATGACCCAGTGAAGCCAGGGGGGCGGCGCAGCCAGATCTCCTCGTGCAGGCTGCCCTGCAAGAAAGCAGTGCTGAAGTCAAGAGAGTGAAGCTCGTAGTCGCGGTGAGCGGCTATGTGCAGCAGCACCCGAAGAGTAGTCATCTTCGGGGTGGGGGAGAAGGTCTGAAAGAAGTCTACTCCCTCTCGCTGACTGAAGCCTCGAGCCACGTAGCGCGCCTTGAAGACAGGTGGAGAACCCGGAGGCCGCTTCACCCTGAAAATCCACATGCCACTGACGATGTTCGCCCCAGGAGGGGGAACCTCGTCTACGTAGGTGCCTGTGGACTTCCAGGAGGCCATCTCTGCGTCCATGGCTGTCTGCCACTGAGAGGAGTAGGGACCCGCCATCGCCTCAGCGTAAGAGCGTGGGGTCGGGATGTCTGGTGCATCCGGGTCTCCCTCAGGGGCAACTAGCAAGGACACGAGACGGGGCAAAGCAGCAGCAAGGCAGTGGAACTCCTCCTGTCTGTCCTCAAGGACGTCCGTGCCGAGGGCACACTCACCCCCGACGGACGGAGGACAGGCAGACGCAGACTCAGACCTAGCGACAAGGCTAGCAGCGTAGTCTAGGCGACAGCGAGCAGCAAAGTCAACCAACTCAGCGACCAGGGCAGACGCAGCAGAGGACTCAAAGGTCGGGTCAGTGACAACTGTAGCGAATAGACGCGTAACAGTGGGACTGGCAGCACGACGGGAGTCAGACTCCGGGTCAGGAAGAGTAGGAAGAGAGGACGCAGGAGGAGACGGCAGCGGGACACGCTGCGGAGCAGTGGAGGGACGCAGAGTCATGTAGTGAGTGCCAGGGACAGGAGGAGGACGCTCACGTGGGACACGACGACCAGTGCGAGCAGTACGAACAGGCGACGCAGGACGAGACTCAGGCTCACGACGCTCTGTAAGACCTCCTGTGGGACCAGCGTAAGGGGAGGGAGCAGGGAGAGGCGAGACAGGCGGTAACTGTGACTGCGGCTGGACAGGCAGAGGACACTCGACGGAGGGAGGAGGACAAGGAGGAGGAGCCTGACCAAGAACCTGCTGAAGGAGCGGTACGAAGTACGGTCGCGGCCGCGCAGCGTCTCCAGAAGCAGCAGGGACACCAGTGGCAGCCCCAACGCCCGAGTCCTCAGCACCAGCAGCAGCTCCAACGCCCGAGTCCTCAGCACCAGCAGCAGCACCACCGGTCGGGTCCTCAGCACCAGCAGCAGGGCCACTGGTCAGGTCCTCAGCACCAGCAGCAGCGCCACCGGTCGGGTCCTCAGCACCAGCAGCAGCGCCACCGGTCGGGTCCTCAGCACCAGCAGCAGCTCCAGCCCCCGGGTCCTCAGCACCAGCAGCAGCTCCAGCGTCCGGGTCCTCAGCACCAGCAACAGCACCACCGCTCGGGTCCGCAGTACCAGGAGCACCACTACGAAGACTGCAGCGCCGCGTGTACCACTCGCGGATCACCTGAATGGGGGGGAGCTCCTGGGTAGGAGGGGAAGTACCGGGACGAGCTCCAGAAGCACCTCTCCGGAGGCGGCAGTACTCGAGGTACCTCTCCTGCAGCTGCTGGGAGGAGGGGTCTCCTCCAGGTGGAGCACGCTCAGGCTCAGCACCCCCAGACTCAGCACCCCCAGACTCAGCACGTCCAGACTCAGCACCTCCAGGCTCCGCACCTCCAGGCTCCGCACCTCCAGGCTCAGCACCCCCAGGCTCCACACCTCCAGGCTCAGTACCTCCAGGCTCCGCACCTCCAGGCTCAGCACCCCCAGGCTCCGAACCTCCAGGCTCAGCACCCCCAGGCTCCACACCTCCAGGCTCAGTACCTCCAGGCTCCGCACCTCCAGGCTCCGCACCTCCAGGCTCAGCACCCCCAGGCTCCGCACCTCCAGGCTCAGCACCCCCAGGCTCCGCACCCTCAAACGCAGCACTCCCAGGCTCAGCACCCCCAGACGCAGGACGCGAGTCAACAGCTACCTCGACAGGCTCACCCGGGTCTACCTGGGACACACCTGAGGGAGCGGCACCCTGAGGGGGGAGGGGGTCTGGTACCTCAGCACCTGGAGCGAGGAAGAGAGGTGGGGGGGGGAGCGGGGCAGTGCGGTAGGGGAAGAGGCGGTAGAAGGGGACGGACTCGTCAAAAGTGACGTCCTGAGAGGCCAGAACCCGGCGCGAGGTGACGTGGTAAAACTGCCATCCAGGCGCGTCAGGGACAAAGCCAAGAAAGACACAGGGAACAGTGCGACGCGAGAGCTTGTCCGCGGACGTGTCGCGGACAAAAGCTCGGGATCCCCAGACCCGGAAACGCGACGCATCGCCAACCTCTCCCGTCCACCGTAGAGTCGGGGAAGTCTCCGGCAAGGAGACACGGGGCCAGAGGTTGAGCTGATGCGCTGCGTACCGGACCGCAAACGGCCACAGAAAGTGGGGAGCAGCCGCATGGGTCAGGGAGGTACGAGCGACCTCCATGACTAAGCCAATGCGGCGCTCAGCAACCCCATTCTGCTGTGGAGAGGCCGGAAGCGTGTACGACTGCTCAATGCCGTGCTCAGCACAGTAGGCTGCCAAGAGGTCGGAGGCGAACTCACCACCCCTGTCAGAGTGCAAGCGCAGGACAGGAAAGTCCGAGTGAAAGCGCTCGCCTAGCTGGAGACGGGCTCGGCTGATCCAGGGGATCAAAACACCAGGGACGTCACCCTTGGCGCGCAAGGGGAAGACCGTGGTGTAGCGCGAGTAGTCGTCAACAACTATCAGGAAGTACCTCTCCTGACCCTGACCACGGACGCGGGCCGGGCCCCACACGTCCATGTGGAGCGTCTGCAGGGGAGCGGTCGTCGGGGGAAAGGAGGAGGAGTGAGGAGCGGCGCGCTGCCGCCCCTCGACACAGGGAATGCAGTCAGGAGCAGGGGAGTCAGGAAGGGGAGGGAGCACCCTGGGAAGCCCAGCAACAAGGTCCCGTTTGTGCATGGCCCGCAGGCGCTGCACAGACGGGTGACCAAGGCGGTGGTGCCAGAGGACGGTGTCGTTCGCCAGAGAGCGACACGAGCAGGGGGCGGACAGCTGACCTGACGCTGACGCAGACGCAGCTACCTGAGGGGACTCAGTGGTCAGTGTGTACAGGTCAGACCCCGGCTCTCGAGTGAAAGTAGCTAGGTGGCGGCCCGTCCGAGCACACGTGCAGTGAGTCACACGCTCGTAGGCAGGGGTGAACTGGTGAACACCCGAGTCCTGGAGCGCACTACCTGCCACCAAGTTCGTGGAGAACGAGGGGAGGTAGAGACCTGAGAGCGTGCCGGACGGAACCGCTGGACACGGAAGGGTGGTGGAGGAGGTCGCAAGGACCGGACCCCCAGAGGGGTCAGCAAGAGAGACAGCAACCGGCCGAGCTAGAGGCTCAAGGACAGTGCGGTCACGAAAGAAAGAGCGAGAAGCACCTGAGTCCAGTGTGAAGGTGTGCAGTGCTGCAGTCGACTCAGTACCAGGGGGCACAGACGCACAAGCACCTAGAGCAGCAGCTGCAGAAGTACCTGCGGAAGCAGACACACTAGTACCTAGAGCAGCAGCGGGGCTGGCCTGAATGCCCGGGTCGGGCGGAACACGCAAGTACTGAGCACCCTCTCCACTAATAGACATCGCATACATGGCAGTGAGAATAGCATCAAAGTCAAGTGCCCAAATATCAACACCCTTCCTGAGCAGATCAGCCCAGCGCGGCAGCTCACCCCCACCAGGAAACTGAGTGCGCCACGCATCGTTGAGGCGGGCGAAGCAGCGCTCCGTCTGGTGCGGCCCCCCACACGTCTGGCCAGTGCGGTCACCTGTACGAATAACGTACTGACAGGTGACGCTGCGCCGCGCATACCACTCACGGGCGGCCTGAAGGGTCGGGGCAGGCTGCTGACTCTGACCGCCCCCCGGGCCTCCACGACCACCACCCCCTCCGCCTCCGCCCCGGCCACCTCCACCCCTGCCGCTGCCACGACCACCTCCGCCTCCGCTGCCACCTCCGCCCCTGTCACCACTCCCAACACCGCTGTCACCTCCACCACCGCCGCCACTAGCCTCTCCAGTCGCACCTCCGTCGCCACCACCTCCACCCCCGCCTCCTCCGCCACCACCCCCACTCCTGCCACTCCTGCCCCTGCGTCGTCCGCCTGAAGCAGACGCAGCCCCGACCTTCTCAGCACCAAGGAGGTCGACAGCAGCAGCAGAGGCGACAGAGGGGAGGAGGGGGGAAGGGGAGCACCCCTCGAAGAAGGGGCCGCGGGGGTCGCCACGAGAGGTGCCTACAGCGACGATACTAGCCTCGGCTGCAAGCAGTTCCTTCTCGAGGAGGGCTATGGTGAGCTCAGTGGGGGAGCGAGAGAGGAACTGGTCCCTGACAGGGCGCAGAGAGTCAGGGAGGCGGGTGACAACGTGGTAGAGAGTGATCCAGAGCGGGGGGGGGTTGCTAGCGAGGAACTCATCAGGCATGGCAGCGCGAAAGCGAGCCTCACTAGTCTTAAGGTGGGTGATGAGGTCTGCGACAGTGTGAAAAGAGGCTAGGTCGGGGAACAGGTAGGGGAGAGTGAGGCGGCCTAGTGTGGCAGAAGCGGGTGAGGAGTAGCGGGCCACTACAGCTGTGTAGAGGTCCTTAGCAGTTTTGCACTGGCCGAAGTGCTCGCGCTCATCTAGCGGCAGGGAGTTGCGAATAGCAAAGCGAGCGTGCGCGTCACGGGTCTGCCACTGTGAGCGCTCAGCTGGGGGGGCAGTAGCGAGTGGGGCGGTCGCATGGCCGAGAGCGTGGTCGTACAGTGTAATATCTTCCTTGGCAGTGAGCTGTAGGAAAAGGTGCAGGTCATCTAGCCAGGTTTCGAATTTGACCGGACGGCCCTCGGCGTCGAAAGCTAGAACAGGAGGACTAGCCATAGCGACAGCGGCAGTAGTAGAAGCAGTAAAGTCACTGAACAGGCGTGCGCAGGGTCAGCAGGGCCGGTGGGGCCTACGGACTGTAGTGGCGCACAAGCAGCAGTAGTAGGAAGTGTAGTAGTGCACTGGCGCAGCAGGCGGCAGCGAGAGCCGGCGCAGCAGGGGCGGGCTCAGCAGCGGTGATACGCAGGCGGCAGCGGGCGCAGCAGCGGCGGTGCGCGGGCGGCGGCGGGCTCAGCAGCGGCGGTGCGCGGGCGGCGGCGGGTTCAGCAGCGGCGGTGCGCGGGCGGCTGCGGGCTCAGCAGCGGCGGGCCGGGAGCAGTGCGGGCAGCGTGCGGGCCGGCGGCGGTCAGCGCACGAGCCGCGCAGGCTCAGCGCGGGCTGTGCGGGCTGCTCGCGGGCTGCGTAAGCGGGTCGCGGGCGGCTCGCGGGGGTTCGCGGGCAGGTCGCGGGCTGCTCGCGGGCAGTTCGCGGGCTGTGCGCGGGCTGCGCGGGCTGGTCGCGGGCTGTGCGCGGGCGGTTCGCGGGCTGTGAGCGCGGCGCGCTGTGCGGTTCGCGGGCGGCGTGACGGGGCCGATCGGGGCGCTAAGGGGCGACGCGACGGGGGCCGTGAGAGGCCGCTAAAAAAAAAATTTCGACGGGGCCGCAGGGCCGCTAGATCGTGCTAGATCGACGGGGCCAGCGGGGCCGGAAACAAGCGAAGGTAAGCAGGTAGGTAAGTCGGTGGGCCCTAAGAACAGTCCTAGCGAAGGACCTGCTCTGAAACCATGTCAGAAATAACTGAGCAGGAATGAATGAACTAGAACAGAGTTTGGTACAAGTAGGAAACCCTAACTTTGAGTACCCCCTAAGGTGTAACCCACTACAGCCTAGACAATATAAACATGCAATGTTTGACATGGATGCCTAAGGTGTATTGTGTGGATGAAATATTAACATGGTGTGGAAAAAGAACGTAACTGTGAACTCGTGGTGGCTGTTAATTCCGTAATGCATACGTAATATCTGTTATGCATTAATGAATCATGCATGCATGTACCAATATAATAATGGATAACATAATATAATGCGTAATGCATAAATACCGTATAGTGCAGTATACTGCAGTGGTATGCCCATATTTACTTCTGTATACCAGTCCCTTGTATAATGAAATGAACGCACACGATACATGATGGAAATGCGTGATGTTGATTGACCCATACATTAGGCTACCGCATCCCCTGCCTAGCATGGGGGGGAAGTCAATAGCCTAATATATGAACCATCCAACCGTCACATGAAACAACACAATCTGTGAATCCTAAAAAAATGATCAATTCTATCAAATCCAGTTCAAGTGGACACACTCACTGAGTGCGCAAAGAGCCTTCTCGGAAATGATAGGTCGATCATTTTTTTAAAACTCATAGATATGCATTGTTAATGCAATGCATATGAATGAATATACACACGCACAGACATATACGCACAGTCGCACATACCGTATATGGACACACAAAAACTCAGACACAAAGTTAAAAACAAAAAAAAAGGTGCATAAGAAATATACCGAAACAATACAGTACCACCATCAATCATACAAGTCACCACTCTGGTTCTACTTTCCACAATGGTCTTGGCTTCAAAATGATAGAGTAACGGTTCTGAAAATAGGGTATAAAGAAAGGAGGGGAGAGAGAACGAGGTAAAGAACAGAGCAGAAGGGGCAGAAGAAGGGCAAAAGCAGAGAAAATGAAAGACATGGTACAAATAAAAAAGATACAAAAAAACACGAAATGACCAAATAAAAGGCAGAACGAGTGAATGCAGAATAAAATTACAAATACAAGCGAACTTGAAGAAAGTAGGAACTGACAGTCACATACCTCCCACTTACTCATGAATATATGCTAAACAGCCCACGAGAACGTCACTTTCATTTGTGCAAATGTGCAATGTTTTGTCATCACACGAAAAGAATTGATAAGCTATATAGAAGGTAGAGGCGTGCGTCGTTAAAAAATGACAAACCAGAAACTGGAAAGGGAATCGAAGACAAAAGCGGATAACATAGGCACAAGAAATTGAAGCAAAAGGAACGGAAACAAGGCCTAACTAGGACAAATTGACATCATACTCTAATTCGCCTAGCAAGCTACCTCGAAATGGTTTCCATGGGAAAAAACGCTAAACAGAATGTTAGGAGAACGATAACAAAATAACATACACGGAGGAACGGAGTATGTCATGCAAAAGGCAAAAGTGGGAAAGAATCTAACATGAAACAATAAAAATCACTAACTCTTCCTTGCTCTTTTATTCAAACAAAGCCGGTAAGGAAAGAAGAGGAGGTTAGAAATATTGTACTCATGTTGATTTCATCTACTGACTTTGCACTCATCCTTCACATTCTTCTCAACTCTCCTCATGCTCACTTCTCCTCACGCTCTCTTCCTCACACACACACACACACACACACTCTCTCTCAAGCTGTGCCTCTCGGGTATTCTTTATCACATAGAATTTTCGCACATGACTACCCTCTCACTCTCTTTCACAATTTAAACTCACCAAGTTCTGCCGACATGCTCGTGCCCTTCTTGGCTGCCGCCGCCGCGGATTATGCGCATGACGCCAAACGTGGTGCGCTCCTGGCACCAGCAGAAACACACCAGCGCGACTTGCACCAGCAAAACGACGGTAGTGAGAGGATAAAAAGGGGGAGATGAAGAAAAGGGATAAGAAGGGAGGGAGAATCGAGAGATAACGGTAAAAAAGAGAGAAAAAGAAGAGGTAAGGGAGGGAAGAGAGGTAAACACATATGTGAAAGAAAGCAATAAGGTCGTTAAAGATGATCAACGGTCCGACATAAACATTAGGCCTTGTGAAACGACCACATCAGTTTCTGGATAGGACTGCTCTAAACCGAGTGTGAGGAAAAAAAGAATGAAAACATGGAAATCCGAGGTGGTAAAAAGGCAACCGACGAAAAGGAAAAGTAAGGACGACGGATAAAGGAAAGGGATGGTAGAGAATGCACGAAGAAACGGAAAAATACAAGATACGAAATCTTTACAAAGGGCCCTAAGCTTAAACAACTAACAGTCATTCTTTTACACAGTTAGGGCACGAGATTACTAAACGCTTGTCTAAGGCTCATATAACTTAGTTGCAGTAGTTAGGGGGGAGCTTAGGCACTCATGCTTCTCACCTTCCTCTGGCAGGTGGGGTGGTGAGCGTGACCAGCGAGAGAAAAAAAGAACATACAAACCCTAAGGTAGGAAGCATTCTGTCGCGTGGTAATTGAATAAGTTATTTTAGGCTCGAGTAGACACGATTGCGATAGCATAGTCGTTTGAAGATGCACTTCAATTAGAAAAGTCATGATTTCGATTCTCACCGTAGCCAGTTTTGCAACATCAACCACAGATTCGTACTCAACATAAAAAGTAGAAGAATCTTGGGAAAGGAGAGTGTTATATTCGTATAATAGAAGTTAATTACGCAAAATGCTTCGCAACACTATGACGACCTTGTCGCCTCTTGTTTTTTTTTTTTTTTTTTTTTTTTCGGGCCCACTCTAAATCGCCTGCGGTTATCGTGTTACCCTGCGCCCTGCCTACCCTGCCCAGCGTCGCGCAGCCCCGCGCACACCCTGCCTTTCTATGCGCCGCGCCGCTAGCAGGCCGCGCGACCCGCGCGTCGCCTCTGCAGCCCGCGCGCCGCCTGCTAGCAGCCCGCGCGACCCGCTCGTCGCCTCCGCTGGCCCGCGCGCAGCCCGCTAGCAACCTGCGCAACCCGTCAGCTGCACGCGCAGTCCGCGCGCGGCTCCTGCCAACACGCACGCCGCCCGCTAGCAGCCTGCGCGCTGCCGCGGCTGCCTGCTCCGCCCCGCGCGCCGCCCATGCGCCGCCGCCGCGCCCCGCGCCCTGCTCTGCCCCTGCGCCGCCGCCGCGCCCCGCGCACTGCCCTGCCTGTGCGCCCCGCGCACTGCCCTGCCCGTGCGCCGCCGCCGCGCCCTCCCTGCGCGCAGCCCGCCGCCCACGGGCTTCCCTGCCCGCGCGCCGCCCGTCACACGGCCGCATGTAGCCCCGTGCGCCGCCTGCCTCTGCCGCAGCTGCATGCTACGCTCTAGCGCGCCGCCCCTGCTACTGCTGCTAGCCTGCAATCGCTCTGCCCTGCTAGTCCCGCGCCAGCAGCTATGGCCACTCTCCGCGTTCTCTCGTTCCTGTCCCCCCTCCCATTCCTTACTCCCTTCCCGTTCCCGCACCAGCAGTCTTTCTAAGGGCTATATGTCAAACTATAATGATGTCTGTGCTTTGTAGGCTGTAGTGGGGTAGCCCATAAGGGGTACAACTCAAATTAGGATTAGCATTTGTACCCACTTCTGTGCTCAATGCACTCATTCTCGCTTACTATTCAGACATGGTTTCAGAGCAGTAGGGCCCACCATTAGCTAGTGACCGACTGCGGTTACCGCGCTACCCCACGCCTTGCCCAGTGTCGCGCCACTCGCGCACGCCCTACCCTGCCCTACCTTGCGTCACGCTGCCCGTGCACGCCCTGCCCTGCGTCGCCCCGCCCTGTGCACGCCCCGCGCACGCCCTGCCCTGCCCCGCGTCGCGCTGCCCCGCGCACGCCCTGCCCTGGGTCACGCTGCCCGCGCACGCCCTGCCCTGCCCTGCGTCGCGCCGCCCCGCGCACGCCCTGCCCTGCGTCGCGCTGCCCGCGCACGCCCTGCCCTGCGTCGCGCCGCCCCGCGCACGCCCTGCCCTGCGTCGCGCTGCCCGCGCACGCCCTGCCCTGCGTCGCGCCGCCCCGCGCACGCCCTGCCCTCGTCGCGCTGCCCGCGCACGCCTTGCCCTGCCCCGCGCCGTGCTGCCCCGCACACGCCCTGCCCTGGCCTGCGCACGCTCTGCCCTACCTCGCGTCGCGCTGCTCCGCGCACACCCTGCCCTACCCCGCGTCACGCCGCCATGCGCACGCCCTGCCCTGCCCCGCATCACGTCGCCCCACGCACGCCCTGCCATTCGTAGCCCGCCGCCCTTGCAGCTCGCGCGCTGCCCTTCGCAGCCCCGCGCACCGTCTTGCTGGCCGCGCGCCGCCCCTTTGCGGCCCGCGCTTCTTGCAGTAGAAGCACACCTCCCCTTGACCCCCGCCGCCATCCTCCTTAGGGTTGTCCTTGTTCTTGCCCTTCCACTTCTTCTTGAAGCCACTCTTTCCACCTCCAACTCCATAGCCAGCCCCCTCCTCCGAGCGCTCCACACTCCGCCGCCGCAAGTCCTCCTCTAGGATGCGCGCGCGAATGTAATCCACGCTCCACTGGGGCTGTTGAGAGTTGAGGTTGATCGCAAGGGCAGACCACGACTCCGGCAGCCGTATCACGATCTCCACGCATTGCACGAGCTCCGGGTACACCACACCGCCGCCTTGGATCTTCATGAAGATGCCTCGCATCTCGTCCAACACCGGTTGCATCGGCTCTCCATCAACGAACTTGATGTCGCGCAGCCGCCGCGCGAGTAGCACGATGCCGGTAGCGTGTGTCAGTGAGTGCACATCCAGAAGTTTCTTCCAAGCCTTGGGTCCACATTCTGGATCACCCAAGAGGTCCTTGATGTGGTCAAGTTGTCGTCCTCCAACCGCTTGCACCATGAGCATGTACGCGTCGAACGATCGCTTCATCCACGCTCCTTTCAGCTCCGCGGCCTCCGGCATCTTCTCCTTCCCCTCCACCAGGTCCAATAGCTTGTATTGGGTGTACATCAGCCTCATGCGGAAGCTCCAGTGCTCGTAGTCCTCCCCCATGAATTTCTCAATAGTGAACGTCTTCACAGGATCCACGGTTGTTGGAGATGTTGTAGAAGTCGAGGGTAGCGTAGGGTTGGCTGGTTGGTGAGTCCCCACTCCACCACCAGCAAATTCCCCTTGCTCTCCAGCCTCTCTACCTCTAGCCATCTCGCCATTAGCACATCTGGAGTCCATTCCAGTCATATTGAGGCCTTATAACGGTGGAAACTTCAGAAATCGTTGGAGAGAATTTTGCCAAAAGATCGATTCTACAAAAATCGTCGTCGCGGACTTGATACTTCAAATTAGAACGCGATTCGACCACCAATCGAAAGACCGTAAGTAAAGCTACTAGACAATGGTCTCACTCATCAATATTGGTTGAGAATTCATGACGATTAGTCGTCGCAAAGTCAACTACCCCCTCTGATACCACTTGTTGTTCAAGTTCCGCCACTTTGAGAACTTACGACGAACTCTATTCTCAAGCATAAAGGAATAGAGTGTTGGAGTTGGGGACTCCAAGAGAACCATGAGAGGGAAGGGGTTCTCCAAGAGCTAGGGAAGGATGGTAGGAACCTTCCTAGCAGCAATGATACAACCCTCATCATGAGGTCCTTGAGGTGTCACATGCAAAATCCAATCTAGTTGGATTTTGCCTAGGTGTTGCAACATTTGCAACCCATTCTACAAACTGCTAGCCACCCCAATCCAAAAGTCAAAACTGCCTTCCTAACCACCCAACCAAAGATCCCTTTATAGTCATGTCCCAATAATCGCCCAAATTAGATCTAGCCCCAAAAGGTAATAGGAAATAAAAGCCTTGGAAATCTTGTAACATTGGAAAACTTGATCGGAATAAGGCAATCTTGGTATCGTTGGAAAGATCCGGATTTCTCCTGCATGATCAAGCATGTAGACTTGGAGAAAAACACAGAGATGATAAAATCCAACAGCCATGCACAATGACATATGCTCATGCAAATAATGCAAGCACACATAGCACGAGCACTCGGCAGGACGTTAGGATGACATGCACTCAGAATGACGTGCATCCAACACCTTCACCTCCTCCTCCTCCTTGACCGCCTCTCCCTCCTTCTCCTCCTCCACATCCTCCATCGCCACTACATCTTCATCATCCTCCTTCTTCCCCCCCCCCCCCCCCCCCCCCCCCCGTCCCCACAACCTAGTGCACATGCTGGAGCATTGCCCTCATTTCGAGTGTCTCTCTCATAGTTTACCCTGCGTGCTCCAGCTGCACATATCCGCGCCGTTGACGTCCGCCGCCTCTTCCTGCGACTATTTAAACGGGAACCGTATGGGAGGAATCTTCGGAGCGTCCGCCACACCTGGCAAAGGACTACCCGTGTTAGGAGTTTTGGGTCCCACAGCTGGAGGTCCGCCTCCATAATCTCCGTTACCGTGGCACGAATCACTTCTATAACTCCGGGCGACACTTCCTCGTCCACCTCACTCCCCGGTCCCCAATCATCTTCCGCACCCTCGTGGGGGACCAATGCGAGGGCACCGGCATCGCGGTGGGCGAGGTGGACTCACCCCCCGTGCACACATGTCGTGGCGCCCCATGGATGCCACCCCCACCAACGCCATTGCCTGCACTGTTCCCTCGCCCCCCCGCCTCCCCCCCACCCTCCTCCTCCAGATTCCGCGTCTCCTTCCCCAGCAGCTTCTCCTCTGCCCCCGCCTCCTTTGCCAAGGTCGATGTCTCCTGGTCTCGTGGCTCCTCATTCGTTGTCCCCGCCTATTCTTTCTCATCTCTCTTCCTCGGCGCTACCTCTTCCAGCCCCCACTTCAATGGACCGACCCCGTGTCTCTCCATCTACCCGCCTATCGGTCCCTTATTCTTCCCCAGCGGCTTCTGCCTCTGCACTCGGCGAGCGGCACTAGTTCCCGCAAATCTCAACACCCGCATGCAATCTCCGGTATGTGTTACGCATGCCGAGGACGCGTCACCCCATTCGATTTTCTGCGATCGATCGTGCAAAGCAAGTCGTCGACCGCAATTCCGTTCCTGCTTGTTCCATGCAAGGGTTTATAGACAGGGTGATGAATCAGGGTGGTGTTGAAATAGATATATGTGGTCTGCGGGGTATGAACGTGTCGCTAAGATTGACTATGTTTCTAATGAAACTCATAAGCTCTTCGGGGGTTCTCTATTTTGGGGGGGGCTATAGTGCGAAGTTCCCACTGGTGCCGTCGTCGCTAAGACAATGATTTCGGGTGACTACATAATTCTATTACCGAACTGACATCTTAGTCCATTGGTTCTCAAACGACATTGCCAGCTTACGTGGCCTGTGTGGTATCTGTGGCCGTTGTGTGTTGATCCAAATAGCAAAGGGTGGGATGTAGTAACGTTAGGGTGCATGTCCTTCTGGACAAGAATGTAACGTTTAAATTTATCAATCGAAATTGAACGGTGAGCTTAGGTCGACCATGCTTCGATTCGACTATCTCGTGTATTTGGGGTGGAACTGATCTCGCGTCATGCACACCACAACATGGAGTGCCAAATATCAAGTTCTGCACGCAGGGAGCATATGTTACCCAGTTCGGCTGTCTTCACAGTGCGCCAAGTAGCCTAGTGGGGCGGGTACTTCGGCTGGTTTTGGTGTTCGTTCGCTTCGTTGTTTCGCTGCAGTGCAAAACGTGACTGAAACAAACAAGCACCAGTTGCAGAGTCGTACAATAGGCCCACACACACACAACTTTGACACACCAGAAATGGCCATGGTGCGGGCGAGGTGAGGCGCACATCTTCGGTGCGTTCTCTGCAGCCTAGTTTGTTGCGTCACGGTGCAAGACGGTGAACCATAACGACCACTTTCCACGACATGCAATATTCCGAGGCACCTTCAGTATAGACAGCTTGTCCCGGGATCGTGTACAACAGTTGAACCACGCCACACCCGCCCTAACATTGGAGTAGAGTCAGTATAGTCAGTATTGTATATCGGGTTTGGGGTCGGCCGTGTGCGAAAACAAATTCTGGGGAGTGTGCATGCGGGCACGACCCTGCGTCCAGTCCATACATAGTTCATTATGGTGGAGGGGTTCGAAGTACCTGACACCACTGTGGCGCGGCGGATACGCAGCGATAATGCGCGACGGATCGCGGCGCTTGTGCAAATCCCTGAACACGTCATGGACTATCGACGACTGCGCATGCCTGGTCCCGGACTGGCTGATATATTGCGTCGGCCAGGTAGGTACAGTTACCAGAGTTACTGTTGCCAGTCCCCTAATGATTGTCACATGCATGCTCGTGGATTCTTCCCTCCCCTTCCTGTCGATATGCGAGTGATTCACACGCTTTTCGTGATCCTCGTTCCGTAGAGGAGCATGAATCGGAATTGGGCGTAACGGAATTAGGCACACATCGCCGACGATATGCCTGCCCCGCTGACCAACTTGGAGATATGGGTGGAGCGTATCTGGAATGCACGCTGCAGCTCGTGGGCAGCGGTGAGACTGCTAACATCTGGAGTGTGGACACGAGAGACTGTGCCACCGACGACGACCGTGAGGGGGTGGACTCTTCCTCCGACAGGGAAGCTCGACCTGCTGCGGTTGCGGGCACCCGGGCCCGCGAGCCTGATTCTGTCGGGAGCGGTACCGACCACGGAGCTCGGGGTGCAGCAGACGCTGGCGACACGTGAGGGGAAGCTAATGAGAACGATGCTAATTGCTACAGAAAACAAGCTTTCTCAATGTACGCCTTTTATATATGGGAGGAAACTATGCTACAAGGCAACTTTCCTTCATGTCACTGTTGCACGAAATGGTCCTCTTGACCTCTTTGCAAACCGTGCAGATAGATTGCGAACTTAGTTCGCGAGGCAGCATCTTGTTGAATATTTACATTAATGAGTGCGATTCCAACAAGCAAATTAGATACAGTACGCATGCACCTCAATGTTGAGAGTACTTTATGTTATGCAAGTCAGGAATTCTTGAGAACATAAAGAAAGTAAACACAAGCACACGCACACACACACATACGAGCACACACACGCGTGTGCACGCACGCACGACGCAGGCGCGCGCGCACGCACGCGCACGAACACACATGAGCGCGCACGTCTGTTATGTTAGTTGTACACATGCAGATTTAATGGATGTGAATTTTTAACTAGCGGATCTAGTGAGCCAAGGCGAAACTATGACAAATATAACTACGTGTGTTCATTGTTATAGTGAGAATAAAGCTCATATTTTAGGCAAAGTAAAGGTACGAACCTACGCGGGTGGCGGCGGCGGCACAGGGCCGCGGGTTTCATATTTGTACCAAACTCACTGCTAGTTGATCCATTCCAGTCCGTTCATTCTGACATGGTTTCAGAGCAGGTCCTTCGCTAGGACCTAACTTCTCTTCGGGCCCACCACTACCTACTACCTACTACCTACTAGCGCCCTCGTGCGCCCTACTATCGGAGTGCGCTTTAGCGCCTCCCCCCTTAGCGCCCTCGAGCGCTTCCTTTTTTTTTCCCGGCCCCGCTGGCCCCGTCGATCGCGCCCCGCTTAGAGGCCCCGCGGCCCCGTCGCGCTTCGCCTAACGGCCTCGCGGCCCCGTCGCGCCTCGCCTAGTGGCCCCGCTGGCCCCGTCGACCCGCGCGCGCCCCGCTTACGGCCCCGTCGACCCCGCGCGCACCCCGTGTAGAGGCCCCGCGGCCCCGTCGTCCGCCACCACACGGAGGCCCCGTCGACCCGCGCGCGCCCCGCTTACGGCCCCGTCGACCCCGCGCGCACCCCGTCTAGAGGCCCCGCGGCCCCGTCGCCCGCCACCACACGGCCCCTCGACCCCGCTGCGCCCCGCTTAGCGGCCCCACGGCCCCGTCGAGCCCCGCTTAGAGGCCCCGCGGCCCCGTCGCCCGCCACCACACGGCCCCTCGACCCCGCTGCGCCCCGCTTAGCGGCCCCACGGCCCCGTCGAGCCCCGCTTAGAGGCCCCCGCGACCCCGTCCCGCCCCTCTTAGCGGCTCCGCGCAGCCGCGCAGCCCGAACCGAGCCGCGCCGCCCTACCTGAACCGAGCCGCGCCGCCCGACCGAGCCGCGTCGACCGTTCTAGCAGCCCTGTTGATCCTACTGCTACTCCTACTGCTCCTACTGCTACTACTGCTGCCACTATGGCCAGTCCTCCCGTACTTGCTTTCGATGCTGAGGGCCGCCCAGTGAAGTTTGACACCTGGCTAGATGACCTGCACCTTTTCCTACAGCTCACTGCCAAGGAGGATATTTCGCTGTACGATCATGCCCTCGGTCACGCTACTGCCCCTCCTACCACTGCAGACAGCACTCCCTGACCCTAAACCCTCGGTCGCTCGTACCTCCCTGACCCATGCGGCTGCTCCCCACTTTCTGTGGCCGTTTGCGGTCCGGTACGCTGCGCATCAGCTCAACCTCTGGCCCCGTGTCTCCTTGCCGGAGACTTCCCCGACTCTGCGGTGGACGGGAGAGGTTGGCGATGCGTCGCGTTTCCGGGTGTGGGGATCCCGAGCTTTTGTCCGCGACACGTCTGTGGACAAGCTCTCCCGTCGCGCTCTTCCCTGTGTCTTCCTTGGCTTTGTTCCCGACGCGCCTGGATGGCAGTTTTACCACGTCACCTCGCGCCGGGTTCTGGCCTCTCAGGACGTCACTTTTGACGAGTCCGTCCCCTTCTACCGCCTCTTCCCCTACCGCACTGCCCCGCTCCCCCCCCCGCCTCTCTTCCTCGCTCCAGGTGCTGAGGTACCAGAACCCCTCCCCCCTCAGGGTGCCGCTCCCTCAGGTGTGTCCCAGGTAGACCCGGGTGAGCCTGTCGAGGTAGCTGTTGACTCGCGTCCTGCGTCTGGGGGTGCTGAGCCTGGGGGTGCTGAGCCTGGAGGTGCGGAGCCTGGGGGTGCTGAGCCTGGAGGTGCGGAGCCTGGAGGTGCGGAGCCTGGAGGTGCGGAGCCTGGAGGTGCGGAGCCTGGAGGTGCGGAGCCTGGAGGTACTGAGCCTGGGGGTGCTGAGTCTGGACGTGCTGAGTCTGGGGGTGCTGAGTCTGGGGGTGCTGAGCCTGAGCGTGCTCCACCTGGAGGAGCCCTCTCCTCCCAGCAGCTGCAGGAGAGGTACCTCGAGTACTGCCGCCTCCGGAGAGGTGCTTCTGGAGCTCGTCCCGGTACTTTCCCTCCTACCCAGGAGCTCCCCCCCATTCAGGTGATCCGCGAGTGGTACACGCGGCGCTGCAGTCTTCGTAGTGGTGCTCCTGGTGCTGCGGACCCGAGCGGTGGTGCTGTTGCTGGTGCTGAGGACCCGGACGCTGGAGCTACTGCTGGTGCTGAGGACCCGGGGGCTGGAGCTGCTGCTGGTGCTGAGGACCCGGGCGTTGGAGCTGCTGCTGGTGCTGAGGACCCGACCGGTGGCGCTGCTGCTGGTGCTGAGGACCTGACCAGTGGCCCTGCTGCTGGTGCTGCGGACCCTGGCGTTGGAGCTGCTGCTGGTGCTGAGGACCCGACCGGTGGCGCTGCTGCTGGTGCTGAGGACTCGGGCGTTGGAGCTCCTACTGGTGCTGAGGACCCGGGCGTTGGAGCTACTGCTGGTGCTGAGGACTCGGGCGTTGGGGCTGCCACTGGTGTCCCTGCTGCTTCTGGAGACGCTGCGCGGCCGCGACCGTACTTCGTACTGCTCCTTCAGCAGGTTCTTGGTCAGGCTCCTCCTCCTAGTCCTCCTCCCTCCGTCGAGTGTCCTCTGCCTGTCCAGCCGCAGTCACAGTTACCGCCTGCCTCGCCTCTCCCTGCTCCCTCTCCTTACGCTGGTCCCACAGGAGGTCTTACAGAGCGTCGTGAGCCTGAGTCTCGTCCTGCGTCGCCTATTCGTACTGCTCGCACTGGTCGTCGTGTCCCACGTGAGCGTCCTCCTCCTGTCCCTGGCACTCACTACATGACTCTGCGTCCCTCCACTGCTCCGCAGCGTGTCCCGCTGCCGTCTCCTCCTGCGTCCTCTCTTCCTACTCTTCCTGACCCGGAGTCTGACTCCCGTCGTGCTGCCAGTCCCACTGTTACGCGTCTCCTCGCTACTGTTGTCACTGACCCGACCTTTGAGTCCTCTGCTGCGTCTGCTCTGGTCGCTGAGTTGGTTGACTTTGCTGCTCGCTGTCGCCTAGACTACGCTGCCAGCCTTGTCGCTAGGTCTGAGTCTGCGTCTGCCTGTCCTCCGTCCGTCGGGGGTGAGTGTGCCCTCGGCACGGACGTCCTTGAGGACAGACAGGAGGAGTTCCACTGCCTTGCTGCTGCTTTGCCCCGTCTCGTGTCCTTGCTAGTTGCCCCTGAGGGAGACCCGGATGCACCAGACATCCCGACCCCACGCTCTTACGCTGAGGCGATGGCGGGTCCCTAATCCTCTCAGTGGCAGACAGCCATGGACGCAGAGATGGCCTCCTGGAAGTCCACAGGCACCTACGTAGACGAGGTTCCCCCTCCTGGGGCGAACATTGTCAGTGGCATGTGGATTTTCAGGGTGAAGCGGCCGCCGGGTTCTCCGCCTGTCTTCAAGGCGCGCTACGTGGCTCGAGGCTTCAGTCAGCGAGAGGGAGTAGACTTCTTTCAGACCTTCTCCCCCACCCCGAAGATGACTACTCTTCGGGTGCTGCTGCACATAGCCGCTCACCGCGACTACGAGCTTCACTCTCTTGACTTCAGCACTGCTTTCTTGCAGGGCAGCCTGCACGAGGAGATCTGGCTGCGCCGCCCCCCTGGCTTCACTGGGTCAGTTCCTCCTGGCACCCAGTGGAGGCTTCAGCGGCCGGTCTACGGTCTCCGCCAGGCGCCACGTGAGTGGCACGACACACTGAGGACGACACTTGCGGCTCTTGGGTTCGCTCCCTCTACTGCTGACCCGTCGCTGTTTCTACGCACCGACACCTCGCTGCCGCCGTTCTACATCCTCGTGTACGTCGACGACTTGGTCTTTGCCACTGCTGACACCGCGGCACTCGCTCACGTGAAGTCGGAGCTGCAGAGGAGACACACGTGCACAGACCTGGGTGAGCTGACGAGCTATCTTGGCTTGCGGATCACCCGGGACAGAGCACGGCGCACCATCACCCTGACTCAGTCACACATGGTGCAGCAGGTTCTCCAGCGCTTCCGCTTCACGTACTCCTCGCCTCAGTCCACTCCTCTGCCTACCGGTCACTCGCTCTCAGCTCTGCCTTCGGATGAGTCCGTAGAGCCGAGTGGCCCGTATCCAGAGCTTGTGGGCTGCCTCATGTACCTGATGACCTGCACTCGACCTGACCTTGCATACCCTCTTAGCATCCTAGCACGCTATGTTGCTCCTGGCCGTCACCGGAAGGAGCACATGGATGCTGCTAAGAGGGTGTTGCGCTACTTGTGCAGTACGTCGGGCATGGGGCTTGTGCTTGGAGGGCGAGACCGGGTTGTTCTCACAGGGCACTCAGACTCTTCTTGGGCAGACGACCAGGCTACTCAGCGGTCGTCCCAGGGTTACACCTTCAGCCTTGGCTCTGGCTCAGTTTCTTGGCGTTCTACTCGCTCTTCTTCTGTTCTCAGCTCCAGTTGTGAGGCTGAGATCTACGCCACAGCCATGGCTGCTCAGGAGCTACGCTGGCTGACCTACCTGCTGACCGACCTCGGAGAGCGGCCTCGTTCTCCTCCAGTGCTGTACGTCGACAACAAGGCTGCCATTGCCTTGTGTGAGGAGCACAGACTGGAGCACAGAACGAAGCACATCGCTCTGCGGTACTTCCTTGCTCGAGAGCTGCAGCAGCGTGGTCAGCTTTGTCTGCGTTACGTGGCCACGGAGGCCAACACTGCTGATGTGTTCACCAAGGCGCTTCAGCCTTGTGACCATCAGCGCTTTTGCACTCTGCTAGGCCTTGTACCTACTGGGCCTCACTTGCTTACCTCTTGACCTTGCTTGTACTGTGATCACTATATATATATATGCCTACTTGTTTACTTTTGCTAGGTTGTGATCACTGTATCTCTTGCTTTGTTATAAACCTGCATGTGAACTGGTCTTGGGACCGCTTGCTTGTGCTCGGAATTTGTGTGGAATCCTTGAGATCCACCCTGAGCTTGCTTTGCTTTGCTTTGACTGGTCTTGTGACCCTGTGGTTGTCTCCCACTGCGCCTATGGGGGTGTGTCAAACATTGTATGTTTATATTGTGTAGGCTGTAGTGGGTTACACCTTAGGGGATACACAAAGTTAGGGTTTCCTACTTGTACCAAACTCTGTGCTAGTTCATTTCATTCCTGCTCAGTTATTTCTGACACAGCGCTCACAGTGGCAGACTCGTGACGCCCACGCTCGCTTCGCTATTCGCAACTCCCTGCCGATAGATGAGCGCGAGCACTTTGGCCAGCACAAGACTGCTAAGGACCTGTACACTGCTGTAGTTGCTCGTTACTCCTCACCTGCCTCTGCCACACTAGGCCGTCTCACCCTTCCCTACCTGTTCCCCGACCTGGCCTCCTTTCAGACGGTTGCTGACCTCATCACCCACCTCAAGACTAGTGAGGCCCGTTTTCGCGCTGCTATGCCTGACGAGTTCCTTGCCAGCAACCCCCCCCCGCTCTGGATCACGCTCTACCACATCGTCACCCGCCTCCCTGACTCTCTGCGCGCAGTCAGGGACCACTTCCTCGCTCGCTCCCCCACTGAGCTCACCATAGCCCTCCTCGAGAAGGAACTGCTTGCAGCCGAGGCGAGCATCGTCGCTGTAGGCACCTCTCGTGGCGACCCCCGCACCCCGTTCTTTGAGGGGTGTTCCCCTTCCCCCCTTCTCCCCTCTGTTGCCTCTGCTGCTGCTGTCGACCTCCTTGGTGCTGAGAAGGTCGGGGCTGCGTCTGCTCCGAGCGGGCGCCGCAGGAGCAAGGGGGGCAAGGGTGGAGGTGGTGGCGGGGGAGGCGGGGGTGGGGGCGGTGGGGGTGGAGGTGGGACTGGAGAGGCTAGTGGCGGCAGTGGGGGTGGTGACAGCAGTGGCGGGAGCAGCGGCATGGGCGGAGGCGGCAGCGGAGGCGGAGGTGGTCGTGGCGGCGGCAGGGGTGGAGGTGGCCGAGGCGGTGACGGCGGCGGTGGTGGTCGTGGAGGCGCTGGCGGTGGCCAGAGCCAGCAGCACGCCCCGTCGCTCCAGGAGGCACGTGAGTGGTACTTGCAGCGGGGGGGGGGCGGGTGGCTTTACCTGCACGTACGTCATCCGCACTGGAGACCGCACTGGCCAGACGTGTGGGAGGCCGCACCCCACGCACCGCTGTTTCTCGCGCCTCACCGACGCTTGGCGCGCTCAGTTCCCTGGCGGCGCTGAGCTTCCCTGCTGCGGTGATCTGGAGAGGAAGGGAGTTGATATCTGGGCTTTAGACTTTGATGCTATTCTCACTGCCATGTATGCGATGTTTACTAGTGGAGAGGGTGCCCAGTACTTGCGTGTTCCGCCCGACCCGGGCATTCAGACCAGTCCGGCTGCCGCTCTAGGTGCTAGTGAGTCTGCTGCCCTAGGTCCTGGTGAGGCTGCTGCTCTAGGTGCTAGTGAGTCCGTGCCCGCTGGTACTGAGTCGACTGCAGCACTACACACCTTCACACTGGACTCAGGTGCTTCTCGCTGTTTCTTTCGTGACCGCACTGTCCTTGAGCCCCTCGCTCGGCCAGTTGCTGTCTCCCTCGCTGACCCCTCTGGGGGTCCGGTCGTTGCGACCTCCTCCACTGTCCTTCCTTGTCCTGCGGTCCCGTCAGGCACACTGTCAGGTCTCTACCTCCCCTCGTTCTCTACGAACTTGGTGGCAGGTAGTGCGCTCCAGGACGGGGGTGTTCACCAGTTCACCCCTGCTTACGAGCGCGTGACCCACTGCACGTGTGCTCGGACGGGCCGTCACCTGGCTACCTTCACTCGACAGCCGGGGTCGGACCTGTACACACTGACCACTGAGTCCCCTCAGGTAGCTGCGTCCGCGTCTGCGTCTGCGTCAGGTCAGCTGTCCGCCCCCTGCTCGTGTCGCTCTCTCGCGCACGAGACTGTCCTCTGGCACCACCGCCTTGGTCACCCGTCTGTGCAGCGCCTTCGGGCCATGCACAAACGGGACCTTGTTGCTGGTCTTCCCAGGGTTCTCCCTCCCCTCCCACCCTCGCCTGCTCCTCCCTGTCTTCCCTGTATCGAGGGGCGGCAGCGCGCCGCTCCTCACTCCTCCTCCTTTCCCCCGACGACTGCTCCTTTGCAGACGCTCCACATGGATGTGTGGGGCCCAGCCCGCGTCCGTGGTCAGGGTCAGGAGAGGTACTTCCTGATTGTTGTTGACGACTTCTCGCGCTACACTACGGTCTTCCCCTTGCGCACCAAGGGTGACGTCCCTGATGTCTTGATCCCTTGGATCCGCAGATCTCGTCTCCAGCTCAGTGAGCGTTTCCGCTCCGACTTCCCTGTCCTGCGTCTGCACTCTGACAGAGGTGGGGAGTTTTCCTCTGGCCTCTTGGAGGCCTTCTGTCAGCAGGAGGGCATTGAGCAGTCGTTCACGCTTCCGGCCTCTCCACAGCAGAATGGGGTTGCTGAGCGCCGCATTGGCTTGGTCATGGAGGTCGCTCGTACCTCCTTGGTTCATGCGGCTGCCCCCCACTTTCTGTGGCCGTTTGCAGTCCGATACGCTGCGCATCAGCTCAACCTCTGGCCCCGTGTCTCCTTGCCGGAGACTTCTCCGACACTGCGTTGGACGGGAGAGGCTGGCGATGCGTCGCGTTTTCGGGTCTGGGGATCCCGAGCTTTTGTTCGCGACACGTCCGCGGACAAGCTCTCCCGTCGCGCTGTCCCCTGTGTCTTCCTTGGCTTTGTCCCGGACGCGCCTGGTTGGCAGTTCTACCACGCCACCTCGCATCGTGTCCTGGCCTCTCAGGACGTCACTTTTGACGAGTCCGTCCCCTACTACCGCCTCTTCCCCTACCGCACTGCTCCGCTCCCCCCCCCGCCTCTCTTCCTCGCTCCAGGTGCTGAGGTACCAGACCCCCTCCCCCCTCAGGGTGCCGCTCCCTCAGGTGTGTCCCAGGTAGACCCGGGTGAGCCTGTCGAGGTGGCTGTCGACTCTCGTCCTGCTAGGGGTGTGGAGCTTGGGGGTGCTGCGTCTGGGGGTGCTGAGCCTGGGAGTGCTGAGTCTGGAGGTGCGGAGCCTGGGGGTGCTGAGTCTGGAGGTGCGGAGCCTGGGGGTGCTGAGCCTGGAGGTGCTGAGTCTGGGGGTGCTGAGCCTGGAGGTGCTGAGCCTGGGGGTGCTGAGCCTGGGGGTACTGAGTCTGGGGGTGCTGAGCCTGAGCGTGCTACACCTGGAGGAGCCCTCTCCTCCCGGCAGCTGCAGGAGAGGTACCTACAGTACTGCCGCCTCCGGAGAGGTGCTACTGGAGCTCGCACCAGTACTTCCCCTCCTGCCCAGGAGCTCCCCCCCATTCAGCAGATCCGAGAGTGGTACACGCGGCGCTGCAGTCTTCGGAGTGGTGCTCCTGGTGCTGCGGACCCTGGGGGTGGCGCTGCTACTGGTGCTGAGGACCCGAGCGGTGGCGCTGCTGCTGGTGCTGAGGAACCGGGCGTTGGAGCTGCTGCTGGTGCTGCGGACCCGAGCGGTGGCGCTGCTGCTGGAGCTGAGGACCCGGACGGTGGAGTTCCTGCTGGTGCTGCGGACCCGAGCGGTGGCGCTGCTACTGGTGCTGCGGACCCGGACGGTGGAGCTGCTACTGGTGCTGAGGACCCGAGCGGTGGCGCTGCTGCTGGTGCTAAGGACCCGGGCGTTGGAGCTACTGCTGGAGCTGAGCACCCGGACGGTGGAGCTGCTACTGGTGCTGAGGACCCGAGCGGTGGAGCTGCTGCTGGTGCTGAGGACCCAGACGTTGGAGCTGCTGCTGGTGCTGAGGACCCTGCCGCTGGTGTCTCTGCTGGTTCTGGAGACGCTACGCGGCCGCGACCGTACTTCGTACCACTTCTTCAGCAGGTTCTTGGTCAGGCTCCTCCTCCTTGTCCTCCTCCCTCCGTAGAGTGTCCTCCGCCTGTCCAGTCGCAGTCACAGTTCCCGCCTGCCTCGCCTCTCCCTGCTCCCTCTCCTTACACTGGTCCCACGGGAGGTCTTACAGAGCGTCATGAGCCTGAGTCTCGTCCTGCGTCGCCTGTTCGTACTGCTCGCACTGGTCGTCGTGTCCCACGTGAGCGTCCTCCTCCTGTCCCTGGCACTCACTACATGACTCTGCGTCCCTCCACTGCTCCTCAGCGTGTTCCGCTGCCGTCTCCTCCTGCGTCCTCTCTGCCTACTCTTCCTGACCCGGAGTCTGACTCCAGTCGTGCTGCCAGTCCCTTTGTCACCCGTCTCCTCGCTACTGTTGTCACTGACCCTACCTTTGAGTCCTCTGCTGCGTCTGCTCTGGTCGCTGAGTTGATAGACTTTGCTGCCCGGTGTCGTCTAGACTACGCCACTAGCCTTGTTGCTGAGTCTGAGTCTGAGTCTGTCTGTCCTCCGTCCGTCGGGGGTGAGTGTGCTCTTGGCACGGACGTCCTTGAGGACAGGCAAGAGGAGTTCCAGTGCTTTGCTGCTGCTTTACCCCACCTCGTGTCCATGCTAGTTGCCCCCGAGGGAGACCCGGATGCACCAGACATCCCGACCCCGCGCACTTACGCTGAGGCGATGGCGGGTCCCTACTCCTCTCAGTGGCAGACAGCCATGGATGCAGAGATGGCTTCCTGGAAGTCCACACGCACCTACGTCGACAAGGTTCCCCCACCTGGGGCGAACATCGTCAGTGGCATGTGGATTTTCAGGGTGAAGCGGCCACCGGGTTCTCCTCCTGTCTTCAAGGCGCGCTACGTGGCTCGAGGCTTCAGTCAGCGAGAGGGAGTTGACTTCTTCCAGACCTTCTCCCCCACCCCGAAGATGACCACTCTTCGGGTGCTGCTGCACATAGCCGCTCAGCGCGACTACGAGCTTCACTCACTTGACTTCAGCACAGCTTTCTTGCAGGGCAGTCTGCACGAGGAGATCTGGCTGCGCCGCCCTCCTGGCTTCACTGGGTCGGTTCCTCTTGGTACCCAGTGGAGGCTCCAGCGGCCGGTCTACGGTCTCCGCCAGGCACCGCGTGAGTGGCACGACACACTAAGGACGACACTTGCGGCTCTTGGGTTTGCTCCCTCTACTGCTGACCCGTCACTGTTTCTACGCACAGACACCTCGCTGCCGCCGTTCTACATCCTCGTGTACGTCGACGACTTTGTCTTTGCCACTGCTGACACCGCGGCACTCGCCCACGTGAAGTCGGAGCTGCAGAGGAGACACACGTGCACAGACCTGGGTGAACTGACAAGCTATCTTGGCTTGCGGATTACCCGGGACAGAGCACGGCGCACCATCACCTTGACTCAGTCACACATGGTGCAGCAGATCCTTCAGCGCTTCCGCTTCACGTACTCCTCGCCTCAGTCCACTCCTCTGCCTACCGGTCACTCGCTCTCAGCTCTGCCTTCGGATGAGTCCGTAGAGCCGAGTGGCCCGTATCCAGAGCTTGTGGGCTGCCTCATGTACCTGATGACCTGCACTCGACCTGACCTTGCATACCCTCTTAGCATCCTTGCACGCTATGTCGCTCCTGGCCGTCACAGGAAGGAGCACATGGATGCCGCTAAGAGGGTGTTGCGCTACTTGTGCAGTACGTCGGGCATGGGGCTAGTGCTTGGAGGGCGAGACCGAGTTGTACTTACTGGACACTCAGACGCTTCTTGGGCGGACGACCAGGCTACTCAGCGGTCGTCTCAGGGTTACACCTTCAGCCTTGGCTCCGGCTCAGTTTCCTGGCGTTCTACACGCTCTTCTTCTGTTCTCAGCTCCAGTTGTGAGGCTGAGATCTACGCCACAGCCATGGCTGCCCAGGAGCTACGCTGGCTGACCTACCTGCTGACCGACTTGGGCGAGCGGCCTCGTTCTCCTCCAGTGCTGTACGTCGACAACCAGGCTGCCATTGCCTTGTGTGAGGAGCACAGACTGGAGCACAGAACGAAGCACATCGCCCTGCGGTACTTCCTTGCTCGAGAGCTGCAGCAGCGTGGTCAGCTTTGTCTGCGTTACGTGGCCACTGAGGCCAACCTTGCTGATGTGTTCACCAAGGCGCTTCAGCCTTGTGACCATCAGCGTTTTTGTACTCTTCTAGGCCTTGTGCCTGCTGGTCCTCACTTGCTTACCTCTTGACTCTCCTTGTACTGTGATCTTTATATATATACCTGCATATTTACACTTGCTAGGTTGCTATCACTGTATCTCTTGTTATATTATCAACCTGTATGTGAACTGGTCTTGTGACCACTTGCTTGTGCTCGGAATTTGTGTGGTATCCTTGAGATCCACCTTGAGCTTGTTTTGCTTTGCTTTGACTGGTCTTGTGACCCCTTGCTCTCCCCACTTTGCCTATGGGGGTGTGTCAAACATTATACATGTTATATTTGTGTAGGCTATAGTGGGTTAGCCTGTAGGGGGGTCACAATTCTAGGGTTTCATATTTGTACCAAACTCACTGCTAGTTGATCCATTCCAGTCCGTTCATTCTGACAAACGGCGGCGGCGGTTGCTGTGACGGTGCGGGGGCAATGGCAAGGGCTCCTTCAGCGCAAGGGCAGCGGCGATGGCGCGGGGGCGGCCGCAGGGGTGGCAACGGCTGTGGTGCCGCGGGGGTGGTTGCAGGGGCGACGGCGGCGGCGCGGGGCCGGCCGCAGCAGTGGTGGCGGTGGCGCTGGGCGGCCGCAAGGGGCGGCGGCGCGGGGGCAGCAGTGGCGATCACGTCGAGGGGGCGGCCGCGGCGGTGGCGGCGACGGCACAGGGGCGGCCGCGGCGACGTAGGCATTTGTCATGGGCAGAGGCGGGGGCGACAATGTGGGCAGAGGCAGGGGAAGGGGCGGAGCGGCGTGGTCGAGGAAGGAGGCGGTGGCGGGGCGCCGTGGCCCGGCCGGAGGCGACGGCGAAGGCGCCGCGGCGCGGCCAGTGGCAATGGCGGGGGCGCGGGGCCGCGGCGGCGGCGGCGCGGTCGGAGGTGGCTCTCAATAAGAGAACGGAAGAACGAATGAAGTAAAAAAGGTATACAATGGTTGATATAACAAACCTTAACCCTATTACTAGAACAAATGAAACACAATGCAGGACATGTTAGAATTAAGCTTGAGGGAGCCATGGATGCCTAGGAACGAGTGTCGATATACCGTGCTAGAAATGATTTGGAAACCCTAATTCAACTTAAGGTGCGTTCAGTTTGTGCTGTAGCTACGAAATAAACATAAAATGAACCTGAAAGCGTAACTCGCTATAAGCATGGCGAAATAATAAAAGAACACCAAAATATAGACCAGAGCGAGCCGTAGCCTACTCCAACACCCCTAGGCTAGGTGAAGCTCTGGAACAAAACACTTAGCGAACCGGAACACCCCCAGAACTAGCGAGACGAGTGAGCCCAAGCGCGCGCACGGTGAGGCGCACAAGGAGGGCCTTGGTAAAAACGTCAGCAAGGTTTGTAGTAGCGGCCACCTTGCGAAGGTAGAGGAAGCCGGAATGTACCAGTTTGCGCACGAAGAAGTATCGGACCTCGATGTGTTTGTTGCGAGCGTGACAGACATGATTTTCAATGAGATGATCATGCTCGCACTGTCATATGAAAGCGTCACAAAACTCTAAGAGTGACCAAGCTCAGCAAGGAGAAAGGAGAGCCAACAAGCCACCTGAGCTGCCAATGTGCCTACGTACAACTCAACCTTCCAGGTGGAAAGGCGGATAAAGGATGAGCGAGTAAAGCGCCAGCTGGTAAGACCACAGTGAAGAGTAAAACCATAATCCCAATAGGCGCGGCAATCAGGGCAAGAATCAGTGTAGGAGGATTCACTGTCACCGAAAAATACGGAGAGCCATCAAGACTGAGTGCAAGAATCAGAGGTAGCGTGGGGATAGTGGAGAATGGGCTTGGCAGCTGCCGAGTGCACGCCGGTGTGGCGACCAAAGCCAACAAAGTGAGAGAGGACACTAAGGGGGTAAGCAAGATCGAGGCGAGTTCAGGATAGGGGTCGCAACTTTGAGGAAGGAGCGGGAACGACAGGAGCAGTAATCTGATGGTTAGCAGGAAGCAGAGTGGAAAATGGCTTGGCCTACGACATTTCAAAGCGCTCAAGAATGGAGTGGATATAGAAGGGTTGAGAGAGAGAGAGATGGTGCGCGCAGCACGATCGCGACGAATCTCCATGCCGAGGTAGTGACGAAGCTCGCCAAGATCCTTGCACAGGAGACGCGCCTGGAGGGCCTGCTTGACAGCGGCAAGGTCGGCAGAATCTTTAGCAAGGAGCAGCAAGTCATCGACGTAGTAAAGCCTGTGAGAGGAAGTGCGAATGAGGAGAATGGGGTCGGAAGAGAAGGTGGAGAAGCCAAGAGAGTGAAGAGTGGAGGTGAGCTTAACATGCCACTCGCGTGGGGCTTGGTCAATACCGTATAGTGGTTACTTCAGCTCCCAGACAGTGCCTGGGCAAGGAAAGTTAGCGGGGCACTCAAGGAAAATGCGTTCATGAAGCTCGCTCTAGAGAAAGGCATTAGAGACACCCATAAAGTGAATCTCCCAATCCCAACGGGCGCCTAGATCAAGAAGGAGGCGAAGAGTGGGGAGACAGGCAGTGGGGGAGTAAGTGGCAAATTAGTCAATGCCTTTACGTTGGGTGAAGCCTTTGGCGCAGTAATAGGCTTTAAAGACAGGGAGCTTCCGAGGCAACTGTTTGGCACGGAGGGAATAGATAGTCGCAAAGCGAGAATGGTCATCGACGGAAACGAGAAAGTAGCGATGACCTTGACGGGAGGCAACGGGATAGGGACCCCAAAGGTTCATATTCACAAGATTAAGGGGTTTGGGGGAGGCAGAAGGGGAAGAAGGATGAGGAGATTGGGAAAGCTTAGCTTAAACACAAGGGGTGCATGGAGGAGCAGGAGAGAGGGGAAGGGGCAGGGGAGAGGAAGGGAGATCGTGAAGCAGCTTCGATTGACCATGCTACGAAAGAGAGGGAAGTCGGAGTGGTCAAGACGGTGAAGGAGAAGAAGGGTAGGTTGGGTGAGAGATTGACAGTCGCAAGAGGAGATGGGAGGGGCTGAAGAAGAGGAAGTGTGAGGAAAGATGGGGGATGGGGACACGAAGGGTATAGAGGCGAGTAGTAGGAGAAAGGGTGAAAAGAGCGAGGTGCCTGTCGTGGTAATGAAGATCACACTAGAGTTCACCTGCGGAGAAGAGTGCTCGCACACCCAGGCTTTGGAGGGCAGGGAGGGGTAGGAGGTTATGACAGCAAGAGGAAACATCAAGGCCAGCAACAACGCCAAAAGGAGAGTCACGACATGGAAGAGAGGAGGTGCCAGTGTAGGTCATGTTCATGGTCTCCCCAGCCCCATCAATAAAGAGTGGACGAGAAAAATTACGAATGACACCGGCATCACGACAGTGTTAATAGCAGCACTATCAAGGACAGGTGCGAGGAACTAATATAGCGGTGGCCGTAGGGCTGGGAGAGTGAGAAGCAATGCTATGAAGAGGTGGAGAAAATGGAACGACAAAGCGAAGGTCCATAAGAGGAGAAGCACCAAGGATGCTATCCTGAGATGGCATGGGTACACTGAAAACAGAGGGCAGAGAACCAATACCAGAGGTTAAAGCGGCAAGAACATTCTGGACAGAAAGGTGGCGCTGCTGATGGGACAGAGGAATCCAAGCAGATAGGTGGACAAGGGGGTGCTCCAGCGGCAAGTAAGAGAGGTGGTGCAAGAGGAGGAAGGGGAAACGAAGGAAGCGGAGAGTAGGGAAGGCAAGGGTAGAAGAGGAGGTACAGTGGAAGGAGTGTGAGGGCGGATGCATAAAGGAAGAGAGGTAAGATTGTAATAGGCGCCATCAGGGGGAGGGGATAGCAATGGAGCAGATGTGGGGAGACAAAAGAGAAATCGGGGCGAGGTAGTCAGTTGCTAAGCCATTGAGGTTAGAAGTAAAAGGAAGAGGGATAACGGCAGAGTAGTCTGCTGCTGCGCAGCTGAGGGGAGAAACAAAAGGAGGAGGGATGACAATGGAGTAGCCAGCAGCTGCGCCGCTGAGGGGAGAAATAAGAGGAGGAGGGATAACGACGGATTAGTCTGTTGCTACACCGTTGAGGGGAGAAATATGAGGAGGAGGGATAACGGCGGGGTAGTCTGCTGCCGAGTCACTGAGGGGAGAAACAAGAGGTGGAGGATTATGGGCGGAGTAATCTACTGCTGAGCAGATGAGGCAGCCGACAACCATCTGCAACAGTTCAGGAGAGAGGCGGAGGAGAGAGTGAGATGCGGAGGGGATGAAGGGAGAAAGGTGAGGAGGAGGAGGGTGAAGGGTCGGATGGTGTGGAGGGGTAGGTCTCGATGAGGAAGACTACAAAGCAAAAACGATAACCAGCTGCAGTAGTAGAGGAGAGTCGAGATGCGTAGGAGAGAGTAAGATGTGGAGGGGAATGAAGGGAGAGAGGAGAGGAGGAGGAGGGTGAAGGGGCGGATGGTGTGGAGGGGTAGGTCTCGATGAGCAAGGCTACAAAGCAAAAACGGCAACCAGCTGCAGCAGTAGAGGAGAGTAGAGAGGCCGAGGAGAGAGTGAGATGGGGAGGGAATGAAGAGAGAGAGGAGAGGAGGAGGAGGGTGAAGGGGCGGATGGTGTGGAAGGGTAGGTTTTGATGAGCAAAGCTACATATCAAGAGCGTCAACCATCTGCATGAGTTGAGGGGAGGAGAGGGGGGAGGAGAGAGTGACATTAGGAGGGGAAGGAAGGAGGAGAGGAGAGGAGGAGGATTGTGCGAAGGGGTGAGTTCGAACTTAGGGTGAGTTCAGTTTATGCTGTAGCTACGAAATGAACCTAAATTGAACCTGAAAGTGTAGCTCGCTCTAAGCATGGCGAAGTAATAAAAGACTGCCAAAATAGAACCAGAGCGAGCTCTAGCCTACTCCAACAGAACACCTATGCTAAATTAACAACTGTAAAAAAATATAGTTTGACACACCCCCATAGTCTAGGTGACTGTATTTCGGTGAAAAGCAACACTTACCTCTGGGAAGATCACGAAGTCACTACACAGACTGAGAACAAGGGTCACGAGACTAGATAGCAAGAATAGGCAATGTTTACAAGACCAGTCCACAAGAACAAAACAAATATTAGACTGGATCTCAAGATCACCACACGGTCCGAAAAGAAGCAAGGGGCTACAAGGCCAGTCCGCATGCAAGTATATAGCAAATATAGGCGATACAAGAGTATAAAACAAGCAAGAAAAGCATCTCTACATAAGCAATAGGCCACAAGGACAGTCCTCAATCAAAGATATAGCAAATATAGTGAGATCTATGAGTTTAAGACAAAACATCTCTACGCAAGCAAGTGAGGGTATATAGACACAAGGCCTAGGTGGGTGAAAACACACTGCTTCATAAGGCGGCAATGTCTTGGTGAAGATATCTGCAATGTTGGCCTCAGAGTCTACACGTTTCACGAGTGCCTTCCATCGCTGCTGCAACTCGCGAACAAGCACAGCCAACGGTACAGCAACAGTTACCACAAACACAGCATCAGCTAGACAAATTGAGGAAGCAGCTAGATTACTTGCTGGAGAAGAAGTTTATCCGACTGAGTTCGTCACCATTTGCCACACCGATACTGTTCACACCGCAAAAAAAAAAAAAAAAAAAAAAAAAAAAAGAGGAGGTTTTTGCATATGCATTGACTACCGCGCACTGATCAGCATAACAATCAAATCACAATATCCCATTCACCGCGCCGACAAACTACCAACTGCGAACAGCCTAAATGTTTTTTAGAATTGACTTACGAGGTGGTTATCACAAGATTAGAGCCGAACCGACAGACTGCACCAAAACAGCTTTCGCACGGGTCATACGAGCACACTGTGATGCAATTCGGACTGACCAATGCACCGGCAACGTTTCAAATGACCATGAATGAGGCTTTTAGGCCGCTTTTAGATAAACGCATGATCGTTTGCCTCGACGACATACTGGTTTGCAGTCGCGACAAGTAGCAGCACGCGAATTTGGAAGCATTAATCAAGATTTTAGATGAAAACCGCCTACTGACCAAGGGTTCCATGTGCAAGATCTTTCATAACAGGCTAGAGTATTTGGGGCACGATATTTTGGAAGCTAGAGTTTAGATCAACCCGAAAAGGTTAAACATCGTGAAAGCTTCGCACCCATCGACAAACATCACGGAGCTGCAATGTTTTTTAAAGGTTCTTTGATTATGTCCATCGGTTCGTCCATGATATGGCACAGTTAACTGCCCCACTGACAGATTTACAATGGAAGAGAGTTTCTGTTACGTGAGGGAGAGAGTATGCTGGTGAGAGGGTATGCTTCCTTCTTTGCCCTAAAAAATGTTCTCTGCTCACCGCCCATACTCCACATCGCTGACGCATACTGCCCATTCGAAGTAGTTACAGACGCAAGCGACATCGTGATTCGAACAGTACTGCTACAAAATTTTGGCAATAAATTACAACCCATCACTCACGAGTCACGAAAACTGCATCCTCCCGTGAAGAATTACCAGATCCACGACCGCAAAATGCTCACGATCATGCACGCGTTCAAAATGTTGCGCTGTTACATGACCGGCGCTGACGTGACAGTACGGACGGACCATAAAACACAATAGTGCCTCTACACACAGCCCCACCTCAACCCACGACAAGTCCGTAGGCTTGATTTCTTCAAGTCTAACTTCCACTGAAAGGTGACCTGCAAAAAGGGAACCTTGGATAAAGCAGACGCAGTGACCCACCCAACTTCCCAGAAACACGCCATATTACTCGCCCAGACCAGCCCATCGCTCTCAGGTCTATTTACCCATGGTTACCAAACAAACCTGTTCCCCACCGGAGGAAATTCGTAGCAATTTGCAGCAACAAAGGGGGGTTTATTACGTAAAAGTCCGTGCCCCATCGCATCTGGGTACTGGGTTACGCCTTACTAAGAGAATTACTGCTACAGGAGGCACACGACCGAATTACCTCAGGAAATTTTGGGGTCAAAGAAACTCAACAACAACTACAGTGATATTACTACTGGCTCGAGATACTTACCGGCGTGCAGTGACATGAGGATTGCGTCCAATTTGCGAGCTCATGAAGTCGTCACAAAAGCGGCCAACAGGATAGTTGCAGCCGATACCACCCCCAGAGCGTGCTTGGCAGTAGGTGATGATGGACTTAGTCACGAGTTTACTGGCTGGGGCGAGCAGGAACGAGGCGATCTTGGTCGTCGTTGATCGGCTAATGAAAATGGCTCATTTTGCAGCGTGCAAGAAGTCAATCTCAGCAAAATAAATGGTCCGACTGTTCATCTCCACCGTCGTTCCACTGTTAATTGACCAGCGCTGACGTGACAGTACGGACAGGCGTAAATTACTAAAGTACCTTTGTGGACAGCCTTACCTCAACCCACTACAAGTTCGTTCGCTTGATTTCCTCAAGTCTAGCTTCCACTAAACGGTCACCTACAAAAAGGGAACCTTGAATATCGCCGACGCATCGACCGCCCAACTGCCCAGAAACACACCTTACTACTTGCCCAGACCAGCCCACTGCTTAAAGACCAATTTACCCACGGCTACCAGACAGACCCGTTCTACACTGGACGAAATTCGTAGCAGTTTGCAGAAGAAAAGTGGGTTTATTACGCAACAGCAGGTACCGATTGCATCTGGATACCGGGCTATACTTTACAACGGGAATTACTGCGACAAGAGGTAGACAACGGAGTTACCTCAGGGCATTTCGGGGTCGATAACTATTGGCCTGACCGACGTAGTGACACGTGGCATCATGTCCCACCTGCAAGCTCATGAAGTCATCACGAAAGCGGCCGGCATGACAGATGCAGCTGATACCACCCCCAAAGCGTGCTTGGCAGCATGTTACGCTGGACTTCTTCACGTGGTTACCGGCTGGGGCGAGTGGGAACGGCGCGATCTTGGTCGCCGTTGATCGGCTAATAAAAATGGGCCATTTTGCCGCACGCAGCAAGTCAATCTCAGCCAAAGAAACGCCCCATCTTCCCCACCGTCGATCGACTGCACAGGATACCTGCAGCAATCATCGGTGACCGCAACATGAAATTCACCAGCAACTGTTAAAGCAGCTAGGTAAAACAGGAATGAAAGGAAGAGGGGTTTCACTAGCAGACAGTTCGGATACAAATGGCAAACCCTAACCGGGCTGTACTCACTATAGAGTACCCCACTGCAGACTAGACAAATATCACATTCTGACACACCCCCATAGGCAAAGTAAGGTATAATCAGCACAGCAAGCAGACATAGAGGACTCGTGAGGAGGAGGAGGGGCTGTGAGAGGAGAGGAGATTAGAGGCGACGACTGAAGCTGCTGGCACACGGGCTACTGGAGCAACTGGCACACGGGCTACCGGAGCCAATCCCCCGGACTACTGGAGTAACTGGCTCCGCGGCTAAGACGAGCGGCTGGAGCAACGGACCCACGGGCGACTGGCGCAACGGGCTCGCTGGCTACCGGAGCAAGGGCGTACGGACTACTGGCGCTGCTGGCTCCACAACGGCTACCTCCGTTCAACCTCCCCCACTGTCGCAGACCCCCTTTCACCCCCCCCCCCTGCTGCACCCCTAGCTCCACTCCCACGGCACCCCCCTAGCGCCACTCCCTCGGCTCCCACACATCCACCCCCCTCATCGTCAGCCATAGCAGTGGGAGACGGAGGAGGAGGAGGAGCAGGGGACGGCTCACACACCCACCACCCCCATAGCTGCAGGCGCAAGAGGGAGAGGAAGGAGAAAGGGGAGGGGCAGGGGGGAAGCAGCCCCGCTGTGCACGGGGTCAAGGAGCGGCGCGCGGGTCCCCGAGGGCGCCGTGACAGGCGACGGGGGGTGGCGCGCGGATCCCCGGGGGGGCGCCGCGACGGACGACGGGGACGGCACGCTGATCCCCGGGGGCGCCGCGACGAGCGACAGATGGTTGCGCGCGGGTCCCTGAGGGCGCCGCGACGGACGACGGGAGGAGTGTGCGGGTCCCTGAGGGTGCCGCGACGGGCGACAGGGGCCGGCGCGCGGGTCCCCGGGGGCGCCGCGACGGAGCGTGAAAACCGCTGCGCGCGCCCAAGGCGCGCTGCGGGCAGGAATCCGCCACGCGCCCCGAGCGTGTGGCGGGCTGAAAACCGCCACACGCGCCGAGCGCGTGGTGAGAAGAAAAAACATCGCGCGCCACTGGGCGCGCGACAGATAGAAGAGCAGCGGAAGCATGTGGGCCCACAGGCTAGGAGCATAGACGCTCTGACAGCATGTTAAATCAGCTAGGTAAAACAGGAATGAAAGGAGGAGGGGTTTCACTAGCAGGCAGTTGGGATACAAATGGCAAACCCTAACCGGGCTGTACTCGCTATACAGTACCCCACTGCAGACTACACAAATATCACATTCTGACAGCAACTTCTGTAGAAACCTATGGCAGCATTTCGGCACGTGATTACAATTTAGTTCATTCGACCACCCCGAAACTGTCGGTCAAACAGAGCGGACAAATCAGACCATGGAGCAGCTAATCCGAGCCACGTGCAACGACCCGACAATTTGGGAGCAGCAGCTGCAACTCGTCAAATTTGCGTACAACTCCAAATCAGCCACGACACAACAGTCAGTGTTCTACCCAACTACGGACAAAAACCCCACAGTATCAATGACCCCAAATCTCGACAACCTAGCCCCACGCGCACAACAGTTCTCCAAAATTTCACAGGCCGTCCGGACCCGAGCAGCTGACGTCATTAAATAATCCAACATCATCGCTAAGCGCAACCCCGATCGCTTCCTGAGTCCCGTCACTTACCAGCTCAACGACCTTGTTTTACTCGACACTCAAAACCTCCGCATGCCCGTCATTCCGTCATTGTGCATTAGTCACATGTTTAAACTCGTCACCGCCCACCTCCTCCTACCCACTTTTTGGTACGTCAGCCCGTCATTCCATGTTAGTCTACTCTGCCCATAAGTCCCGTCGACCAGCCAAGTGCCACGCAGTCGCCCAGCCAGCATGACACGACCACTAACGGAGCTTATCATCACACCCGAAAAAAATCCGAGCCACCGACTTCATGATCCACGTGGAGCTTGCAGGATTGAATTCCTAATTCGCTAGAAATACTGCACGCCCATCGAAGACAACTGGGCGCCCTTGGATAGAATAAAAAACCACCATATCCTCACTGAATACCTACGCAGCCGCAACTTCCAGGATTTACATGCACTCTCGTAAGGAGGGCCTCTTGGGAAGGGGGGTAGTGTAAGGAAATTTCCTTACCCTTATTTCGTGCCCCTGCTTACCGCGTACCCCACTATTCGTGCCAACAGAACCCAACAGTGCACTGGTACCATTCGCGACACTCACCACCACTGTTCCTGGCACTGTACACAACGCGACCCAGCCTCACGGCTCGGCTGGTAACCCGCGCTCCGGGCCTACGCCACAACATTTCCCTGTCAAACTATATATGTTGTGTTATAATGTGTAAGCTGTAGTGGGGTAGCCAATATGGGGTACAACCCCTTTAGGGTTTGTATTTGTACCAAACTCTCTGATAGTGCATTCATTCCTGCTCCTAATCTTGACATAGTATTCAGAGCAGTAGGTCCGTAGGACCGTTTTGTTTTTGTTTTGTTTTTTTTTTTTTGTTTTTATTTTTTTTCGGGCCCACCTACCGTTGCGGTTACCGAGCTACCTCACGCCCTGCCCTACGTTGCGCTCCTCGCGCGCGCCCTGCCCTGCGCCGTGCTCTAGCGCGCGCCCTGCCCTGCCTTGCCCTGCGCTGCGCTACTCGCGCGTGCCCTGCCCTGCCCTGCAGCTCGCGCGTCGCCCGCCTGCTGCCCGCACGTCGCCCGCTAGCAGCCCGCACGGCCCGCGCTCTGCCTCTGCCCGCGCGTCGCCCGTTTGCAGCTCACGCGTCGCCCGCTTGCTGCCCGCGCGTCGCCCGCTAGCAGCCCGCGCGGCCCGCACTTTGCCTCTGCCCGCCTGCGCGCTGCCCCTGCAGGCCCGTCAGGCCCGCGCACCGCCCTCGCCGCCCGCGCGCAGCCGTCGCCTGCTCGCGCGCGGCCCCTGCTGGCCAGCGCGCCACCTTCGCCGCCCGCTCGCGGCCTCTGCCCGCACGCGCGCTGCCCCTTACCCGCGCGCGCGCTGCCCCTTACCCGCGCGCTGCTCCTTACCCGCGCGCTGCCCCTTCCCCGCGCGCACGCTGCCTCTGCCGGCCAGCGCACCGCCCACCTGCAGCCCACGCCCTGCCTTTGCTTTGCCTTTGCCGTGTGCCGCCACTGCAGCCCCGCGTGCAGCTTCTCCCAGCCTGCTCTCTGCCCAGCCGCCCGCACGCTGCCCTTACCTGCGCTGCGATCATGGCAACTCTAAACGTCCTCTCATTTGAGCCTGACGGTCGCCCGATACAATTCGCCACTTGGCTCGACGACCTGCAACTGTTCCTTATGACCGATGCCAAAGACGGTGATTCCCTGTACGATCACGCCTCTGGCTCCTCCGTTGCTCCTTATGACACCGCTGACGCTCTCGCTCGCTCACAGTGGCAGACCCGTGATGCTGCTGCTCGCCTCACTATTCAAAATCATTTGCCGATCACTGAGCGCGCGCACTTTAGCCAGCACAAGACAGCTAAGGCACTGTATACCATTGTAGTTGCCCGCTACTCTTCCCCAGCCACTGCAGCCCTAGGTCGTCTTATCCCACCCTACCTGTTCCCCGACCTGTCCTCGTTTATCACCGCTAAGGCCTCATCTCTCACCTTCGCGCTAGTGACGCTCGCTTTCGTGCCGCCCTTCCAGACGAGTTCCTCGCTGAGAATCCCCCCCGATGTACTTTACTCTCTACTTCCTCGTCACCCGCCTCCCTGACACTCTTCGTTCAGTCAGGGACCACTTTCTCGCCCTAGACCCTACCACTCTCACTGTCGCCGACTTTGAGAAGCACCTCCTAGCAGCGGAAAAGAGTATTCTCGCTGTAGGTGCTGCTCGTGGCACTCCTCGCACTCCCCTCTTTGAGGGGTGCTCCCCCTCCCCTCTTGCCCCCTCCTACGCCTCTGCTGCTGCTGCTGTCGACTTCCTTGGTGCTGAGGAGGTCGGGGCTGCTTCCGCTCCTAGTGGGAAGCGCCGCGGCGCCAGGGGCAGCAAGGGTGGCAGGGGAGGTGGAGGTGGCGGTGGAGGGGACGGTGGTGGAGGCGGCGGGTGAGGTGGAGGTGGTGGGGGTGGTCGTGGGGGTGGAGGCGGTGGTGGGGGCGGCGATGGTACCGGGAGCGGTGGAGGTGGCAGCGGCGGTAGTGGGGGAGGAGGGAGCGGTGGTGGCAGCGGCGGTGGGGGCTGGAGTGGGATCGGCCAGAAAGTGGGCTCCAATGGTGGCCAGGGGCAGCAACAGCAGCGTCAGCGCGAGACCCCCACGACTCAGCAGCTTTGTGACTTGTGCATTCAGCGTGGGGCGTCTGGGGGTCCTGTTCGCTGCCCGTATATCATTCGCACAGGCGCCCGCGCTGGTCAGCCATGCAAGTTTCACACTGAGTACCGCTGCTTCTCTCGGCTTAGCGACGCCTGCCGCGACAAGTTTCCTGAGGCTACTGAGTTCCCCCCCTGGGCAGACCTGCTTAGGCGTGATGTTCTTAGTCTTTGATCTTGACTATGATGCAATTCTTGCTGCCATGTATGCATTGACTGTTAGTGCTGAGGGTGACTGCTACTTGTGTATGCCGCCTGACCCAAGTGCATGTGTGAACGTGGCCAGGTGGGGCCCAGCCCGTGTCCAGGGCCGCGAGCGGTACTTCCTGCTGGTCGTCGACGACTACACGCGTTACACCACGGTCTTCCCCTTGCAGCGCAAGGGGGATGTCCCTGCTGTTTTGATCCCTTGGATCCGCGCTGTTCGTCTCTAGCTCCGCGAGCGGTTCCACTCGGACTTTCCTGTCCTGAGTCTGCACTCTGACAGAGGTGGTGAGTTCACCTCCGACCTCTTGCGAGCCTTTTGTGAGGAGGAGGGCATCCTCTAGTCGTTCACGCTTCCGGCCTCCCCGCAGCAGAATGGGGTTGCTGAGCGCTGCATTGGCTTAGTCATTGGCTGAGCTCAACCTCTGGCCCCGTGTCTCCGTGCCGGAGACTTCGCCCACACTACGTTGGACGGGGGAGGTTGGCGATGCGTCGCGATTCCGGGTCTGGGGTGCCCGTGCCTTTGTCCGCGATACCACTGCGGACAAGCTCTCCGCTCGCGCCATTCCCTGCGTCTTCCTTGGCTTTCCCCCTGACGCGCCTGGCTGGCAGTTTTACGACCCCGCCTCGCGCCATGTCTTTGCGTCTCAGGAAGTCACCTTTGACGAGTCGGTCCTCTTTTACTGTCTCTTCCCTACCGCACTGCCCCTCTTTCCCCCCCCTCGCCGCTCTTTCTCGCTCCAGGTCCCCCCCAGGTAGACCCCCTCCCCCCTCCAGGTCCTGCTCCTTCAGGTGTGTCTCAGGTAGACCCTCCTCCCTTGACTGAGCCTGTTGAGGTCACTGGTGACTCAAGTCCTGCTGGGGGTGGTCCTGCTTGGGGTGCTGCTTCTGGGGGTGCTGAGCCTGAGGGTGCGGAGCCCGGGGGTGTTGAGCCTGAGGGTGTAGAGCCTGGAGGTGCTGAGCCTGAGCGTGAGGAGCCTGGGGGTGCTGAGCCTGAGGGTGCTGAGCCTGGGGGTGCTGAGCCTGGGGGTACTGAGTCTGGGGGTGCTGCGCCTGGGGGTACTGAGGCGCCTGGTGAGCAGTCTCCTTGGAGCGGCCGCCCACGTAGTCGCTCCGCAAGAATCAGAGGTAGCGTGGGGATAGTGGAGAATGGGCTTGGCAGCTGCCGAGTGCATGCCGGTGTGGCGACCAAAGCCAACAAAGTGAGAGAGGACACTAAGGGGGTAAGCAAGATCGAGGCGAGTTCAGGATAGGGGTCGCAACTTTGAGGAAGGAGCGGGAACGACAGGAGCAGTAATCTGATGGTTAGCAGGAAGCAGAGTGGAAAATGGCTTGGCCTACGACATTTCAAAGCGCTCAAGAATGGAGTGGATATAGAAGGGTTGAGAGAGAGAGAGATGGTGCGCGCAGCACGATCGCGACGAATCTCCATGCCGAGGTAGTGACGAAGCTCGCCAAGATCCTTGCACAGGAGACGCGCCTGGAGGGCCTGCTTGACAGCGGCAAGGTCGGCAGAATCTTTAGCAAGGAGCAGCAAGTCATCGACGTAGGCAAGATTGTAAAGCCTGTGAGAGGAAGTGCGAATGAGGAGAATGGGGTCGGAAGAGAAGGTGGAGAAGCCAAGAGAGTGAAGAGTGGAGGTGAGCTTAACATGCCACTCGCGTGGGGCTTGGTCAATACCGTATAGTGGTTACTTCAGCTCCCAGACAGTGCCTGGGCAAGGAAAGTTAGCGGGGCACTCAAGGAAAATGCGTTCATGAAGCTCGCTCTAGAGAAAGGCATTAGAGACACCCATAAAGTGAATCTCCCAATCCCAACGGGCGCCTAGATCAAGAAGGAGGCGAAGAGTGGGGAGACAGGCAGTGGGGGAGTAAGTGGCAAATTAGTCAATGCCTTTACGTTGGGTGAAGCCTTTGGCGCAGTAATAGGCTTTAAAGACAGGGAGCTTCCGAGGCAACTGTTTGGCACGGAGGGAATAGATAGTCGCAAAGCGAGAATGGTCATCGACGGAAACGAGAAAGTAGCGATGACCTTGACGAGAGGCAACGGGATAGGGACCCCAAAGGTTCATATTCACAAGATTAAGGGGTTTGGGGGAGGCAGAAGGGGAAGAAGGATGAGGAGATTGGGAAAGCTTAGCTTAAACACAAGGGGTGCATGGAGGAGCAGGAGAGAGGGGAAGGGGCAGGGGAGAGGAAGGGAGATCGTGAAGCAGCTTCGATTGACCATGCTACGAAAGAGAGGGAAGTCGGAGTGGTCAAGACGGTGAAGGAGAAGAAGGGTAGGTTGGGTGAGAGATTGACAGTCGCAAGAGGAGATGGGAGGGGCTGAAGAAGAGGAAGTGTGAGGAAAGATGGGGGATGGGGACACGAAGGGTATAGAGGCGAGTAGTAGGAGAAAGGGTGAAAAGAGCGAGGTGCCTGTCGTGGTAATGAAGATCACACTAGAGTTCACCTGCGGAGAAGAGTGCTCGCACACCCAGGCTTTGGAGGGCAGGGAGGGGTAGGAGGTTATGACAGCAAGAGGAAACATCAAGGCCAGCAACAACGCCAAAAGGAGAGTCACGACATGGAAGAGAGGAGGTGCCAGTGTAGGTCATGTTCATGGTCTCCCCAGCCCCATCAATAAAGAGTGGACGAGAAAAATTACGAATGACACCGGCATCACGACAGTGTTAATAGCAGCACTATCAAGGACAGGTGCGAGGAACTAATATAGCGGTGGCCGTAGGGCTGGGAGAGTGAGAAGCAATGCTATGAAGAGGTGGAGAAAATGGAACGACAAAGCGAAGGTCCATAAGAGGAGAAGCACCAAGGATGCTATCCTGAGATGGCATGGGTACACTGAAAACAGAGGGCAGAGAACCAATACCAGAGGTTAAAGCGGCAAGAACATTCTGGACAGAAAGGTGGCGCTGCTGATGGGACAGAGGAATCCAAGCAGATAGGTGGACAAGGGGGTGCTCCAGCGGCAAGTAAGAGAGGTGGTGCAAGAGGAGGAAGGGGAAACGAAGGAAGCGGAGAGTAGGGAAGGCCAGGGTAGAAGAGGAGGTACAGTGGAAGGAGTGTGAGGGCGGATGCATAAAGGAAGAGAGGTAAGATTGTAATAGGCGCCATCAGGGGGAGGGGATAGCAATGGAGCAGATGTGGGGAGACAAAAGAGAAATCGGGGCGAGGTAGTCAGTTGCTAAGCCATTGAGGTTAGAAGTAAAAGGAAGAGGGATAACGGCAGAGTAGTCTGCTGCTGCGCAGCTGAGGGGAGAAACAAAAGGAGGAGGGATGACAATGGAGTAGCCAGCAGCTGCGCCGCTGAGGGGAGAAATAAGAGGAGGAGGGATAACGACGGATTAGTCTGTTGCTACACCGTTGAGGGGAGAAATATGAGGAGGAGGGATAACGGCGGGGTAGTCTGCTGCCGAGTCACTGAGGGGAGAAACAAGAGGTGGAGGATTATGGGCGGAGTAATCTACTGCTGAGCAGATGAGGCAGCCGACAACCATCTGCAACAGTTCAGGAGAGAGGCGGAGGAGAGAGTGAGATGCGGAGGGGATGAAGGGAGAAAGGTGAGGAGGAGGAGGGTGAAGGGTCGGATGGTGTGGAGGGGTAGGTCTCGATGAGGAAGACTACAAAGCAAAAACGATAACCAGCTGCAGTAGTAGAGGAGAGTCGAGATGCGTAGGAGAGAGTAAGATGTGGAGGGGAATGAAGGGAGAGAGGAGAGGAGGAGGAGGGTGAAGGGGCGGATGGTGTGGAGGGGTAGGTCTCGATGAGCAAGGCTACAAAGCAAAAACGGCAACCAGCTGCAGCAGTAGAGGAGAGTAGAGAGGCCGAGGAGAGAGTGAGATGGGGAGGGAATGAAGAGAGAGAGGAGAGGAGGAGGAGGGTGAAGGGGCGGATGGTGTGGAAGGGTAGGTTTTGATGAGCAAAGCTACATATCAAGAGCGTCAACCATCTGCATGAGTTGAGGGGAGGAGAGGGGGGAGGAGAGAGTGACATTAGGAGGGGAAGGAAGGAGGAGAGGAGAGGAGGAGGATTGTGCGAAGGGGTGAGTTCGAACTTAGGGTGAGTTCAGTTTATGCTGTAGCTACGAAATGAACCTAAATTGAACCTGAAAGTGTAGCTCGCTCTAAGCATGGCGAAGTAATAAAAGACTGCCAAAATAGAACCAGAGCGAGCTCTAGCCTACTCCAACAGAACACCTATGCTAAATTAACAACTGTAAAAAAATATAGTTTGACACACCCCCATAGTCTAGGTGACTGTATTTCGGTGAAAAGCAACACTTACCTCTGGGAAGATCACGAAGTCACTACACAGACTGAGAACAAGGGTCACGAGACTAGATAGCAAGAATAGGCAATGTTTACAAGACCAGTCCACAAGAACAAAACAAATATTAGACTGGATCTCAAGATCACCACACGGTCCGAAAAGAAGCAAGGGGCTACAAGGCCAGTCCGCATGCAAGTATATAGCAAATATAGGCGATACAAGAGTATAAAACAAGCAAGAAAAGCATCTCTACATAAGCAATAGGCCACAAGGACAGTCCTCAATCAAAGATATAGCAAATATAGTGAGATCTATGAGTTTAAGACAAAACATCTCTACGCAAGCAAGTGAGGGTATATAGACACAAGGCCTAGGTGGGTGAAAACACACTGCTTCATAAGGCGGCAATGTCTTGGTGAAGATATCTGCAATGTTGGCCTCAGAGTCTACACGTTTCACGAGTGCCTTCCATCGCTGCTGCAACTCGCGAACAAGCACAGCCAACGGTACAGCAACAGTTACCACAAACACAGCATCAGCTAGACAAATTGAGGAAGCAGCTAGATTACTTGCTGGAGAAGAAGTTTATCCGACTGAGTTCGTCACCATTTGCCACACCGATACTGTTCACACCGCAAAAAAAAAAAAAAAAAAAAAAAAAAAAGAGGAGGTTTTTGCATATGCATTGACTACCGCGCACTGATCAGCATAACAATCAAATCACAATATCCCATTCACCGCGCCGACAAACTACCAACTGCGAACAGCCTAAATGTTTTTTAGAATTGACTTACGATGTGGTTATCACAAGATTAGAGCCGAACCGACAGACTGCACCAAAACAGCTTTCGCACGGGTCATACGAGCACACTGTGATGCAATTCGGACTGACCAATGCACCGGCAACGTTTCAAATGACCATGAATGAGGCTTTTAGGCCGCTTTTAGATAAACGCATGATCGTTTGCCTCGACGACATACTGGTTTGCAGTCGCGACAAGTAGCAGCACGCGAATTTGGAAGCATTAATCAAGATTTTAGATGAAAACCGCCTACTGACCAAGGGTTCCATGTGCAAGATCTTTCATAACAGGCTAGAGTATTTGGGGCACGATATTTTGGAAGCTAGAGTTTAGATCAACCCGAAAAGGTTAAACATCGTGAAAGCTTCGCACCCATCGACAAACATCACGGAGCTGCAATGTTTTTTAAAGGTTCTTTGATTATGTCCATCGGTTCGTCCATGATATGGCACAGTTAACTGCCCCACTGACAGATTTACAATGGAAGAGAGTTTCTGTTACGTGAGGGAGAGAGTATGCTGGTGAGAGGGTATGCTTCCTTCTTTGCCCTAAAAAATGTTCTCTGCTCACCGCCCATACTCCACATCGCTGACGCATACTGCCCATTCGAAGTAGTTACAGACGCAAGCGACATCGTGATTCGAACAGTACTGCTACAAAATTTTGGCAATAAATTACAACCCATCACTCACGAGTCACGAAAACTGCATCCTCCCGTGAAGAATTACCAGATCCACGACCGCAAAATGCTCACGATCATGCACGCGTTCAAAATGTTGCGCTGTTACATGACCGGCGCTGACGTGACAGTACGGACGGACCATAAAACACAATAGTGCCTCTACACACAGCCCCACCTCAACCCACGACAAGTCCGTAGGCTTGATTTCTTCAAGTCTAACTTCCACTGAAAGGTGACCTGCAAAAAGGGAACCTTGGATAAAGCAGACGCAGTGACCCACCCAACTTCCCAGAAACACGCCATATTACTCGCCCAGACCAGCCCATCGCTCTCAGGTCTATTTACCCATGGTTACCAAACAAACCTGTTCCCCACCGGAGGAAATTCGTAGCAATTTGCAGCAACAAAGGGGGGTTTATTACGTAAAAGTCCGTGCCCCATCGCATCTGGGTACTGGGTTACGCCTTACTAAGAGAATTACTGCTACAGGAGGCACACGACCGAATTACCTCAGGAAATTTTGGGGTCAAAGAAACTCAACAGCAACTACAGTGATATTACTACTGGCTCGAGATACTTACCGGCGTGCAGTGACATGAGGATTGCGTCCAATTTGCGAGCTCATGAAGTCGTCACAAAAGCGGCCAACAGGATAGTTGCAGCCGATACCACCCCCAGAGCGTGCTTGGCAGTAGGTGATGATGGACTTAGTCACGAGTTTACTGGCTGGGGCGAGCAGGAACGAGGCGATCTTGGTCGTCGTTGATCGGCTAATGAAAATGGCTCATTTTGCAGCGTGCAAGAAGTCAATCTCAGCAAAATAAATGGTCCGACTGTTCATCTCCACCGTCGTTCCACTGTTAATTGACCAGCGCTGACGTGACAGTACGGACAGGCGTAAATTACTAAAGTACCTTTGTGGACAGCCTTACCTCAACCCACTACAAGTTCGTTCGCTTGATTTCCTCAAGTCTAGCTTCCACTAAACGGTCACCTACAAAAAGGGAACCTTGAATATCGCCGACGCATCGACCGCCCAACTGCCCAGAAACACACCTTACTACTTGCCCAGACCAGCCCACTGCTTAAAGACCAATTTACCCACGGCTACCAGACAGACCCGTTCTACACTGGACAAAATTCGTAGCAGTTTGCAGAAGAAAAGTGGGTTTATTACGTAGCAGCAGGTACCGATTGCATCTGGATACCGGGCTATACTTTACAACGGGAATTACTGCGACAAGAGGTAGACAACGGAGTTACCTCAGGGCATTTCGGGGTCGATAACTATTGGCCTGACCGACGTAGTGACACGTGGCATCATGTCCCACCTGCAAGCTCATGAAGTCATCACGAAAGCGGCCGGCATGACAGATGCAGCTGATACCACCCCCAAAGCGTGCTTGGCAGCATGTTACGCTGGACTTCTTCACGTGGTTACCGGCTGGGGCGAGTGGGAACGGCGCGATCTTGGTCGCCGTTGATCGGCTAATAAAAATGGGCCATTTTGCCGCGCGCAGCAAGTCAATCTCAGCCAAAGAAACGCCCCATCTTCCCCACCGTCGATCGACTGCACAGGATACCTGCAGCAATCATCGGTGACCGCAACATGAAATTCACCAGCAACTGTTAAAGCAGCTAGGTAAAACAGGAATGAAAGGAAGAGGGGTTTCACTAGCAGACAGTTCGGATACAAATGGCAAACCCTAACAGGGCTGTACTCACTATAGAGTACCCCACTGCAGACTAGACAAATATCACATTCTGACACACCCCCATAGGCAAAGTAAGGTATAATCAGCACAGCAAGCAGACATAGAGGACTCGTGAGGAGGAGGAGGGACTGTGAGAGGAGAGGAGATTGGAGGCGGCGGCTGAAGCTGCTGGCACACGGGCTACTGGAGCAACTGGCACATGGGCTACCGGAGCAAGGGCCCCGGACTACTGGAGTAACTGGCTCCGCGGCTAAGACGAGCGGCTGGAGCAACGGACCCACGGGCGACTGGCGCAACGGGCTCGCTGGCTACCGGAGCAAGGGCGTACGGACTACTGGCGCTGCTGGCTCCACAACGGCTACCTCCGTTCAACCTCCCCCACTGTCGCAGACCCCCTTTCACCCCCCCCCCCTGCTGCACCCCTAGCTCCACTCCCACGGCACCCCCCTAGCGCCACTCCCTCGGCTCCCACACATCCACCCCCCTCATCGTCAGCCATAGCAGTGGGAGACGGAGGAGGAGGAGGAGCAGGGGACGGCTCACACACCCACCACCCCCATAGCTGCAGGCGCAAGAGGGAGAGGAAGGAGAAAGGGGAGGGGCAGGGGGGAAGCAGCCCCGCGGTGCACGGGGTCAAGGAGCGGCGCGCGGGTCCCCGAGGGCGCCGTGACAGGCGACGGGGGGTGGCGCGCGGATCCCCGGGGGGGCGCCGCGACGGACGACGGGGACGGCACGCTGATCCCCGGGGGCGCCGCGACGAGCGACAGATGGTTGCGCGCGGGTCCCTGAGGGCGCCGCGACGGACGACGGGAGGAGTGTGCGGGTCCCTGAGGGTGCCGCGACGGGCGACAGGGGCCGGCGTGCGGGTCCCCGGGGGCGCCGCGACGGGGCGTGAAAACCGCTGCGCGCGCCCAAGGCGCGCTGCGGGCAGGAATCCGCCACGCGCCCCGAGCGTGTGGCGGGCTGAAAACCGCCACACGCGCCGAGCGCGTGGTGGGAAGAAAAAACATCGCGCGCCAGTAGAGCAGCGGAAGCAGGTGGGCCCACAGGCTAGGAGCATAGACGCTCTGACAGCATGTTAAATCAGCTAGGTAAAACAGGAATGAAAGGAGGAGGGGTTTCACTAGCAGGCAGTTGGGATACAAATGGCAAACCCTAACCGGGCTGTACTCGCTATACAGTACCCCACTGCAGACTACACAAATATCACATTCTGACAGCAACTTCTGTAGAAACCTATGGCAGCATTTCGGCACGTGATTACAATTTAGTTCATTCGACCACCCCGAAACTGTCGGTCAAACAGAGCGGACAAATCAGACCATGGAGCAGCTAATCCGAGCCACGTGCAACGACCCGACAATTTGGGAGCAGCAGCTGCAACTCGTCAAATTTGCGTACAACTCCAAATCAGCCACGACACAACAGTCAGTGTTCTACCCAACTACGGACAAAAACCCCACAGTACCAATGACCCCAAATCTCGACAACCTAGCCCCACGCGCACAACAGTTCTCCAAAATTTCACAGGCCGTCCGGACCCGAGCAGCTGACGTCATTAAATAATCCAACATCATCGCTAAGCGCAACCCCGATCGCTTCCTGAGTCCCGTCACTTACCAGCTCAACGACCTTGTTTTACTCGACACTCAAAACCTCCGCATGCCCGTCATTCCGTCATTGTGCATTAGTCACATGTTTAAACTCGTCACCGCCCACCTCCTCCTACCCACTTTTTGGTACGTCAGCCCGTCATTCCATGTTAGTCTACTCTGCCCATAAGTCCCGTCGACCAGCCAAGTGCCACGCAGTCGCCCAGCCAGCATGACACGACCACCAACGGAGCTTATCATCACACCCGAAAAAAATCCGAGCCACCGACTTCATGATCCACGTGGAGCTTGCAGGATTGAATTCCTAATTCGCTAGAAAGACTGCACGCCCATCGAAGACAACTGGGCGCCCTTGGATAGAATAAAAAACCACCATATCCTCACTGAATACCTACGCAGCCGCAACTTCCAGGATTTACATGCACTCTCGTAAGGAGGGCCTCTTGGGAAGGGGGGTAGTGTAAGGAAATTTCCTTACCCTTATTTCGTGCCCCTGCTTACCGCGTACCCCACTATTCGTGCCAACAGAACCCAACAGTGCACTGGTACCATTCGCGACACTCACCACCACTGTTCCTGGCACTGTACACAACGCGACCCAGCCTCACGGCTCGGCTGGTAACCCGCGCTCCGGGCCTACGCCACAACATTTCCCTGTCAAACTATATATGTTGTGTTATAATGTGTAAGCTGTAGTGGGGTAGCCAATATGGGGTACAACCCCTTTAGGGTTTGTATTTGTACCAAACTCTCTGATAGTGCATTCATTCCTGCTCCTAATCTTGACATAGTATTCAGAGCAGTAGGTCCGTAGGACCGTTTTGTTTTTGTTTTGTTTTTTTTTTTGTTTTTATTTTTTTTCGGGCCCACCTACCGTTGCGGTTACCGAGCTACCTCACGCCCTGCCCTACGTTGCGCTCCTTGCGCGCGCCCTGCCTTGCGCTGCGCTCTAGCGCGCGCCCTGCCCTGCCTTGCCCTGCGCTGCGCTACTCGCGCGTGCCCTGCCCTGCCCTGCAGCTCGCGCGTCGCCCGCCTGCTGCCCGCACGTCGCCCGCTAGCAGCCCGCACGGCCCGCGCTCTGCCTCTGCCCGCGCGTCGCCCGTTTGCAGCTCACGCGTCGCCCGCTTGCTGCCCGCGCGTCGCCCGCTAGCAGCCCGCGCGGCCCGCACTTTGCCTCTGCCCGCCTGCGCGCTGCCCCTGCAGGCCCGTCAGGCCCGCGCACCGCCCTCGCCGCCCGCGCGCAGCCGTCGCCTGCTCGCGCGCGGCCCCTGCTGGCCAGCGCGCCACCTTCGCCGCCCGCTCGCGGCCTCTGCCCGCACGCGCGCTGCCCCTTACCCGCGCGCGCGCTGCCCCTTACCCGCGCGCTGCTCCTTACCCGCGCGCTGCCCCTTCCCCGCGCGCACGCTGCCTCTGCCGGCCAGCGCACCGCCCACCTGCAGCCCGCGCCCTGCCTTTGCTTTGCCTTTGCCGTGTGCCGCCACTGCAGCCCCGCGTGCAGCTTCTCCCAGCCTGCTCTCTGCCCAGCCGCCCGCACGCTGCCCTTACCTGCGCTGCGATCATGGCAACTCTAAACGTCCTCTCATTTGAGCCTGACGGTCGCCCGATACAATTCGCCACTTGGCTCGACGACCTGCAACTGTTCCTTATGACCGATGCCAAAGACGGTGATTCCCTGTACGATCACGCCTCTGGCTCCTCCGTTGCTCCTTATGACACCGCTGACGCTCTCGCTCGCTCACAGTGGCAGACCCGTGATGCTGCTGCTCGCCTCACTATTCAAAATCATTTGCCGATCACTGAGCGCGCGCACTTTAGCCAGCACAAGACAGCTAAGGCACTGTATACCATTGTAGTTGCCCGCTACTCTTCCCCAGCCACTGCAGCCCTAGGTCGTCTTATCCCACCCTACCTGTTCCCCGACCTGTCCTCGTTTATCACCGCTAAGGCCTCATCTCTCACCTTCGCGCTAGTGACGCTCGCTTTCGTGCCGCCCTTCCAGACGAGTTCCTCGCTGAGAATCCCCCCCGATGTACTTTACTCTCTACTTCCTCGTCACCCGCCTCCCTGACACTCTTCGTTCAGTCAGGGACCACTTTCTCGCCCTAGACCCTACCACTCTCACTGTCGCCGACTTTGAGAAGCACCTCCTAGCAGCGGAAAAGAGTATTCTCGCTGTAGGTGCTGCTCGTGGCACTCCTCGCACTCCCCTCTTTGAGGGGTGCTCCCCCTCCCCTCTTGCCCCCTCCTACGCCTCTGCTGCTGCTGCTGTCGACTTCCTTGGTGCTGAGGAGGTCGGGGCTGCTTCCGCTCCTAGTGGGAAGCGCCGCGGAGCCAGGGGCAGCAAGGGTGGCAGGGGAGGTGGAGGTGGCGGTGGAGGGGACGGTGGTGGAGGCGGCGGGTGAGGTGGAGGTGGTGGGGGTGGTCGTGGGGGTGGAGGCGGTGGTGGGGGCGGCGATGGTACCGGGAGCGGTGGAGGTGGCAGCGGCGGTAGTGGGGGAGGAGGGAGCGGTGGTGGCAGCGGCGGTGGGGGCTGGAGTGGGATCGGCCAGAAAGTGGGCTCCAGTGGTGGCCAGGGGCAGCAACAGCAGCGTCAGCGCGAGACCCCCACGACTCAGCAGCTTTGTGACTTGTGCATTCAGCGTGGGGCGTCTGGGGGTCCTGTTCGCTGCCCGTATATCATTCGCACAGGCGCCCGCGCTGGCCAGCCATGCAAGTTTCACACTGAGTACCGCTGCTTCTCTCGGCTTAGCGACGCCTGCCGCGACAAGTTTCCTGAGGCTACTGAGTTCCCCCCCTGGGCAGACCTGCTTAGGCGTGATGTTCTTAGTCTTTGATCTTGACTATGATGCAATTCTTGCTGCCATGTATGCATTGACTGTTAGTGCTGAGGGTGACTGCTACTTGTGTATGCCGCCTGACCCAAGTGCATGTGTGAACGTGGCCAGGTGGGGCCCAGCCCGTGTCCAGGGCCGCGAGCGGTACTTCCTGCTGGTCGTCGACGACTACACGCGTTACACCACGGTCTTCCCCTTGCAGCGCAAGGGGGATGTCCCTGCTGTTTTGATCCCTTGGATCCGCGCTGTTCGTCTCTAGCTCCGCGAGCGGTTCCACTCGGACTTTCCTGTCCTAATTCTGCACTCTGACAGAGGTGGTGAGTTCACCTCCGACCTCTTGCGAGCCTTTTGTGAGGAGGAGGGCATCCTCTAGTCGTTCACGCTTCCGGCCTCCCCGCAGCAGAATGGGGTTGCTGAGCGCTGCATTGGCTTAGTCATTGGCTGAGCTCAACCTCTGGCCCCGTGTCTCCGTGCCGGAGACTTCGCCCACACTACGTTGGACGGGGGAGGTTGGCGATGCGTCGCGATTCCGGGTCTGGGGTGCCCGTGCCTTTGTCCGCGATACCACTGCGGACAAGCTCTCCGCTCGCGCCATTCCCTGCGTCTTCCTTGGCTTTCCCCCTGACGCGCCTGGCTGGCAGTTTTACGACCCCGCCTCGCGCCATGTCTTTGCGTCTCAGGACGTCACCTTTGACGAGTCGGTCCCCTTTTACCGTCTCTTTCCCTACCGCACTGCCCCTCTTCCCCCCCCCCCGCCGCTCTTTCTCGCTCCAGGTCCCCCCCAGGTAGACCCCCTCCCCCCTCCAGGTCCTGCTCCTTCAGGTGTGTCTCAGGTAGACCCTCCTCCCTTGACTGAGCCTGTTGAGGTCACTGGTGACTCAAGTCCTGCTGGGGGTGGTCCTGCTTGGGGTGCTGCTTCTGGGGGTGCTGAGCCTGAGGGTGCGGAGCCCGGGGGTGTTGAGCCTGAGGGTGTAGAGCCTGGAGGTGCTGAGCCTGAGCGTGAGGAGCCTGGGGGTGCTGAGCCTGAGGGTGCTGAGCCTGGGGGTGCTGAGCCTGGGGGTACTGAGTCTGGGGGTGCTGCGCCTGGGGGTACTGAGGCGCCTGGTGAGCAGTCTCCTTGGAGCGGCCGCCTACGTAGTCGCTCCGCTGGTGCCTCGCCGCAGCACTCTCATCGGCGTGTGCCTCTCTCCACACAGCAGCTGCGTGAGTGGAACATTTGCCGTCAGGGTCGTGCTGCTGCAGCTGGGGGGCCCTGCTGTGGGAGGAGCTGGCGTTGGAGGCACTGGAGCTGGTGAATCTGCTACTCGAGGCGCTTCTGCTGACGTCACTGGAGCTGGGGGTGCCGATCCTGGGGATGTCGAGTCTGAGCGTGCTGAGACTGGCGGTACTTTGTCTACTGGAGCTGCTGGTCTCGGAGGTGCTCGTACTGGAGGTACTGGAGCTGCTGGGGCTGGAGGTACTGCTGGACCTGGAGGTGCTGCTGTCGACCCTGGGGTTGGAGACCCTGGAGCTGGAGGTGCCGGTTCTGGGGGTGCTGTTGCTGGAGACACTGAGGCTGGAGACCCTGGGGCTAGAGGTGCCGGTTCTGGGGGTGCTGCTGGTGCTGGTGCTGGTACTGGAGGTGCTGGCGCTGGAGGTTCTGGAGCTGCTGGAGGTGCTGGCGCTGGAGGCGCTGGAGCTGGAGGTTCTGGAGCTGCTGGTGGCGCTGGTACTGGAGGTGCTGGCGCTGGAGGTTCTGGAGCTGCTGGAGGTGCTGGCGCTGGAGGACCTGGTGCTGGAGGTTCTGGAGTTGCTGGATGTGCTGGAGCTACTGGTGCTAGTGGCACTGCACAGCCGCGTTTGCTTTTTCGCTCCGTCATCACCGTCGTCTCTGCCACCGTCTGACTCCGTGCTTCGCCAGGTCTTCCGTTACAGCCTGGCTCACCACTGCCTGCTCCTTCTCCTTACATTGAGCAGACAGGAGGTCTTGCTGAGCATCGTGAGCCTGCGTCTCGTACTGTCTCACCTGTTCGCACTGTTTGTACCGGTCGTCGTGTTCCTCGTGAGCGTCCGCCTCCTGTCCCTGGCACGCACCTCATGGCACTTCGTCCTTCCTCTGCTCCACAGCGTGTTCCCCTACTATCCCCTCCTAAGTCTTCTCTGCCTGACGTTCTAGACCCTGAGTCTGACCGCGTTCGTGCTGCGCACCCTACTGTCACGCGTCTGCTCGCCACTGTTGTCACTGACCCTTCGTTTGAGTCCACTGCTGCGTCTGCTAGTCGTTGAGCTTGTTGACTTTGCTGCTGCCTGTCGTCTAGACTACGCTGCTATTCTTTTTGCTGAGTCTGAGTCTGTCTGTCCTCCGTCCGTCGGGGGTGAGTGTGCTCTTGGCACGGACATCCTTGAGGACAGGCAGGAGGACTTTGAGTGTCTTGCGGCTGCTGTACCTCATCTCGTGGCCATGCTGCTTGCCCTTGAGGGAGACCCGGATGCACCAGACATCCCGACCCCGCGCTCTTACGCTGAGGCGATCGCGGGTGAGTACTCCTCTCTATCGCAGACAGCCATGGACGCAGAGATGGCATCCTGGAAGTCCACAGGCACTTACGTCGACGCATTTTCCCCTCCTGGGGCGAACGTAGTCGATGGCATGTGGATTTTCAGGGTGAAGCGGCCGCCGGGTTCTCCGCCTGTCTTCAAGGCTCGTTACGTTGCTCGAGGCTTCAGTCAGTGACAGGGAGTTGACTTCTTCCAGACCTTCTCCCCCACCCCGAAGATGACCACTCTTCGGGTGCTGCTACACGTTGCCGCTCAGTGTGACTACGAGCTTCTCTCTCTGGACTTCAGCACAACCTTCTTACAAGGCAGTCTGCACGAGGAGATCTGGCTGCGCCGCCCACCTGGCTTCACTGGGTCGTTCCCTCCTGGTACCTAGTGGAGCCTCCGTCGGCTAGTCTACAGTCTCCGTCAGGCGCCTCGTGAGTGGCACGACACACTGAGGACGACACTTGCGACTCTTGGGTTTGTTGGCCCAGCCTGCTACCGACTGGGTTAAAAGGGCATGTTTGTATGGTGGGTAGCACACCCATAACCCCCCAGGCCGCGCCTGTAGCCCTCCCACACTCAACTCGGGACGATCCCAGTGCCCCACCAACAATCTCCCCCTCACTGGGGTCGTCTCCCCCTCACTTGGGGCTCGTTAGGGCACTGGCGCTCACTTGGCGCACACTGGGACTCGAACCGGAGACCTTTGGCTCTGATACCACTTGTTATAGTCACAATAGGCTCCAATAGGCTTCAATGTGCCTTGAGCGAAAGATAGAGTGCGCAGTCAGGTTTCTGCACAGCGGCTTTAAACGTTCATAGCGATCTGCTCACACCTCCAATTGACCTCATTCAACTTGGATCTGGAGCGTCTTAACGTCGCCTACAATAGGCAATTTAGATCGCACGATTTCATCAAGAATTGACGACACAGCGTCGAATTGAACGAACGGCACTATGGCAGCAACACACTCTTTGAAAACACAATTACGAACAGCTAGGAAGAGTTACGAGTTGGGAAGGACTCCCAGCTCCTACAAACCCCAAGAGCCGAGGTACAGTGATGTGGAACAGTGCCACACTGTCCCCAACCAAGAAGGGTCTCGAAACTACCCTCCACAAGGGCCTACACCCATAGAAATGTTACACTACACATTGTAATGTAACTATCTTCAATATCTTCAATATATTTTCGAGCTTCGAAAACACTTGAAGCTTGAACCAAGGCTCGGGTTCTTCACCACAAACTCATCCTTGAGTTCTTGATGGGTCTGCTACACACACCTGCGACACGCCGAACGTTCGACAAGCGACAAAATAGAAACCGCGCACGACAAAATAGAAACCGCGCGGGACACACAAAATAACCGCGTAATACGCGGCTAGCGATAATTCGCTATTGACTTGACACACACACTCGACATCATGACCCATCATTCACACACCATTATAAGCATGAAATATATATTTATTTCATGCACTCATACCACTCCATGCACACATGCATGCACGCACACGGACAACAAGCCGAGTGCAAACCGTAGGTTGCACCAACAAACTCCCCCTCGGGTTGTTGGCCTTATAAACTTGCTCTCTCAGTTCAGAGCCATCCCAGCCAGCTTGCAACACTTCCAATGCTGCTGCTCCACCAGCCTCTTAGTCATCATGTCTGCTGGCTGCCCCGTCGTCTTCACGTAGCGCAACTCGACTTCACCCGCGGCCACCATGCTCCTCGTCCAATGCCACTTCACCCTCATGTGCTTTGTTAACCCGTGTAACACAGGGTTCTTGGCTAGAGCTATGGCTCCCTGGCTGTCACAGTAGAGTGGGGTAGGTCCTTGCTGCTCCTCCCCCAATTCAGCCAACAAACGCCGCTGCCACACAATCTCCCGTACCGCATGGAAGAGTGCCATGTACTCGGACTCCACCGAGCTCAATGCTTGGTCCACCTGCTTCTTGCTCTCCCAAGCAGTTGGACCTCCACCAACACAGCAAATGAACCCTCCAACACTTGTCATGTCCTCTGGTTCTGATGCATATGATGCATCCGAGTAGGCGGTGAGGAACAATCGCCCGGGTTCAACACCATCCGCGCCCTTTTGGCGCCTTTGCGCCGCTGCCGAGTATTGCAGCCCAACAGTCGGTGTTTGGCCAAGGTACTTGGCCACCCTCATTCCAGCTGCTACCTGCTCCTCATTAGGGCATTGCACAACCCTTGCCAGCTGCCCGGTAGCAAACGCGACGTCCGGTCGTGTGTTGACCGCTGCATACATGAGGCTGCCCACCAATGAGTGAAATCGGCGCCTCTCCTCTTCACCCACGCTCTCCTCCTCTGGTCCCTTCACACACTTGAACCCAGAGGGAAAGGGTGTAGCCACATGGCCTTCATTCTGCCCAAAGTTGGCAGCCAATGCCTCCAGGTACTTGCGTTGGTGCACCCGCATGCACCGCTTCTCCACGTCTCGTTCGATGTGGAGCCCGAGGTAGAAGTTCACGTCCCCAAGGGACTTGCACTTGAACTTGTCTTGAAGTTTCAGCATCACCTCCTTCACAAGGTCAGAGGAGGGTGAGAAGATCAGGATGTCGTCCACGTACACCACCATGAAGCTCCTCTGCTCCCCCTCGCCAAGCATGAACAAGGAGTGATCGGCCGTTGAGGGAGTGAAGCCGATCTCCTCCAACACCTCGCGCAGCTTCAGGTACCACTGCCTAGGGGCCTGCTTCAGCCCATAGAGGGCCTTCTTCAGCTTCCACACTCTGCCACTGCCATCATCAAACCCCTCCGGCTGCGCCATAAAGATCTCCCCCTCAAGGATCCCATTGAGGAACGCCGTTACGATGTCTAGCTGCTTCACCACCCAACCTTTGATCGCGGCTCCCGCGAGTAGGGTTCGCAGCGTCGTCGGCTTCACCATAGGAGCAAACAGCTCCTTGTAGTCCACATTCTCCTTCTGCTGGTACCCCTTGGCCACCAGCCGAGACTTATAACGCTCGATCACGCCGTCGGCATCCGACTTGATTTTGAAGAGCCACTTGGACGTAATCGCCGTACGCCCCTCCGGTAGCTCCACCAACTCGTACGTGTCGTTCTCCTCAATGCTCTTCAGCTCACTCTCCATTGCCTTCTTCCACTCCTCAGCATCACCACTCTCCAAGGCCTCCTTGAGAGTTGCTGGTTCTCCCGGCATCTCCACCGGAGAGAAGAATGCGAAGGCACACTCCTCGTAGTCACTCTCCTCGTCGTCTCCGACCATCATTGCCGCTCCAGCTAGGGCCGTCTTGCCCTGCTTCCCCGGCGCATCGTAGGTCAGCCTATTAGGGGCTTGAATCTTCCTCTTGACCCTTCCTTCCTCCTCAGCTGCAGGGACTTGAAGGCCTTGGCGTTGCTGCGGTGTGGTGCGGTTCCGTGGAGCGCTCGTAGTGCGGGAAGGGAGTGTCGGTGCACGCTCGCTCACTTGCTGCACCTCCTCCTCCTCCTCTTCCTCTGCATCCTTGGCCTCCTCTCCCCCATTCACAAGGGAAGATTGCCTTGTGGTGGTGCTGCCGCTGCTCAGCTCCAAAGGCAGCTCCACATGCTCCAAGCCGGAACTCTTCACCTCCCCAAACCGCACGCCTATCTTCGCCTCATTTTCCGCCTTCCAATCCTTGTACATGAAGTTCTCCATGAACTTGCAGTCCCTGCTCACCATGAACTTCTTGGTGAATGGGTCCCAAAGAAGCCACCCCTTGCTGTTTTGAGCCATGCCCAAGTGCACGGCCCACACCGCTTTGGCACCAAGCTTGTTGTGCCGAAGATGCTTAGGTACGAGCGCCATGCACATGCACCCGAACACCCGAAGCATATCCACCTTTGGCTTCCTTCCAAGCCACTCCACATAGGGCACCCATTTGTCTGCTCCCACATGAGTCAAAACTCTGTTCTTGGCCACACACGCGCTCCGCACCGCATCAGGCCAGAAATAGTCGGGTAGCCCGGCTTCAATGAGCAACCCGCGTGCCGCCTCCGTGATCGTCCGGTTCGCACGCTCGGCGATGCCGTTCATTGCAGGGGAGTATGGCATGGTGAGGGAGTGCCGAATGCCATTCTTCTTCAGCCACAATCCAACTCTTTGCTCAGGAACTCTCCCCCTCGATCGGTGCGGATCGACTTCACAAGTCGGTCTTGTTGCCGCTCCACCATCGGCAAAAAGTCGGTCTTCAACGTTTCAGCCACGTCGCTCTTCTTGGCCAGCACATACACCCAAGTCATGCGGGTGTAGACGTCGACGATGGTGAGGAAATATTCAGCTCCAGTAGTTCCAAGCTTTAAGGAGCCCACCACGTCCATCACCACTTCATCAAGCGGTGCCTTTGCCGTTGTCTCCGCACTCGGGAACGGAAACCGGGTGAACTTGGCCTCATCGGGCTCCCCCTTCACACGTATGCCAGCAACCATCTGGTTCTTCACTAGCTGCTGCAAAATAGGCAGGGCCACATGCCCCATTCGCCGATGCAAGGTGAGCCAATCACACTCCCCCGTAGCCGAAGTTGGATTGGAGAATGCCGCGCTCGCAATAGCGCCCCACATGCTCTCTCCGTTGTCCTCCTCCGCTGCTGCCTCGGGGTTCTCCTCACCCTTGTGCTGCTCCTTGGCTGCTGCACCACTCTCCTTGTGGTCACCGAGCTTGCTGGTCACTCCAGGTTTGCTCTTCTTGGACTCCTTCTCCTTAGCGCGACCGTCCGCGCTATCGCCGCTACCAACCGCGTCACCCTTGGTGCTGACGCTTGCTGCCACTTGCCTCTCCTTAGGCATGGGGACCACAGGGATCTGCCACATCTCGTTGTAGACATCCCTATCCTCGTGAAGGTCCCAAAGAATCCGGTCGCCAATCCTTGCGGTGTAGGTCTTGGCTCCCTTCGAGTTCGTGTCCATGCCGGCCTTTGCCAACCGCCGCACGGAAATCAGGTTCGCAGCAAGGCTGGGCACCCAAAGCACGTTCTTGAGGCCCACCATCTTCCCATCAGCACCCTTGAACATGGCCTTGCCCATGCCTTTCACCTCCGCTCGCTGCCCCAAAGCCGATGTGACGTGCTTTACGGGTGACGGCTCGAGTTCGGTGAGCAAGTCGGGGCGAGGTGTCATGCTGTAGGTAGCGCCACTATCGATCACCCAAAAGTCCAGGGGGTGTAGGGTCACCTTCCCCACAGCTGCTGGCTCCTCAAGGTCTTCATCCTTCTCTGGACCAGCTGGTACTTGCGTCGACACAAAGTAGAAAAGGCCCGGGTACCGATCGTCACTCCGGTCCTTGTCGTTATCTTCGTTCTTCATGTTCGCGGCTCCACCTCCGCGACCACCACGGCCTCCACGGCCTCTGCCTCTCCCTCCTCCTGCTCCTCCACCCTCTTGGCCTTGAGCAGGGGTCCATCCTTCAGGGAGTTTGAAGCAATCGCGCCACATGTGTCCGCTCTTGCCGCAATAGTGACATTCGCCGTCGAATCGGCCGCGACCGCGCCCGTAGCTCTTGTCGTCGCTGCCGTATCCGCCACTTCCGCGGCCTCAGCCAAAGTTGCTGCCACCAAATCTTCCTCCCCCTCGTCCTCTGCCTCTTCCTCGGCCATATCCACGGCCGACGCTTGCTGCCCCAGCGCCATCCGCACTCGCCAACTCACGGCGGCGGAAGTCCTCTTGTAGGATCGCGCGCTTCACGTCTTCAAGCGAGAGACGGGGCAGATCACGGTTGAGGTTAATGATGAGCGAGGACCACGACTCTGGGAGTAAGGCCAGCAACTTGGTCTTCTTTTGGAGCTCACTGTAGTTCAAATCTGCTCCCTCAAGCCGCGTCAACAAGTCGAAGAATTTCTGCACCCCGTCTTCCACGGGTTCATCTTCTTCAATTCGTAGTGTCGCCATTTGCCGTTCCAACACCACAGCTACCGCCGCTGTTGCAGGAGCGTGTACACCCTTGAGAGCAGCCCATGCCTTTGGTCCCTTCTCTGGATCACGCTGGAAAGGCTTGATGTGACGGATTTGACTGCTCCCCAACGCTTGCCCAAGTAGGAGGTAGCCTTGTGCGCTCTTCCGCACCCACGGGCTCTTCTCCGGGTCGTTCTCGGGACGCTTCTCCGTTCCTTCCATCACCTCCAGCAGGTCATAGTGGTCAAACACGTTCTCCATTCTGAAGGACCACTCAGCAAAGTTGTCGCCGTTGAACTTATCAAGCCCGAACACTCTTGGCTCATCCCTTGAAGGCCCAAGAGTAGGTTGCACGGGCGCCACGGCTGAATCACGGGCTTGGCCTTGTGCTTGGGCTTCTCCATTGCCTCCAGCACCTCTGCCACCCCTCTCTTCAGGTCCAGCCATCGTCGTAGCTGCTCCAAGGGGCTCTGATACCACATGTTGGCCCAGCCTGCTACCGACTGGGTTAAAAGGGCATGTTTGTATGGTGGGTAGCACACCCATAACCCCCCAGGCCGCGCCTGTAGCCCTCCCACACTCAACTTGGGACGATCACACTGCCCCACCAACAGGGTTTGCGCCTTCTACTGCTGACCCGTCGCTGTTTCTGCACACCGACACTTCGCTGCCGCCGTTCTACATCCTCGTGTACGTCGACGACTTGGTCTTTGCCACTGCTGATACTGAGGCTCTCGCCCTGGTGAAGTCGGAGCTACAGAAGAGACACACGTGCACAGACCTCGGTGAGCTACGCAGTTACTTTGGCCTGCAGATCACCCGGGACAGAGCACGCCGCACCATCACACTGACTCAGTCACACATGGTGCAGCAGGTCCTTCAGCGCTTCGGCTTCACCTGGTCCTCGCCACAGTCCACTCCTCTGGCTACAGGTCACTCGCTCTCAGCTCCACCTTTGGACGAGTCCGTAGAGCCGAGTGGTCTGTACTTAGAGCTAGTGAGCTGCCTCATGTACCTGATGACCTGCACTCGACCTGACCTTGCGTACCCTCATGGCCTTCTGGTATGCTACGTGGCTCCTGGTAGGCACCGAAAGGTGCACATGGATGCTGCTAAGAGGGTGTTGCGCTACTTGTGCAGTACATCGGGCATGGGGCTCGTGCTTGGAGGACGGGGTGACGTTGTCCTTACTGGACACTCAGACGCTTCTTGGGTTGACGACCTAGCTACGCAGCGGTCGTCACAGGGTTACACCTTCAGCCTTGGCTCCGGCTCTATTTCTTGGCGGTCTACACGCTCGTCTTCTGTTCTCAGCTCCAGTTGTGAAGCTGAGATCTACGTCACAGCCATGGCTGCACAGGAGTTACGCTGGCTCACCTACCTGCTGACCGACTTGGGAGAGAGGCCTCGTTCTCCTCCAGTTCTGTACGTCGACAACAAGGCTGCCATTGCCTTGTGTGAGGACCACAGACTGGAGCACAGAACGAAGCACATCGCTCTGCGTTACTTCCTTGCTCGAGAGTTGCAGCAGCGTGGTCAGCTTCGTGTCGTTCATGGCCCACCCGGGCCAACACAGCTGATGTGTTCACCAAGGCCCTTACGGCTGGTGATCATCAGCGCCTCTGCACTGCTCTAGGCCTGGTGCCTACGTTTCCTCACTTGCTGTAGGCTTTGCTTGTACTGTGATCAATATATATATATGCCTGCATGCTTACTCTTGCTAGGTAGTGATCACTGTACTGTTGTTGTTGCATATATACCTCTGCATGTGAACTGGCCTTGTGGCCTTTTGCTTGTGCTCAGTGTGTGTGGTGACGTTGTGATCCACCCTGAGCTTGCTTTGCTTTTCTTGACTGGTCGTGTGACCCCTTGTTCTCCCCCACTTTGCCTATGGGGGTGTGTCAAACTATATATGTGGTGCTATAATGTGTAGGCTGTAGTGGGGAAGCCAAAATGGGGTACAACCCCTTTAGGGTTTGTATTTGTACCATACTCTCTGATAGTTCATTCATTCCTGCTCCTAATCTTGACATTCCCAACATCGGTGCCAGGCCCGTAGCGCACTCTAATTGCTAACGTTACTGTTACCACGCTAGCTTTGCTGTATATTCTTCGATCATTCCGTACGGGCTTGATGCTGAGGTTAGAGCGTGTTACGTACCCCTTATTTTGGGGCCTGGTCGCGGTTGCCTCGAAATCGGGTTGGGTTGAACGTAGGGTTACTAGATTACCCTAGATTGTACAGTGTACAGTAAAGGACGTGTACAAGCCACACATACAACCAGGTTGAGGCAACCAAGCTGCAACGTACCAACCTGGTGTGCAACCGGGGGTACCAAAAACATTTGCGGGCAGGTCGCACTAGCGAGACTCAATGTGAATGGTGGAAGAAACTTTCCCATCGAAGGTTGGCTAGTAATATTGACGCACGAACTGTTGGGTCTACTCGTAATACTTTTTGCATGGTTGGGTCCCAAAAACAGGCGGGTGGTACATTTGCAGGTTGCCTGCTTGGCATCAAACCAGCCAGATTTACAGCCCGGTCGACCCGACCAGTCAGGTTGGGTCGACTTTTTGAGGCAACCGGGTGCGTAACACGCTCTTAGAGGCGTAGGGCTGGGTTGCGGGCTACTAGCTGACCGGGTAGTTTGAGAACGAGAGTCGTGGCGGCGGGAACGGTGTCAAAGCAAGTGTCGCGATGTGGCAATGGGCTACCCTTGGGTGTACAGTGGCGGGAATATTTCCATACGCGGTATGCGATGCGACTCAACGTAAGGAAAAGTTGTTTCGTGTATGGTTGTGTTTTTGGTACTTGTGGGACACTCTACACCGCCCTCCACCCCTGGGACCCCCTGCTGTCGGCTGCGTGCGTTCACCTTCATTCCCGCCATCGCAGGAGTAGTGAACGTATTTTTGCGCGCGGCTCGCCTTTTTCACAATTTACTTCGCGCGCCGCGGGGTTCAATTGCCTCGCTTCTTGTTCGAAGAGCGCCGGAGTCCCCTGGGCACGATTTCGCCGTTGACTCCGCTCCCTGCATCGCGCGCTGTTCCCCCGCCGCGCGGCGCAGCCAGTCCCGCCCCCCTCCGCGCCCCGCCCGCCACGTGACAAGTACACCCTGCACCTGTTAACTCCGCGGAGATTCTCTTGCGCTCATCCTCAACCCCCCACCAGTTCCTGCAGCCCGCCGCCCTCCCGTCCCTTCTGCTTTACGCTCCCGCTTCTCCCCTCGTCTCCTCCCATCGCCGCCACCCTCCCCTTCTGCCTTCCGCCGCGCGGCCCCGGTCTTCATACCTTGCGTTCCGCGCATTCCGCGCGCCTCTCTCCCCGCCGCCCCCCACCCCGCTAGTTTCTGCGCCCTACTTTCCTCTCCTCCCGCCTGCGCTGGTCCTTCCCTCTTCTCGATCGCCCTCCTCTGTAGCAGCAGCGCTCGTCACGCCATGCGGCAGCCATCCGTGCATTGAGCGCCAGCGGTGAGCGGCACATCCCCGGCCAAGCTGTAGCGCCAGCGGTGAGCGGCACATCCTCACCCAAGCTGTAGCGCCAGCGGTGAGCGGCACATCCTCACCCAAGCTGTAGCGCCAGCGGTGAGCGGCACATCCTCACCCAAGCTGTAGCGCCAGCGGTGAGCGGCACATCCTCACCCAAGCTGTAGCGCCAGCAGTGAGCGGCACATCCTCACCTCACCCAAGCTGTAGCCTTCAGCTCACTGCTGGCGCGGCATCGGTTGAAGGGCCCAAGCTGTAGCGCCTGTGGCCGGGCTTGCCTCAAGGGTTGAAGGGCATCCGCTGCGCCTCTATATAGCACGCTCGTTTTGACTCAGTGGGTACCTACCGGGGCGTTCTGTAAGCAAATTGAGCCAGCCGTTTCCTCCCTCCCTTACTCGTCGCCCTCCCCGCCATCCCCTCCTTTTCCCGGGGTCATTATACCAGCACGCAATTCATGCTAGTGCGCAATTCACGCCACCGCTCACCGCTTCACACTGCTGCTCGCCTTCTCACCGCGGCTTCTTGATCCACACATGGCTGCAGCAGCACGGGCCGCAAGATGCTGAAATCCGTGATTGCTAGCTCGACCCCATCAGTTGGGAACCTCCCACAAGTATGGCTGAAAGCGCGCATACTCGCGTGGAGGCAGCACTGGGAGTGCAAGGAGTTGGCGAGCCGGCAGGGTCGCCTTGGGGATTTGAGACGTCTCAAAGCGCGCACACTCACGTGGAGGCAGCACTGGGAGTCCAAGGAGTTGGCGAATCAGCAGGGCCGCCTTGGCCTCCTGACAGCCTGCAATGCTCTGCTCGTTGCCAGGCTACTCGGCAGCACGTGCAGCAGCCGGCCCACCATGGGCGGCTGTTAAGGCGTGAGGGGGTGCTGCAGCTGTGCCGCTTGCTGCTGCTTGCAGCGTGTGCGGCGGCGTGCATTGCCGTTGCATGGGGGCTGGCTGGGGACCACCGCGGCCTCAGAGGTACGTCCGCCTGCTGTGCTGTGCTGGTTCTGAGTGCTTCTGAGTGGTGCTGGGTGCTTCTGAGTGCTGCTGAGTGCTGCTGAGTGGTGCTGAATGCTGCTGCGTGGTGCTGAGTGCTTCTGAGGGTGCTGAGCTGAGTAGTGCTGATTAGTTTGAGTGGCGCTGAATGGTGCTGAGTGTTCTGCCTCACAAACCCCAAAGCCTCCTGTTAAGCAGTTGAAAAGCAAGGGCTTTGAGGCAATATGATGTAATGCAGAGCGGTGCTTAGTGGTCCGCCTCACGAGCCCCTTTTGCCTCCAACGCTTCCCCGTGCACCACCATTACACCACCCCCACACCACCCTCGCACCACCCTCACACCACTTTCACACCACCCCCACGCCACCCTCACCACCCTCACACCACCCACACACCACCCTCACACCACCTTCACACCACCCTCACACCACCCTCACACCACCCTCACAGCACCCTCGCGCCACTCTCGCACCACCCTCACACCACCCTCACTCACCCTCGCGCCACCCTCACACCACCCTCTCACCACCCACACACCACACCTCGTACCGCACCTCACACCAGCCTCACACAACCCCCACACCACCCTTACACCACTTTTACACCACCCCCACACCACCCTCACCACACTCACACCACCCTCACACCACCCTGACACTATCCAGACACCACCCTCACACCACTTTCGCGCCACTCTCGCACCACACCACGCTCACACACCCTCGCTGTCAAAAGACCAGCACTGGAGATGCCCGATTGATCCTAGAAAAGGGTTACAGGCTCGCTTACCTTGGTGATTCGCTACTTAACAAGCCATTTTATCCCAGTGGTCCAATGACTGGTATTCTGACATGGTATCAGAGCGAAGGTTTCGGGTTCGAATCTGCAAGTGTGCACATGCTGGCGCTGCCGCTGTGTGCTGCCCTAGGGCATTCCTGTGAGAGGGGGGGTGTCAGTAGACCAGCACTGGGGATGCCCGATTGGTCCTAGGGAAGAGTTACAAGCTCGCTGGGCTGGGGTGTTATGTGCGCATTGACAAGCAATTTTATCCCAATGGTCCAGTGATTGTGATTCTGACACTCGCGCCTCACACCACCCTCACACCACACCTCGCACCACAACTTGCACCACAACTCGCACCATACCTCACACCAGCCTCACACCCCCCTTCATCTCCCCTCCCCCCTCCCTCTCCCGCTCCTCCGCCCTCTACCAGACTGTGCGGACATCTTGGCAGCAGGAGTGGCTCTCACGCCCACCACCGACTCGCCCGCCTCACCTGCCACATCTGCGGCTCCCCCCTCCATCTCCGATTCGAAGAACACCTTCTTAAACTCCACCTCCCCCACTGTTGATAACTCCACTGCCAGAACCAGCAGTGCGGGCGAGTGGGGACACCACCGGCACTACGAGCGGCGGGCGGGGGAGTGCTGGAGCCGAGCGGAGCTGCCTTGCTACGCTGGCATCAGCAGGCACACGTGGGCACAGCAAGAGCAACAACCAGGCGAAGAAAACACAGACAGGTTATTCTCCGAGACAGCTGGGCAGAGTGAACAGCAGCAGCGGCAGCAAGGGATGTCGGAGCACCTGCAGGTGAAGCTACGCCAGTACCACACGTACCGCCGCGAGTGCCTCCACCGCGAGCCCCTCGACCAGCTGCGCTCCACCCTGCTGGCCGGCAAGCCCACCGCGTGCCGCTACCTCATCTACTACCACTCCTCCGACGGCCAGGGCAACCGGCTGCTCTCCCTCGTTTCCTCCTTTGCCTACGCGCTGCTAACCGATCGGGTCTTCCTTCTCAGCTCTAAGAGTGGCCCTGCTGCTGTGCTGTGTGAACCGTTTGAGCACGGCGAGTCGTGGGTGCTGTTTGGGAGGGAGGAGAAGTTGGAGGAGCATCACGCGCAAGTGCTGGGGCTGAAGGTGGCCAAGGAGTGGAGGGAGGTGAGGGAGGGAAGGGAGAAGAAGGGGAAGAAGGGAGGTGGGCGGAGGAGGCTGGTGGAAGGATTGGTGCAGCGGCAAGAGCAGTGGTTAGGGGAGTTGGGAGGGGAGCGACGTTTGCTACAAAATGTAAATCCAAACACGCCAGCACCACCATCACCACCAACAGCAGCAGCAGCAGTACCACCGCCACCACCAACAGCGCCGCCACCACCACCACCGCCAGTAGCAGCAACAGTTTCTACACCCACCTCTCCAATGTTTCCTCCCTCAATACCCCCATCACTTCAATCCCCACCCGTACCTCCCCCTCCCCCTCCACCCCCCACCCCACCGATTCTTCGCATGCCCACCACACCACTGCCAACCACTGCACTGCCGCCACCACCACCAGCACCACCAACGTCACCAACGCCACCACCAGCAGAGGCAGCTGCAGCAGCACAACCCCCACCCCCTGCAGCACCACCACCCCCTCCCCCAACCCCACCCCCACCTTTACCTCCTCCGCCTTCCCCCCCACCATCCGCAATGCCAGCAGAAGGGGAGGACGAAGTACCACCAATGTACGTCATCCATACCAATGCCATCCCATGCTGCCCTATGCCATATGATGACATACCATGACCGACCATGACATACCATGACATACCATCTCATTCCATTGTGTGTGCCATGACCATGTGTCTGTACAATTGCCATGGCGAATCAACGGTAGTGCCATACCATCACTCAACACTCCCCTCGTTGTGTTGTTGTCTCTCCGCCCCTTGTCTGCCTCTGAGTCCCAAAGTCCCAACTCCCATGCTCCCCCCTTCCCTCCCTCATAACTCCAATCCTTAACTTCTCCATTCCCCTTTCATCCCTCCCACGTGACCTCTCGTATCTTTCTGTCACCTCCACCCCCCCCTGCTAGTCATTGAGTGGACATAATCAACAGAAACCCACTCCTCTGCAGCTTCTTCTTGTCTGCCTCACAACAAACTCCCACACCCCCTCACTCCCCGAATTCCCGCTTACTTCCTTCCCCTTTCCCCCCCAACCCTCACTCCATTCCCCCTACGCTTTCCCCAGTCTAAAGGTGAACATCTTTCACACAACCTCTCGATCCGGTCAACTCTTTTTCTGCGAATCCGAGCAGAAATGGCTCTCCCGCACGGCCACGCTGCTCCTCTCCTCCAACCAATACTTCCTCCCCGCCCTCTACCTTATCCCCTCCTTCCGCCGCCGCCTGCTCCTCCTCTTCCCCTCCAACCAGCCCTTCCGCTCTCTCTCCCGCATCCTCCTCTTCCCCCGCAACCGCATCTGGGTGCAAATCACCCACCGCTTCCACTCCCTCATCGCCCCCGCGCCCGCTCGTGTGGGCCTGCAGGGCCGCTTCCCCACGCATGCCAACGAAGGTCGACTGCGGTACGACACGGTGAACATGGGTCGGTGCCTGCTGGATGCTCTCAACTCGTCGGTCCTGCAGGAGGCCAGGGAGATGAGACTTGGGGCGAAGGGAGGAGAGGGCTGGGAAGGGAGGGGGGTGGGGGACGGAGGGGAGTTAGGAAGAGCGTTTGCAAGCAATGGCAGCAGCAGCGGCGGCAGTGGGGATGACTATGGGTTAGAGGAGTTATCAGGCAATGTGACAGAGGTATTGGTGGCGTCCCTGAATGCTGCTCTGGTGCATAACCTGTCAGAGGCAGTGACAGGCAACATGAGTGCAGTGAGAGTGAGTGTGGGGCATGACGTCACACATGCTGCCATGGGTGTTAAGTTACCGCCCATTAACACCACCTCTGCTGCTTCTCCTGCTCTTGCTTCTGCCCTTGCTTCTCCTGCTGCTGCTCCTGCCACGTCTCCTGAAACTCAAATGCCAGATGCAAGTGAAGCGACGAATGCGAGCAACAGCACGTCATACGACCACGTGCACATAGTCCGGCTGACGATCGACGAGAAGCAAAACAACGGCGATAAAGCCGGTGTCGACAGGGCGATTGTGGACATCTACACACTCGCGCTCTTCTCCGATGCCCTCGTCATCTCCGAGGTCTCCACCTTCGGCTACCTCTGCGCCTCGCTCTTCGGCGTGCCCCGCACCACCTTCATCAGTGCCATGTGCAAGCGAGCGCCGCCCGAGCCGTGCCTGCACTTCCCACCGGGGAACGAGCGCTGCCCGGATGGGCAGGCGCAAGAGCTGGAGCAGGTGTTGGCTCAGGACCCGCATGTGCCGCTCATGCACTGCGTGGATGTGAGCAATGGGCTCACATTGAAGCCCCTCCAAGGGTGGGAGTAAGGCTCGGACTTAGGAGTCCTGAGTAGGGCAGGATCTAGATAAACTTGCGTCTGAAGTGTTGCCGCTGTGCTATAATGCTGGCTAATTCTAAGTTTAAGTAGTTGAACACCCGGAGATCAGGGCTCAGGTTATCAGTGTAATTTACCCTTCTACACTGATTACAAGGGTGAAATTTTGGGTCTACACTGATGTGCTGGGGTAATTTTTTTATGAGTTAGTGTTACACTGATCAGTAAGTGTATCGATGTAGGCCACACTGATGCCTTGGGGTAAAGTTTCCCTTAGCGAGGATTACACTGAAGAGCGTACACGGACCCCCACACCCACCCCCTCCCTCCCCCCCCCCACCCCCCCCCCCCCCCTCCCCCCCCTTCCCCACAAACAATCGGTCGAGGGGGAGGGGAGGCGAAATTCTCGCCAATTTCGTAAGTCCTCCCCTTCCCCCCCCGCCCCTCACAAACAATCGATCGAGGGGGAAGGGGAGGCGAAATTGTCGCCAATTTCGTAAGTCCTCCCCTTCCCCCCCGCCCCTCACAAACAATCGATCGAGGGGGAAGGGGAGGCGAAATTGTCGCCAATTTTGTAAGTCCTCCCCTTCCCCCCCGCCCCTCACAAACAATCGATCGAGGGGGCAGGGGACCTGGGAGGCAGATAACTTTCTCGCCACCTGTCATACACACCTAATTTACACATGGTCAGTGCTTGAAATAAAACCACACTGATGATGCAGGGTAAAAATTTCAAAACCTGATGTTACACTGCTCTATCAGTGTAATGGAAAAGTACACACTGCCCATAAGGGTTTTTGAAAAAGCTACACTGCCAATCATGAGTAGGCCAAAACCAAACCTGAGCCCTGCCGGAGATCCTGCAGTTTTATTCAATTATTCCAACTTGTACATCATATCATCAAATGGTAGATTTTGCAAAAACATAAGTTTTACCGTACTATATGCGGGGGAGCAACGGTAGCGTAACGAGTGCTAACAAAGGGTGCCCCGTCAGGCCGAGCGCAAAAGCTAGGAAATTGGCGAGGCATAGGACTCAAATGCAGGTTACGAGCAGAGCGAAGTAGTTTGCTCGTGACAGTTGTGGTGATGAGAACAGTGTCGAGGCGAATGTCGTGAGCGTTGATGGGATTTGGCCCCGCACTCGCTTGGCCGAAGCCTTCTTCGCAGTCGGGTGCGTTGGAGGTGCAGCCGGCTGCCTTTAGCAGTCGAGCTGACTTGGGGAAGGAAGTCGACTTCGGGGGGGACCACTACGACGGCGCCGACAGGGCAAAGTTGGCGGACTGGTTTGGCCTGGGCGTTCGAAGAAGGCGTTCTTCGACCTGGGGGCGTTGACCGGTTGTCAAGTCGGCACAGACCTTAATGGCCTTCTTTGGTTGACTATGTAAGCTGATCGACAAAGTCTTGCGGGAGTGCGCGGACTTCGCCCCAGGTGGTTTTGGTGGAGTCGACCTGCGTGGCGACATCACGCGCTCGACATGATGTATCTGCAGCAAGCATCGACATATGGTCGACTTTGCACGTGCGCAATGCGCGTAGCGGTGCACGACGTGCCCAGCCATCTACATGCACCTAGATGGTAGGTGCGTACATGTGCGCACGTCATCACATGCGGTTGCAACGATGGCAAGCCGCCTTGATGCAGCATTGTCAAGCCACCCTGGTGCTACGCTGGCAGGTCGCCTACTTGTAGTGTTGTCAAGCCGATTTCAAGCCGCATTGGCACGTTGCCGACTTGCGACGTTGGCAAGCCGCGTTTGTCCTGAGCTGCGGCCAGCTGGGACGGCATCGTCGCGCTGACATACAACTACTTTAAGTTTTCCGAGAACAAGATCATCGTGCACAAGCGGCTGGAGGGTCGACATGACACGTAGCTGGAGATCATGGGCTTGAAGAAGTTCATGAACGGTAACGTTGCGGCACTGGACGAAAACGACAACGAGCTTTGGATGGATTCCTGCGCCGCCCACCTGCTAACGTCCATGGTCATTGCTTGATGCTGCTCGCGATGGTGCAAGTTGCTTTGAAGCCTTGCCGACTTCGGGTGGACGTTGGCTTCCAAAGCGTTGCAGTTTATCATGTTGGCCTACAAGGCGACCGACGACCTCTACATTGGGCAATTTGAGCAGCGGAAACCAACATCAACATAGGCAAGCAAGAGTCGGTAATGGAGAGCTGCAACCATGCTTGGCGGATTATGACAGACTTCTATGGGTGGCATTGAATACTCGGCGGCATCCTACATTAATCACGTCATCAAGCTTCTCAACACGGGCTACAACCTGATACGCTGATTGATGGTACGTCCTATCATGCGTACACAACTCATCGAGGACTCCTAAGGTGAGCTTCATCATCCAAGTTAAATTTATGCAGGAGTATGAGCGCCCACGGAGCTTCCTCTGCAGGCCAACTATGCCGCCTTGATGCAAGGACATCAGCATGGGTAACGTGGGAAGTTGGGCTGAGGCGGAGGCGAAGGCAGGAAAATGGAGCAATGGGTGAAAATTGATTGTTGTGACAGTATAAAGTGATATTCTGGGCCTGCGTTTCCTTGTTAGGGCATTGAGCGAGCTCGAGTGAGAGGGCTAGTTTGAGAGTGCACTCAAGAAGCCCATCTTATTCGTAGTTGCTCACTATTATATGTGCGTGCACTCCCATCACCACTCTCCACCTACCATCGCCACCCGTTACCACCCATCACCACCCATCACTACCCATTACCAACCCCCACCACGGCCTGTCACGAGCAATGGCAGGGTGCCGAGTGGGTTTGAGGTGGAGCACATGTTTGAGTGCTGCAGTGCTCACCTTCGACCCGCATCAAGCAGACTGCATGATGCCACAGGTTCGTGGGCATGTGACTGCATGGTGCTGAACACGCGTGCGCATGTGACTGCGTGGTGCCAAAGGTGTGTGCGCATGTGACTGCATGGGGCCACATGTGCATGCGCATGTGTGTGTATGCTTATGCGCTCGTGCGCGCGTGCGGGCATGTGTGGGTGTGTGCGTGCGCGTGTGGGGGTGCATGTCTGCAATTCTCTCCTATTTATTCAACACCACCCCCAGTTTTACAACTCGTTCGACCAACTCCATGAACGCAGTGTCTCACAATTGGGCTTGATCTGGTACTCCGGCTTCATGGAGTACAGCGTGCTCTTGGCTGCTTTCAGCTCTAGCAATCGTGCATGTCTCTGGTTGCAGGCTAGGAGCAACCCCCTCCGTTTCAGCTCCTGTTCACTGGGCAACCTCTGCACACATGCCATGTATCAAAATCATTAATATATACACGCACTTTCATTCTACGAGTATATGCAGGCTCAACATCAGTTTGTCACACGCTATATATACCCAAATTTGAGGTGTGATGGTTTCTCACCTTGTGTGCGCGCACGTTCATAGGCCTTCCCCTTTCGGGCACCTCCTCAACCAACCCCACGGACTGGGCGTAATCTGCCCCGTCTGTCCTCTTTGTAGGCCGGGAAGTTGTAAACCAGACCCTCAAGTCGGATGTCCTCGTTCCCAATTATCCCTGTAGCTGCATTAGGCCCATTGTTCACTCGTGCATTGAACTGTCGCCTGTATGCCTCAAGATGCAGCTCCGCTGTTGCTAATGCTTCTCCCCCATGTGCACTTGGACATAGGCAATGGTTGTAGATGAGCAGAGGAATATGCGTATGGTCTGGGGCCCATGATATCTTCAAAACAATCACCCACCAACCCTTTTTCCCTCCCACAATCGGTTCTCCCATGTACCTACGGCTTTAGCTACCCGCATTAGCCTTTTATATGCGGTCGGAGCATTCATCATATAAAAGTACAGCACGTCCGATGTTGTCGCCTTGTTCTTGCCTCTCATCAATGCCGACAACCCGCAACGTTGAAGGCATAAGACTGGCATAAGACTGGCATAAGACGGTATCAAGGGCTTGTCATGGGACGAGGGGGGGGGGGGGGGAGGGGGAGTGCGTCATGGCAGCCTTAGTACGAAGGACTGGGCTATAATTGCATGCTTTTTTAGGTGTATGGTATTTGGTAGTGCAAGCATTGTATCATAATCTTCATACGTTTGTTTGTGCATGTGGGCATCCTCTCATGACCCTTCTGCTTATATAGCACGGTAGTGACGCGAAGCATATGAGTGACACTGCTGCACTACTTACGAGGCGCATCTGAGTACAGCCAGTCATACTCATCGAATGTTCTATGCCATGGAATTTCGCTAATGTGTTGGATAAAAATGGTGCATTCCGCTACTTTCAGAATGTTATGCAAATGAGCGATGTTCGTGCCAATTTGAGGTGGTCATGAGCTCTTACGTACCTTTGTGAAGCATCCTTGGGAGGTCGACGGGCCATCCTCCTGACGGCCGGTGATATGATGGCGAGTATCTATTGTAAAGCGTCTGCAATTCCCTATGGTATACGAGACCTAAGTAGACTATTTTTTTTAGAATTGGTTAAACGAGAGGCTCCTTCTGCATGTCCGCACTTACTCCTCTTAGCCCCTTCGTTCCATAACACCATAAACTAGGTGGCATTTTGCTCCTAATCCCTATCTCACCGTCCTTCAATTGTGTATCAGTATGTTGTGGAGGTCCATCGCACGTGCATCGCTCAACCCTAAACAATTTTGGATGTCGTAACCCTAAGATGAAATGGTTTATCGTACGAGGTATATAAATACTTGTTCGAGCCGCTCAGTCTAGCTGGCTGCTATAAGCGTATCGAAAACTCGAAGGCATCTGGGTTTGAAGACAAAAATGCAGGTCAAGTTGTTTTGTGTGTGGCAGAGTAAGAGTTGCGTAAGTGCTGTGCTGGGCGCAAACTTGGCTTGTGTTTTTGGGTCGCGATGTGTGGCTCTGAGTGCGACTGTTTCTATTGGCTGAAATTCTCTTGTTTGACTCAGCAGTTCGCAGCACGATTCACGAATTTTCTTCCCAGGTGTGCCTTTCGACTCCCACCTTTCACCCTCACACCCCTCGCCACCCTTTGTGCCCTATGGTCAAGCTTTTAAAACGTGTGCGATTTGGGCCAACGACTTTAATAAAAGGCGTTTCTTAGTGGTAAGGAAAGGTTCAGGAAAAAATTATGTATCAAACTATGCCCACTCTGACAAATCTTACTGGAAAGGTTTCACAATATAGCATACGCGACACATTTTGGGAGTAATAAGACATTCGCTGGAATAGCTATCTATTACTACTGGCCCCGGATGGCAGCAGACGTGCAACAGTTCGTCACCTCATGCGACACGTGCCAGCGGATAAAGAGTAGCAAGCAGAAAAAACAGGGTTACTTTAGCCTCTACACGTACCGGAGCAACAACGGTAGGTCGTTAGCCTAGATTTCATCGCTGGGCTTCCTTCGACCTCACGAGGGCATGAAGCTATACTCGTAGTGATTGAAAAGCTCTCCAAAATGAGGCTACAACTGAAGTATTTGCTAGCCTCTACTTCGACTGCATCATCACTATCCACGGCATCCTCACTTCACCCATTTTGGTCAGAAACCCAAAGTTCACTGGTAAGTTCTAGAGGAAGCTCATGGGTTTTTTTGGGACAAAGGTTGCAATGTCTTCAGCATACTACCCCCAGACTGACGAACAGACAGCGTAACTCAATCAGGTGGTTGAACAGTTACTGCACACAGCTTGCAAAGACGACATCAGCCACTAGGATCTACAATTGTCAACGCGAGTTCGCTTATAACAACGCTTCACACCCAGCCACGCTTCAGCGCCTATCAATGCTTCACTTATAACAACGCTTCCTGTGCTACGGACGGAAACCATTTACACCACAACAGCCAACCACACCGGCACACATCCAAGCCACTCTCGACTTTGTCACCACCACGCAGCAGCTATGGGAGAAGACGCTTCGACGTCTCGTCACGATGCAGACAAGCAGAAATAGTATGCCAATCAACAGCGATGAGATCACTCAGTAGTAGTCGGATCAGGTGCTTCTCGACACATGCTACTCGGACTTGTCCCATCTTCCGTCCAAGCTCCAGGCTCGCTTCTGTTACCTTTCGCGTTGAGGCGATGGTGACACCAGTTACATTCCGCTTGCGCTTACCTACTACGTGGAAGCTTCACAATGCTTTCCATATTCAGCTATTGAAGCCCTACAAGTACCCCCACCAATAGTTCGAGGGACGACAGCTACCGCCACCAGCACATTTTCTTGTACAGGATGAACCAGAGTACGAGGTGGAACGAGTGCTCGCTCATCAACGCAGACGCTGCAACACGCTTGAGTTCCTGATACGCTGGAAGGGATACGACCCGTCGGAGGACAGTTGGGTTGCATAAGCTTATATGGGAAACGCACATCGTGCTCTCAATGATTATCTTGTCAAGTAGGGTGTATCTCACGCCACCCAGCTTTGAGGGGGGGACGTGTGAGAGTACAACAGCTAGCGTTACCTTTATTTGCCTTATTATGCTTTACCTTGCTTGGTTTTATTTCTTATCCATGCTTTCGCTCGTTTTCCTTACAAACGTTGCTTACTTATTTTGTCATAGTTATAGCACCGTTCTAGGTTGAGTGCACCGAATTCTAGGCTTTTTGGTTGCCACCAAATTGCCTTCTACCGAAATCGGAAAGGTGTCAGAATAACTGAGCAGGAATGAAATGAACTAGCACAGAGTTTGGTACAAGTAGGAAACCCTAACTTTGAGTACCCCCTAAGGTGTAACCCACTACAGCCTACATAATATAAACATGCAATGTTTGACACACCCCCATAGGCGCAGTGGGAGACAACCACAGGGTCACAAGACCAGTCAAAGCAAAGCAAAGCAAGCTCAGGGTGGATCTCAAGGATTCCACACAAATTCCGAGCACAAGCAAGCGGTCACAAGACCAGTTCACATGCAGGTTTATAACAAAGCAAGAGATACAGTGATCACAACCTAGCAAAAGTAAACAAGTAGGCATATATATATAGTGATCACAGTACAAGCAAGGTCAAGAGGTAAGCAAGTGAGGCCCAGTAGGTACAAGGCCTAGCAGAGTGCAAAAGCGCTGATGGTCACAAGGCTGAAGCGCCTTGGTGAACACATCAGCAGTGTTGGCCTCCGTGGCCACGTAACGCAGACAAAGCTGACCACGCTGCTGCAGCTCTCGAGCAAGGAAGTACCGCAGAGCGATGTGCTTCGTTCTGTGCTCCAGTCTGTGCTCCTCACACAAGGCAATGGCAGCCTTGTTGTCGACGTACAGCACTGGAGGAGAACGAGGCCGCTCTCCGAGGTCGGTCAGCAGGTAGGTCAGCCAGCGTAGCTCCTGAGCAGCCATGGCTGTGGCGTAGATCTCAGCCTCACAACTGGAGCTGAGAACAGAAGAAGAGCGAGTAGAACGCCAAGAAACTGAGCCAGAGCCAAGGCTGAAGGTGTAACCCTGAGACGACCGCTGAGTAGCCTGGTCGTCTGCCCAAGAAGCGTCTGAGTGCCCTGTGAGAACAACCCGGTCTCGCCCTCCAAGCACAAGCCCCATGCCCGACGTACTGCACAAGTAGCGCAACACCCTCTTAGCAGCATCCATGTGCTCCTTCCGGTGACGGCCAGGAGCGACATAGCGTGCTAGGATGCTAAGAGGGTATGCAAGGTCAGGTCGAGTGCAGGTCATCAGGTACATGAGGCAGCCCACAAGCTCTGGATACGGGCCACTCGGCTCTACGGACTCATCCGAAGGCAGAGCTGAGAGCGAGTGACCGGTAGGCAGAGGAGTGGACTGAGGCGAGGAGTACGTGAAGCGGAAGCGCTGGAGAACCTGCTGCACCATGTGTGACTGAGTCAGGGTGATGGTGCGCCGTGCTCTGTCCCGGGTGATCCGCAAGCCAAGATAGCTCGTCAGCTCACCCAGGTCTGTGCACGTGTGTCTCCTCTGCAGCTCCGACTTCACGTGAGCGAGCGCCGCGGTGTCAGCAGTGGCAAAGACCAAGTCGTCGACGTGCACGAGGATGTAGAACGGCGGCAGCGAGGTGTCGGTGCGTAGAAACAGCGACGGGTCAGCAGTAGAGGGAGCGAACCCAAGAGCCGCAAGTGTCGTCCTCAGTGTGTCGTGCCACTCACGTGGCGCCTGGCGGAGACCGTAGACCGGCCGCTGAAGCCTCCACTGGGTGCCAGGAGGAACTGACCCAGTGAAGCCAGGGGGGCGGCGCAGCCAGATCTCCTCGTGCAGGCTGCCCTGCAAGAAAGCAGTGCTGAAGTCAAGAGAGTGAAGCTCGTAGTCGCGGTGAGCGGCTATGTGCAGCAGCACCCGAAGAGTAGTCATCTTCGGGGTGGGGGAGAAGGTCTGAAAGAAGTCTACTCCCTCTCGCTGACTGAAGCCTCGAGCCACGTAGCGCGCCTTGAAGACAGGCGGAGAACCCGGCGGCCGCTTCACCCTGAAAATCCACATGCCACTGACGATGTTCGCCCCAGGAGGGGGAACCTCGTCTACGTAGGTGCCTGTGGACTTCCAGGAGGCCATCTCTGCGTCCATGGCTGTCTGCCACTGAGAGGAGTAGGGACCCGCCATCGCCTCAGCGTAAGAGCGTGGGGTCGGGATGTCTGGTGCATCCGGGTCTCCCTTAGGGGCAACTAGCAAGGACACGAGACGGGGCAAAGCAGCAGCAAGGCAGTGGAACTCCTCCTGTCTGTCCTCAAGGACGTCCGTGCCGAGGGCACACTCACCCCCGACGGACGGAGGACAGGCAGACGCAGACTCAGACCTAGCGACAAGGCTGGCAGCGTAGTCTAGGCGACAGCGAGCAGCAAAGTCAACCAACTCAGCGACCAGAGCAGACGCAGCAGAGGACTCAAAGGTCGGGTCAGTGACAACTGTAGCGAGGAGACGCGTAACAGTGGGACTAGCAGCACGACGGGAGTCAGACTCCGGGTCAGGAAGAGTAGGTAGAGAGGACGCAGGAGGAGACGGCAGCGGGACACGCTGCGGAGCAGTGGAGGGACGCAGAGTCATGTAGTGAGTGCCAGGGACAGGAGGAGGACGCTCACGTGGGACACGACGACCAGTGCGAGCAGTACGAACAGGCGACGCAGGACGAGACTCAGGCTCACGACGCTCTGTAAGACCTCCTGTGGGACCAGCGTAAGGAGAGGGAGCAGGGAGAGGCGAGGCAGGCGGTAACTGTGACTGCGGCTGGACAGGCAGAGGACACTCGACTGAGGGAGGAGGACTAGGAGGAGGAGCCTGACCAAGAACCTGCTGAAGGAGCGGTACGAAGTACGGTCGCGGCCGCGCAGCGTCTCCAGAAGCAGCAGGGACACCAGTGGTAGCCCCAACGCCCGAGTCCTCAGCACCAGCAGCAGCTCCAACGCCCGGGTCCTCAGCACCAGTAGGAGCTCCAACGCCCGGGTCCTCAGCACCAGCAGCAGGGCCACTGGTCAGGTCCTCAGCACCAGCAGCAGCGCCACCGGTCGGGTCCTCAGCACCAGCAGCAGCTCCAACGCCCGGGTCCTCAGCACCAGCAGCAGCTCCAGCCCCCGGGTCCTCAGCACCAGCAGCAGCTCCAGCGTCCGGGTCCTCAGCACCAGCAACAGCACCACCGCTCGGGTCCGCAGCACCAGGAGCACCACTACGAAGACTGCAGCGCCGCGTGTACCACTCGCGGATCACCTGAATGGGGGGGAGCTCCTGGGTAGGAGGGGAAGTACCGGGACGAGCTCCAGAAGCACCTCTCCGGAGGCGGCAGTACTCGAGGTACCTCTCCTGCAGCTGCTGGGAGGAGAGGGCTCCTCCAGGTGGAGCACGCTCAGGCTCAGCACCCCCAGACTCAGCACCCCCAGACTCAGCACCCCCAGACTCAGCACGTCCAGACTCAGCACCCCCAGGCTCAGTACCTCCAGGCTCCGCACCTCCAGGCTCCGCACCTCCAGGCTCCGCACCTCCAGGCTCAGCACCCCCAGGCTCCGCACCTCCAGGCTCAGCACTCCCAGGCTCAGCACCCCCAGACGCAGGACGCGAGTCAACAGCTACCTCGACAGGCTCACCCGGGTCTACCTGGGACACACCTGAGGGAGCGGCACCCTGAGGGGGGAGGGGGTCTGGTACCTCAGCACCTGGAGCGAGGAAGAGAGGCGGGGGGGGGAGCGGGGCAGTGCGGTAGGGGAAGAGGCGGTAGAAGGGGACGGACTCGTCAAAAGTGACGTCCTGAGAGGCCAGAACCCGGCGCGAGGTGACGTGGTAAAACTGCCATCCAGGCGCGTCGGGAACAAAGCCAAGAAAGACACAGGGAACAGCGCGACGCGAGAGCTTGTCCGCGGACGTGTCGCGGACAAAAGCTCGAGATCCCCAGACCCGGAAACGCGACGCATCGCCAACCTCTCCCGTCCACCGTAGAGTCGGGGAAGTCTCTGGCAAGGGGACACGGGGCCAGAGGTTGAGCTGATGCGCTGCGTACCGGACCGCAAACGGCCACAGAAAGTGGGGAGCAGCCGCATGGGTCAGGGAGGTACGAGCGACCTCCATGACCAAGCCAATGCGGCGCTCAGCGACCCCATTCTGCTGTGGAGAGGCCGGAAGCGTGAACGACTGCTCAATGCCGTGCTCAGCACAGTAGGCTGCCAAGAGGTCGGAGGCGAACTCACCACCCCTGTCAGAGTGCAAGCGCAGGACAGGAAAGTCCGAGTGAAAGCGCTTGGCTAGCTGGAGACGGGCTCGGCTGATCCAGGGGATCAAAACACCAGGGACGTCACCCTTGGCGCGCAAGGGGAAGACCGTGGTGTAGCGCGAGTAGTCGTCAACAACTATCAGGAAGTACCTCTCCTGACCCTGACCACGGACGCGGGCTGGGCCCCACACGTCCATGTGGAGCGTCTGCAAGGGAGCAGTCGTCGGGGGAAAGGAGGAGGAGTGAGGAGCGGCGCGCTGCCGCCCCTCGACACAGGGAATGCAGTCAGGAGCAGGGGAGTCGGGAAGGGGAGGGAGCACCCTGGGAAGACCAGCAACAAGGTCCCGTTTGTGCATGGCCCGAAGGCGCTGCACAGACGGGTGACCAAGGCGGTGGTGCCAGAGGACAGTCTCATGCGCCAGAGAGCGACATGAGCAGGGGGCGGACAGCTGACCTGACGCAGACGCGGACGCAGACGCAGCCACCTGAGGGGACTCAGTGGTCAGTGTGTACAGGTCCGACCCCGGCTCCCGAGTGAAAGTAGCCAGGTGGCGGCCCGTCCGAGCACACGTGCAATGTGTCACACGCTCGTAGGCAGGGGTGAACTGGTGAACACCCCCGTCCTGCAGAGCACAGCCCGCCACCAAGTTCGTAGAGAACGAGGGGAGGTAGAGACCTGAGAGCGTGCCGGACGGAACCGCTGGACACGGAAGTGTAGTGGAGGAGGTCGCAATGACCGGACCCCCTGAGGGGTCAGCAAGAGAGACAGCAACTGGCCGAGCGAGTGGCTCAAGGATAGTGCGGTCACGAAAGAAAGAGCGAGAAGCACCTGAGTCCAGTGTGAAGGTGTGCAGTGCTGCAGTCGACTCAGTACCAGGGGGCACAGACGCACTAGCACCTAGGGCAGCAGCCTCACCATCACCTGGGGTAGCAGACACGCGAGCACCTGGAGCGGCAGACGCACTAGCACCTAGAGCAGTAGGCTCACCAGCACCTGGAGTAGCAGACACGCGAGTACCGGGAGTGGTAGCCTCACCTGCTCCGAGGGCAACAGACGTACTGGCACCGAGAGCGGCTGCCTCACTCACAGAGCGACTACCACTACGGCCACCCCGACTGCTCAAACCGGCGTACCACTCACGAGCCTGCTGGAGCAGAAGAGGGCACGGCTGCTGCACCTGTCCACTACCGGAGCCTCCCGAACGACGGACGCCAGAGCGACTACCACTACGGCCACCCCGACTGCTCAAACCGGCGTACCACTCACGAGCCTGCTGGACCAGAAGAGGGCACGGCTGCTGCACCTGTCCACTACCTGAGCCTCCCGAACGACGGACGCCAGAGCGACTACCACTACGGCCACCCCGACTGCTCAAACCGGCGTACCACTCACGAGCCTGCTGGACCAGAAGAGGGCACGGCTGCTGCACCTGTCCACTACCAGGGGCTCCCGAACGACGCACGTCAGAGCGACTACCACGACTGCCACCCCGATAGCCCCAACTGGCGTACCACTCACGAGCCTGCTGGACCGTAGGAGGGCACGGCTGCTGCACCTGTCCACTACCAGGGGCTCCCGAACGACGCACGTCAGAGCGACTACCACTACGGCCACCTCGATAGCCCCAACTGGCGTACCACTCACGAGCCTGCTGGAGCGTGAGGGACTCACGCGCACGGTCCTGTGGCTGCATCTGGCCACGTCAGGAGCAGCAGGAGTAGCGGGAGTGGGAGTAGAAACGGCAGTAGTAGCAGTAGCAGCGGTAGCAGTGCTGGCAGGGCAATGCTCACCAGTGGTCGGCGTGGCAGGCGCAGTAGGAAGCTCCGCGGCAGCTGCTGCAGAGCTAGACCGGGCTACGACGGCAGTTGCTCCAGGGGCGGCTGCTGCAGGTGCGGGCGGCTCCAGGGGCGGCTGCTGCAGTGGCGGGCGGCTCCAGTGGCTGCTGCCGCAGTGGCGGGCGGCTGCAGGGGCTGCTGCTGCAGTGGCGGCGGCTCCAGGGGCTGCTACTGCAGTGGCGGCTGCTCCAGGGGCGAGAGGCGGATTAGGGTTAGGTGGCGACGGCGCGGGCAGGGCGACGCGGCGGGCAGGTGGCGACGCCGCGGGCAGGGCGACGGATTAGGGTTAGGTGGCGACGGCGCGGGCAGGTCGACGCGGCGGGCAGGTGGCGACGCCGCGGGCAGGTCGACGCGGCGAGGAGGTGGCGACGCCGCGTGCATGTGGCGCGGGCAGGCGACGGCGCCGCGGGCAGGTGGCGACGCCGCGACGACGCCGCGGGCAGGCGACGTCTCCGCGGGCAGGCGACGGCGCCGCGGGCAGGGATCGACGTCGCGGGCAGGCGGCTTCGACGCGGGCAGGCGACGACGCCGCGGAGAGGCGGCGACGCTGCGGGCAGAGCGACGCGGCGGCCGGCTAGGGCCTGCAGGGGCGGCGCGCGTGGCCTGACGGGTCTGCAGGGGCGGCTCTCGGGCCTGACGGGCCTGTAGCGGCGGCTCGGGGGCCTGACGGGCCTGCAGCGGCGACTCGGGTGCCTGACGTGCCTGTAGCGGCGGCTCAGGTGCCTGACAGGCCTGCAGCGACGGCTCGGTGGCCTGACGGACCTGCAGGGGCAGCTCGAGGGCGCACGAGGGCGCACGAGGGCGCACGAAGGCGCACAAGGAGAGAAAGGCGCACGAGGGCGCACGTAGGGTAGGGCGCACGAGGGCGCACGTAGGGTAGGGCGCACGAGGGCGCACGTAGGGTAGGGCGCACGAGGGCGCGTAGGCGCAAGAGGCGCACGGTAGGTAGGTAGGTAGGTAGCGGTGGGCCCTAAGAACGGTCCTAGCGATGGACCCGCTCTGATACCATGTCAGAATAACTGAGCAGGAATGAAATGAACTAGCACAGAGTTTGGTACAAGTAGGAAACCCTAACTTTGAGTACCCCCTAAGGTGTAACCCACTACAGCCTACATAATATAAACATGCAATGTTTGACAGAAGGACCCGTTCGGGACGCTTCGTGACCCGCGGAACCTTCTAGTAACACCCGGGTTACGCCTTCGTGTCAAGCGTGCATTTAGCCTCGTGTTATACCAACGTAATGATATGAAAAATTTCTAAGCGTTTATCGCTTTCAAATTTGTGTATTGTGAAAGCGAAGCTGACTGTAACGCAATTTTGTGCATCGTCGAAGCGCGGTATTCGCCTTCTCCGAATATATAATGTGGGCTGGGGTCATTCTTCCCCCACCCACGTCTCTCATTTTACAATCGCTCAAGTTCAATTCCCATTTCCGAGATCCATCCCGATTTTTTCGGAGGCTCTGACTCCCTCCCGATTTTTTCGGACCTCAACCTGGCGAGGGTGAAAACCCTTCCACGCTTTCAAGCACCCTCTACCCTGCTGTCGGATATTCTTAACTACAATCAAGCTTCGATGGCGCCGAGCGACAACGCCCCGAATCGTTCGGACAACGAGAAGAACACCCGTGAAATTACGAGAGATCGCCGCAACAAACGGCGGGCGGACGACGAGGGTAACGCGCCCACTGGCGTCGATCTTTTGACGCGCAGTGGCAAAGTCAACAAAACCACCAACCAGCAGCACCCCTCGGCACCTGTGGCGCCAGTGGCGCCTGTGGCGTTTGTGGCGCAAGTGGCGACGGCCGCACCTGCAACACCTGTGGGGCCACACGCGCCTGAAGCCGAGCACACGCCAGAACTGTGGCTGGACCGTCGCGTCAGCGCCAGAGGCGCCGAACTGGGTCTTCGTCTGACGCGACGGCTGACCCTGTTTTGACCCCGGCGCTGACTGCTGTCCAAGTCCAAGCGCTTTTGGCGCTGTTACAGCAGCAGCCGCCGGCGGTTACGGCTACAGCGACAACAATTTCAGCATCTGCTAAAAACGCAAACGCAAGAAACGATTTGGCGCGTCACCCTCGCGCAACCGAAGTCCCTCGTGCCGAAAGGGAACACGCTGCTACTGCGGCGCCCAACAATGTCAACGACGGCAGCGACTCTGAAGACGAAGCGGGTGAGGCCAACGCACACACTAATTTTATTGCACCTACCGAGCATCTTCCTCCACTCCCCTCCACCAACCCCACCATTCCGGCATCCTCATTTCACCACGCCGGGGTACGCGAGCAAGCCGAATTTCTGGAGGACCTGCGCGCGTACCTGAAGCACTCGGAGCACAAGATACGTCACGGCGACACGGCTGGCGCTCTCGAACACTTCGACGAGGCGTACGCGCTCATCGCCGATCGCTTCCAACTCCTCCAAGTTGCCGACGCATCCGACTTCAAGACGTCGCACCGCTTCAAGCTCTACCAGCAGAAAAGCGTGCTGACGTCGCGCCCCTTCAAGCAGGCGGTAGCGGACGTGGCAGCGATGAAACGTGCCCAAGGCTCCTACGGTCGTGGTTCTTCCCTTGGAGGCCGAGGTACGGGGTTTGGCGGCAAAATTGGCACGGCCCCCGGCTGCGATGCTAGGAGCTTCCGCGGCACCTGCTTCCGCTGTGGCCAGTCGGGTCACACCACCAGCGCATGCCCTGCTGGTGGGCACGGCCCTCACGGACCCGCGCCGGTGGTTTAAGCTCGACGAGGAGCATAACCGCAATAAAGGCCGTTGGTCGTGCCCATTGGGCTGTTTTCATTTTGTAGTCGCCGTTTGGCTGGCCTTAATTACCATTTTGGGTCTATGGCGTTTGCCTAGAAGTCTTTAGAGCATCATGAAGTCGTTCTTCTTGTGAAATTTTGTTGTGAATGTATTCCCTAAGGGGACGAGACCATAGAGGGTCTTAGGGCGTTTGCCTAGAAGATTGCTATAAACCCTATGAAGTTGTTCTCATTGAATATAACTTTTTGATGTGCATTTTGTTGTGATGACGAGGAGAAGCACTCACCATGTGTCTCTTGGTCTCTCTTGAGTTTCTGCCCCATGCCTCAAGAAGGTTCTTTGAGAGATGCAACGAAGTCTCGAGAAGCTTTACATCTCAACAATCAAAGGAGAAACTAAAGGGCAAACAACCTTACCATGAACTGACTCTTAAAAAAAAAAAAAGGAGAGACAAGACAAAGAGAGAGAGAGAGAGAGAGAGAGATAGAGAGAGAGAGAGAGAGAGAGAGAGAGAGAGAGAGAGAGAGAGAGAGAGAGAGAGAGAGGAGAGAGAGAGAGAGAGAGAGAGAGAGAGAGAGAGAGAGAGAGAGAGAGAGAGAGAGAGAGAGAGAGAGAGAGAGAGAGAGAGTGAGAGGGTGGAGAAACGGATCCACTGATTGTGGGAAGCACCAGCAATGAAAGCTTATGAGCGCTAGACAACGGGCTTCAAGGGGAGTCATCAAGGACGTAAAAAAAAAAAAAAAAAATGTCATCACTTCTCGTGCAGGCAAGAAGGGTTATCCCACTCGAGCATCAAGGCTTCCTCGGATCATCTAAAAAAAAAAAAAAAAAAAAAAAAAAAAAAAAAAAAAAAAAAAGTCATCGTTCTCGTGCAGGCAAGAAGGGTTATCCCACTCGAGCGTCACTGCTTCCTCGATCACCTAAAAAAAAAAAAATGCTAACTGTCATGTGTTGGATCTTTGTCTACTACCATGTGCAGGCATTCCGATGCATGCCATGGGGCAGCAAGACGATCCTTTCGAATACGCAGTGACGGATTTGACAATTTCCGTCATGCGAGGGCGGTTGCGATCTGCGTTGGCTTGGTGGCGTACATGGTGTACGAGCAGTCTTATCTTATCAATAATCGAACGAGGCTACTGGATGCCGTGGAAGCAAGGACCGCCACAACCATTTCGGTGCTCCAATCATGCAGGAACTCATGCTCATATGGATTTTACACGATCAGCCATAACGGACCTTCTTCGAACCGGAGCAGCAATCGAGGTGCCAGCGTCGGAGCTGGTTTGCATCAGTCCTCTCAACGTCGTCGAGCAGCGAGACAAATGTCGTCTCATCCTGGATCTACGCAAAGTTAATAACGAGCTTTGTGTTAAACTGTATTATGCTTGTAGGCTGTAGTGGGGTAGCCAATATGGGGTACAACCCCAACTAGGGTTTCATATTTGTACCCAAACTTCTGCTAGTTCAATCATTCTTGCCTAGCTATTCTGAAATGGTATTCAGAGCAGGAGGTCCCTAGGACCTACCGACCGTTTTTTTTTTTAAGGGCCCACCACCGCTCGCATGCGGTTACCACGCTACCCCGTGCCCTAGCCTCGTAGCGCCCTCGTGCGCCCTCGTTAGCGCCCTCGCGCGCCCCTCGTTAGCGCCCTCGCGCGCACCCTCGTTAGCGCCCTCGCGCGCCCCTCGTTAGCGCCCTCGCGCGCCCCTTGCTAGCGCCCTCGCGCGCCCCTCACTAGCGCCCTCGCGCGCCCCTCGCAGTGTCGCCCGCCCGCTGCCCGCTTCGCGGCCCGCCCGCCACGCAGCCCGCCCGCCCGCTCGCTGCCCGCTTCGCGGCCCGCCCGCTTCGCAGCCCGCTCGCTCGCTGCCCGCTCCGCGGCCCGCCCGCTTCGCAGCCCGCTCGCCCGCTCGCTGCCCGCTTCGCGGCCCGCCCGCCCGCTCGCTGCCCGCTTCGCGGCCCGCCCGCTTCGCAGCCCGCTCGCTCGCTGCCCGCTTCGCGGCCCGCCCGCTTCGCAGCCCGCCCGCCCGCTCGCTGCCCGCTTCGCGGCCCGCCCGCCTCGCAGCCCGCTCGCCCCGCTGCCCGCTTCGCGGCCCGCCCACTTCGCAGCCCGCCCGCCCGCTCGCTGCCCGCTTCGCGGCCCGCCCGCTTCGCAGCCCGCTCGCCCCGCTGCCCGCTTCGCAGCCCGCCCGCCCGCTCGCTGCCCGCTTCGCGGCCCGCCCGCTTCGCTGCCCGCTCGCAGCGCCGCCCGCTCGCCCGCTACCTGCTTCGCAGCGCCGCCCGCTGCCTCACTGCCCGCTTGCTGCGTCCCCTCTGCTGCTGCCGCTGCTCTGCTGTGCCCTCACGCCTGAGCTATGGCCTCTATTCGCGTTCTTTCCTTCGATGCTGAGGGCCGTCCCGTGCAGTTCACTTCCTGGCTCGACGACCTGCAGTTGTATCTTATGAGCAATAGCACGGACCACATCTCCCTCTATGACTACGCGTCTGGTGCTGCCGCTGCTCCTGCTGCCACAGCCGAGCTTAGTGTTCGTTCCCACTGGCAGACTCGTGACGCAGCTGCTCGCCTAGCCATTCGCAGTCACCTCCCGCTAGCTGAGCTCGAGCATTTTGGCGACTGCAAATCCGCTAAGGCCCTGTACGACGCTGTCGTTGCTCGCTACTCCTCGCCTGCCACAGCCGAGCTTAGCCGCCTCATGCTGCCGTACCTGTTCCCCGATCTGTCCACCTTTACTACAGTCGCCGATCTTATCACCCACCTTCGCACTAGTGATGCTCGCCTGCGTGCCGCCCTTCCCACCGAGTTCTGCGCTAAGAACCCCCCTCCACTGTACTGGACACTCCACTTCATAGTCACCCGTCTCCCTGACACCCTCCGCTCAGTTCGAGACCACTTCCTTGCTCGCTGTCCCACTGAGCTCACAGTCGCCCTCCTAGAGGAGCAGCTGCTCGCGGCCGAAAAGAGCATTGTAGCTGTTGGTGCTGCTCGTGGCGCTCCTCGCACCCCCATCTTTGAGGGGTGTTCTCCCTCTCCCCTCGCTCCCTCCTACGCTGCTGCTGCTGCTGTTGACTTCCTTGGTGCTGAGTCTGTTGGCGCTGCTTCTGCTCCTGGTGGGAGGCGCCGCACCGGCAAGGGCAAGGGGGGCAAGGGTGGTGGTGGTGGCGCTGGGGGGGGAGGAGGTGGGGGAGGTGGGGGGGGAGGCGGTGCTGGAGTCTCGTCCTGTGTCGCCTGTTCGTCCTGCTCGCACTGGTAGTCGTGTCCGTCGTGAGCGTCCTCCTCCTGTCCCAGGCACTCACTACATGACTCTGCGTCCCTCTACTGCTCCTCGGCGTGTCCCTCTACCGTCTCCTCCTGCGTCCTCTTTGCCTGCCGTTCCGGACCCTGAGTCTGACCGGTATCGCGCTGAGCACCCTACAGTCACGCATCACTGACCCTACCTTTGAGTCCTCGGCTGCGTCTGCTCTGGTCGCTGAGTTGGTTGACTTTGCTGCTGCCTGTCGTCTAGACTACGCTGCTAGCCTTGTTGCTGAGTCAGAGTCTGTCTGTCCTCTGTCCGTCGGGGGTGAGTGTGCTCTTGGCACGGACGTCCTTGAGGACAGGCAGGAGGACTTTGACTCTCTTGCGGCTGCTGTACCTCATCTCGTGGCCTGGTTGCTTGCCCCTGAGGGAGACCCGGATGCACTAGACATCCCCACTCCGCGCACTTACGCAGAGGCGATCTCGGGTCCCTACTCCTCTCAGTGGCAGACAGCCATGGACGCAGAGATGGCATCCTGGAAGTCCACAGGCACCTACGTCGACGAGGTTCCCCCTCCTGGGGCGAACATCGTCGATGGCATGTGGATTTTCAGGGTGAAGCGGCCGCCAGGTTCTCCGCCTGTCTTCAAGGCTCGTTACGTTGCTAGAGGCTTCAGTCAGCGTCAGGGGGTCGACTTCTTCCAGACCTTCTCCCCCACCCCGAAGATGACCACTCTTCGGGTTCTGCTGCACGTTGCTGCTCAGCGTGACTACGAGCTTCACTCTCTTGACTTCAGCACAGCGTTCCTGCAGGGCAGCCTGCACGAGGAGATCTGGCTGCGCCGCCCACCTGGCTTTACTGGGTCGTTTCCCCCTGGTACCCAGTGGAGTCTCCGCCGGCCAGTCTACGGTCTCCGCCAGGCGCCACGTGAGTGGCACGACACACTGAGGACTACACTTGCGGCTCTTGGGTTCGCGCCGTCTACTGCTGACCCGTCGCTGTTTCTGCGCACAGACACCTCGCTGCCGCCGTTCTACATTCTCGTGTACGTCGACGACTTGGTCTTTGCTACTGCTGACACTGAGGCACTCGCTCGTGTGAAGTCGGAGCTGCAGAAGAGACACACCTGCACTGACCTGGGTGAACTGCGTAGCTACCTTGGCTTGCAGATCACCCGGGACAGAGCTCGCCGCACCATCACCCTGACTCAGTCACACATGGTGCAGCAGGTCCTTCAGCGCTTCGGCTTCCAGTTCTCCTCACCACAGGCCACACCTCTGGCTACCAGCCACTCACTCTCAGCTCCACCTTCGGACGAGTCCGTAGAGCCGAGTGGCCCGTACCCAGAGCTTGTAGGCTGCCTCATGTACCTGATGACTTGCACGCGACCTGACCTCGCGTACCCTCTTAGCATCCTTGCTCGTTACGTTGCGCCTGGGAGACACAGGCGAGAGCACTGGGAGGCTGCTAAGAGGGTGCTGCGTTACCTGTGCAGTACATCAGGCATGGGGCTGGTGCTTGGAGGACGTGACAGAGTTGTCCTCACTGGTCACTCGGACGCTTCTTGGGTGGACGACCTGGCTACGCAGCGGTCGTCACAGGGTTACACCTTCAGCCTTGGCTCTGGTTCTGTCTCGTGGCGGTCCACCCGCTCTTCCTCTGTTCTCGGCTCTAGTTGTGAGGCTGAGATCTACGCCACAGCCATGGCTGCACAGGAGTTACGCTGGCTCACCTACCTGCTGACTGACTTGGGAGAGCGGCCTAGTTCTCCTCCAGTTCTGTACGGTGACAACAAGGCGGCTCTTGCCTTGTGTCAGGAGCACAGACTGGAGCACAGGACGAAGCACATTGCTCTTCGCTACTTTCTTGCTCGAGAGCTTCAGCAGCGCGGTCAGCTTCGGCTTGTGTACGTGGACTCGAAGGCCAACACTGCTGATATCTTCACCAAGGCGCTCCCGCCTAGTGATCATCAGCGGCACTGTACTTCTTTAGGCCTTGTGTCCACGTTTCCTCACTTGCTCACTGCTTGACATTCTTTGTACTGTACTTTATATATATCTTGTTGCTTGCTTGCTAGGTTTTGATCACTGTGTTGCTTGTCTTGTACTATATCTAGCACTGCATGTGAACTGGCCTTGTGGCCTTTACTTGTGCTCGGAGTGTGGTGACGTTGTGATCCACCCTGGGCTTTGCTTTGCTTTGCTGGACTGGTCTTGTGACCCTTTGTTCTCCCCCACTTTGCCTATGGGGGTGTGTTAAACTGTATTATGCTTGTAGGCTGTAGTGGGGTAGCCAATATGGGGTACAACCCCAACTAGGGTTTCATATTTGTACCCAAACTTCTGCTAGTTCAATCATTCTTGCCTAGCTATTCTGAAACTTTGCATTCCGAAGTTTAAGTACGAAGGACTTTCTCGCGTGGCGGAACTTGCACATCCGGGGGATTGGATGTTTTCAATTGATCTCAAGTCAGGATACCACCACGTTGACATCCACGAGTCCTGTTGGAAATTCTTGGGTTTTCAGTTTGAGGGGCGCTCATACTGCTTCCGGTCACTTCCGTTCGGACTAGCGACGGCGCCCTTCGTCTTTACTCAGTTGATTAAACAGTTGGCACGGCGATGGCGAGCAAAAGGGGTCCGCGTCATCCCATATGTGGATGACATCATCTTATTGTGCCACACAGAAGTTGAGGCTCGGGACGTTCGCACCCACACAATCAACGACCTAAGAGAAGCTGGACTCGTGATCAACGCCAAAAAGTCACATCTCGAGCCAACTCAGCAGCTACGATTCCTAGGATTGGAGCTCGATACCCGGTGTGGACAATTTTCTGTCGGCAACGAGCGACGAAGTGTTTTGCAATCAACCATTGTTTCATTATTGGAAGCAGGACGCGCACACCACAAAGTCCCAGTACGGCAAGTCGCACGTATCACAGGCATGCTCGCCTCCATGAACCTTGCCCTTGGGGCGACAGCGCGAGCATTCAGTCATGCACTACTACAAACCATCAACGACGCCTCGTCATGGAACAGCAGGGTGTCGCTGTCCCCAAGTGCATGCGAAGAGTTGGAGTTCTGGTCAACTGATTTCGACCACTTCAATGGCGCTCCATTTCATGTTCGAGGTAGCTACGATGCAATCATCCATGTCAACGCCAGCGCGCACAGTTGGGGGGCCACACTCGACATGTTCTCCACGGGCGTTCACAAGGCCTGCTCGAACATGCCCCCGGAATTACTTTGCACTTCAAGTACTCGTCGTGAGTTAGAGGGGGTGCTTTGGGCACTTCAAACTTTCACCGGCTTCATCCAGAACAGGCATGTGCTCGTGCGTGTCGACAACCAGGGTGTATTCTTCATCCTAAAAAAGGGGTGATCACGCAACAGCTCACTCACTACCACTTGCAAAGACATCATCCGCATCTGCATGACTCATCGCATTCGCTTGATCATGGAATGGATCCCCCGCGAGCTTAACACGCTCGCGGATGAGCTCTCGAAGACTCTCGACAGAGACGTCTACACCCTGAAGGCACCATGGTTTAACCTTCTCGAGAGGCGTTGGGGGCCACACTCTATAGATCTCTTTGCCAGTGCTGCGAATGCCAAGCTCCCCCGATTCTGCTGCGAACACCCACATCCTAAGGCGACAGCGATCAACTCCTTCACGCTATCCTGGGCTGCTGAACATGGCTTCGCTTTTCCACCGCCACAATTGATCCCGGCAGTCCTTCACCACGCACAAAGGACAGCAGCCTCACTGACACTCATCGTTCCTTTTTGGCCTGGGGCTAGCTGGTGGCCTCTTCTTCAACCCTCGCCGCCCGCCTGGGCCTCACAGATCCGTGATTCCGTGAAACTTACTCACGGAAGCCAATGCCTTGCACCTGGCACGCACACCACCACATTCTCGGGTTCCGGCCTCCCCCATAGCATGATGATGGCCCTGCGCATATCCTTCCGCTAACACATTGCTCGCGCCCTCTCTGATCGCTTCAGGGTTACTTCGCTCGCTACAGAGCCAATTGATCTCTATGATGCTGCAAACGCGTGCGGAATCTACGATCAAGACTTACGAACCATACTGGCAGCAGTTCCGTTCATTCTGCATCAAGGCTAAGCTACCATTCCTGCCTGCACGAGATATGACACTCGCCCTATACCTCGTCTACGCCATTCGCCACCAAGCCACCTTCTCAGTGGTGCAACTCACTTGTTCGGCGGTTGGTTTCGCCCACCGCATGATCGGGGCTGCTTGCCCAACTATCGGCCCAATGACATCTCAAGTCCGAGAATTTGCGAAGCGTCACTGCCCTCGGCCCCACAGGACCAAAGAACCAGTGTCTCTTCACCAAGTGCACGCTATGGCCGCACACTTCATTGGTTCGGACGACCCATCCACCTTTCAAAAAGGACTCATACCGCTTCTCATGTACGCCGGTTTCCTGCGGTATTCGGATCTCGCCTCCATCTGCTGGAACGATATTTAGTTTGAAGACGACGTCATGTGGCTACTCATCCCGCGCTCAAAGACGTACCAAGAGGCGAAGGGCTCATGGGTGCCCATTGCCGCAAGCCAGGGACCCTTCTGCCCCGTTCGATGCACCAAGCGCTTCATCCAACTGGAAGGATATGGTCCCTCCACACCAGGGCCATTAGTCCGAGTCTTTGGTTCGGCCACGAAAGACTCACTCCCGGCCAAATCACCGACGTATACCACCATACGCAATTGGTGCAAGGAAGCTTTCCTCGCCATCGGCCTTGGTGACCATGCTCTTGGTACCCACTCCTTTCGCAAAGGAGCAGCAACTGTAGCAGCAAACGCAGGAATCGAGGATCGACTCTTCAAACAGCTTGGCCGTTGGCGCAGTGAATCAGCCAAAGAAATGTATGTCACACCCACCGCCGATGGACTGATTGATGCCTCTCGCAACCTCCAATCAATGGCTCATGCGCCGTCACCAGCACAACACTCCAGGGCCCTCAAGCGCAACCGTCTGGCACCCTTGCACATGTCTCAGCGTCACCCATTGTAATGAGAACGATGCCAATTGCTACAGAAGCAAGCTTTCTCAATATGAAAAATTTCTAAGCGTTTATCGCTTTCAAATTTGTGTATTGTGAAAGCGAAGCTGACTGTAACGCAATTTTGAGCATCGTCGAAGCGCGCTATTTGCCTTCTCCGAATATATAATATGGGTTGGGGTCATTCTTCCCCCACCCACGTCTCTCATTTTACAATCGCTCAAGTTCAATTCCCACCCACCCTCCCCTGGCTAGTCATCCTCGCAAGTAGCAGTTCTTACACATCTTGTTTGTTCTTACATCTATATTATTGATAGGAACTGTTGTACTTGAACCCATTGTAATGAGAACGATGCCAATTGCTACAGAAGCAAGCTTTCTCAATATTATAATTTATGAACCTGTTCCTTCGATCCTTACAGCTGGGAACAGCTCTGACTCGCCGTCCCTACCTGGGCGTTACGCACTGCCGCGGCCACCATGTCTCGGATGTCCGCCGCAGTCAGAGGCGGCGCCGCATTTGGTCCGCCACGTCCGCGACCGGAACCTCGCCTCCTGCCACCACGCCTACTGTGGTACGGAGGCCAGTTTAACTGCGATTGGTGGTGCAGGGGGAATCATGCCGACGACGGGACGACTCCCGTTCCTCGCGTGGTGTGAGAGAATTAGGGCGGGGGGTGAGGGAATCCGGAGTCTGGGGACGCCGCTGATTTCTAGTCGAGGCTGTTGGCAGAACCATAGGCACTGACTGCACAGCTACCCCTGGTTCCTTAACCGGGGCTTAGCAGCCAGTGGTGGCGGACACCGCCAACAGCGGCAAACCAACGGCCGGTGTCAGCTCAGCAGGGACAACGGCGGCAGATGCTGCAGTAGGGACAGCGGAGATAGGCGGCGCAACAACCAGAGAAAAGTGATCCAAAGCAGCGACAGGAGTAGGGGGTTAGGCTTGGGACGCACAGGAGCGGGCGGAGCATCCACGGGAGCCGCCGAAGCCTCCGCTGCCACAGGATCCGGATTCAGGAGCACAGAGACACCAGGGTCTAATGGCGCGGCCTTTGGGGCAGGGGGGACTGGCGGCTTCATCACAAGAAGCACCGAGGCAGACGCAGGCAGGGACTTTTTGCTCACTGATGATGCAACAGCAGCGCACGTTGGCGACGGCTCAGGCACACCAGAAATCACCATCTCGAGGTATAGGCATCAGAGCTTGGGGCGACAATGAGCAAGATAATTTGGTGGAGGGCCCGAGAATGCGCTTTAGATGGCTGGAATGCAGGCTGTAACAGCAATAAACGAGAATACCGACCCTGAGGAGAGGGCTGATTCTTCTTATAGGGAGGAGCCAGAGGCCCCTAGTAGCAGCAGTGAAGAGGAAGCTAGTAATCGGGAAAGTGGAGAAGGTGCGAGTAGAAGTCGATCTGAGCAGCGTAGTGCAGAGGTGTTTCGGAGAGGCGAAAGTGAGCTGCACGATGCAATCGTTTGGCTGAGATTCCAACCCAATCTCCAACCCTCTCTTTGAGTCGCGGCCGAGAAATTCTGACTGCGAGCCGTCAAGCCAATGCAGCACCAGAAGTTCCAAACTAGCGTTATTACATACCAACTCCACTCGCTGACCGGTTCGCAGCAATCGCAAAATGGGATATAACCCCACTCTGCGACAGTCGCCAAATTACCGCCAATCTATGTCAGCTACTTTCGTTGTGCCTGCTGATACCACTTTTGCACCTCTCGCACAACCCGGATTTCGCAAAAAATGGGAGTGGCACAAAATCAAAGAACAATTGCGCTAGTTCCAGCATGGCAAATGGGAGTGGCTGTACAAAGAAGCCACTGAAGCAGTCAACGACCCTCCTTCGACACGTCACCAACCCAATGACACAGGCGTTATCAGCAGAGCAAAGGGGTTGGCGAAACGCGGAACTCTACGTCTAGCTGTCTTGGCTCTCGAGTCAACACTAGTTTGCACGCCCAGTCCTTTGATTCTGGACAAGATTCGCCCAGTCCTGAGTCGCTGACTTGCCCCCCAAACACTGAGTCGCCAGGCCTGTCCATTTGTACGCTGACTTCCACAAGCTACTGAGCTGATGCAGGAATGGGATGGGTGCCGGCCCATTTGGCGCAACACTTAATCACCTACGCACATCGGCAATCACCAACGAGTCGGTCTACACCCACCTGTGACATTAACATCATTGACCCCATCAGCACCAGAGATACGAATGCAGTCAAGGGAAGGGGATGGGTGGCAAGGGATAGGAGGGGAGAGAGCGAGGGCGACGGGATAGGACAGGAGAGAGTGAGGGCGACAAAGAGGGAGAGAGAGAGGGAGACGGGACGGGAGGGGAGAGAGTGAGGGTGACGGAAAGGGAGGATAGAGAGCGAGGGCGATAGCAAGTGAGGGGAGAGAGGGAGGGCGACGGGAGTGGAGAAAAGGAGGGTGACGAGGATAGTGACGCGGTGAGCGGAAAGTGAGAGGGGCTAATAGTGATGGGAAATTTGAGGATTGCATCCATTTGCAAAAAAGCACTGTGGTTCTTTCGCGAATGTATTACGCATCCGAGAAGATTCAGTAACTACGTGTGAGGGCAAATTAAACCTAGCTTTCACTGTGAAAATACAGCTTGCATGTCGGACCCGCGAACAAACGGCACCACCCACAGGTAGTTGATCAAGTGAAGGGTGAGCATCACCCAAGTCCATGATGTCGCTATGCAACAAGCGCCAAAGGGCAACTTGATTGCTTCTCATTATATATATATATATATATATACATATATAGGCTAGACTAGAGTTGGTTATTAGGGAGTGTAACGACTGTTTTTTTGTACTCTCAATTCCACTCGGTCACTCTTTTTTTTTCTCGCCACCTGACCGTCGTCGACTTCGTCGAGAAAGCGATCGTTTATAGAGCCACCACCTCGGCCAACTTTGACGACGGCTTCGTCGAGCAGGGACGGAGGTTGGTGCAGAGGACACAGCCGGTGTAGCAAGCCCGACCAAACACATCTCCGGCTGTCGTGACGAGTAGTACCTCGTCGCCGTCGCCCTGCAGCTTCACGTTGCTGTCCTGCAGCTGACCAGCCGACATCAAGTTCGCCTGCACGCCCGGGACGTAGAGCACGTCGAGGATGACGACCTACTTCCCGGACTCCCCTTGCAGAGTGACTGTGCTGCATCCCTCAACGATCTGCAGCGCCCTGTTGAAGCCGTGCACTTGATTCACATTGTCGATTGGCGCTTTGTCACCGAAGACTTCCTTCGTCCTCATGAGGTGGTGCGAGTAGCCACTATTGAGCACCACCACCGTTGGCACATCTGTCGCAAGCGCCTTGAAGTCCTCGCCAACCTCCGGCGCCGGCAAGACCCTCGGCTCTACGACGCATCCCCATCGCCTCGGCCCTTGCCGCTGGAGGGGTCGACGTCCTTCGCCGACGACGCCTTCTTCGACGTCTGCTTCTCTTTATGTGGATTTTCATCCCGGCGCGGGCGACGATTGGCCGACCTCCCACGGCCTCCCTTGGTGTCGTCATCGCTGTCATCGTGGTCGGGGCACTCAAAGGAGAGGTGGTCCGGGTCGGGGCACGTTCGCCGTTGACCACCACTACGATCACCATCTCAAGCCGACTTCTCCTTGCCAGCATCCTTCGTCGGCATTCCACCTCCGCTGCCACCGCCACCGGGCTTGCCGCGCGACCCTGGTCTACTTCCTTGCTTCGTCGGGGCGACGTAGTTCACCAGCGGTAGGAGCTCAATGGACTTTTTGGCTTGCTCCATCTCCTCATACGTGATTACGTTTGAGGTCAGCGCGTCCTCGTTGAGGGAATCACACATGCCCAACATCACCATCAATCGGCGTATCAGGTTGTAGCTGCTCGGAAGCCCCTTGACAACGTGCGTGATGTACGACGCCGTCGAGTAATCGACGCCGGCCATCCGCATGTTGCCAAGAAGCCACCGAGCCCGGTTGCAGTAGTCGGCCGCCGTCTCCTGCTCGCCCATCCATAGGTGCCTCAACTACTCCTCTACCTCGTCGATGTACAGGTCGTCGGTTGCTTGGTAAGTCGACATGATGAACTGCCACGTCTAATGGCCGGCGTCCAGTCAACTTCGGCACAACTTCAGGGCGGTCTGCACCACCGACAAACAGCACCGCGAGATGACTCTTAAGGTCAGCAGGTGAGCGGCGCAAAACTCCGCACGTAGCTCAACGTTGGTCTCTGGCGGCATCTCCACCGAGCAATCGGCGAAGTGCATTTCTAGCTGGGGCTCGATGGACACCTTCTACGTGATGATAACGTGTCGAGCAACCAGCAGCACAGAGACGACGATCTTGTCCGACGAGAATTTGAAGTAGCCATAGGTCGGCGCTCTCCCGACCGTTGTCATGTGGATCTCCAATGCCGTAGTGACACTACTTCGACATCCACCGACGTCGCCTTGCGAGGTGCCCACAGCCGCCTGCAGCCCTCGCGCCTGGCTATCGCCGACTTCACCGTTGGCAGCTTTCCGGTGCGCAGAATCACTCTACAACGTTGGAAGCTAGACTACTGTGTTGGCACGAGTACTATGAGTGATCGTTGTATTCCTTAGCGTTCGTTAGCGGTTGCACATTCACGAGAATAATGGGCAAGAGTTTCACTAGGGAAAGTTACATTACAGAATTGTTGAACAAGCAATGGCAAGAATAACTACATCAGAGCCTAACAACCTAGCAGGTAAGCTGGTCGACCGCCAGCGCAGCAAGGTCGACAGTCTGCCTGCATTGTGTAGAGGCACCGCGCCAGCGTTGCAGAAGAGCGATCCGCCAACAAAGCAAGTTGCAAGTGGCTCGCCGACGCTGCACCAAGGTGGCTTGCCAACGTTGCAACCGCAGATGACAGTAGCTCAGGTGCGACGCGACTGTCGAGCACGTTCTCTACCGTCGCGCAGGTGCTGACAGTTGCGCTAGAAGCTCCGCGTCAACCTCGGGATACCAGCTCGAGGTCGCTTTTGCCATCGCAGCCTCGACCACGACCGTGTTCCTCCGCAGAACCTCGTTGAGCAGGTTACCGGGTCAACCGTCACCTGGTGCCCTGGTCGACGACCTCCCTCGTCGACCTCTGCTTCAGTCGAAGGACACCCTAGTCGACGTCCCTCTCACAGGTTCCGCGCATAGGTCGGCAGACTGCTTCGTCTGCCTTCGGTGCAATGCTGCCGCCGGTGGGAGTCGACGGCGTAGTTCGGCAGCATTGCAACGATCGCCTGCAGATCGATAACTCCATCGACCAGCAAGTCATTATCCTGCAGAACAGTCGACCGCACCACCCACGGCTCGACCAGGAAGTCAACATCGCCCAAGTGAGGGCGGGGCCAACAGCCCACTCCTGTCAACATCCAAATCGCTCCTCTCAGCTTTGATATGCCTCCCACACTGCCACAAGTTGGTTGTCGCCATCGACTCCCTCGTCGACACCGCCTTCGTTACGCCCCGTTCGAGGAGAAGCAGGTCAGTATGGGTGTTCCGTTGCCCACTGGACACGGATGCCTAGCTCGACGACCTCCAAGGAGAGGGTCGTCACGAACTCACCAGCCTCATGGCGTCTCCTCGCATCAGCTAAACGTGTCTCCATACTATCTTCTACCATACCGGCTCCTACTGGGACGGGCGTCATAGTCACACGAGCTGCTGGCCTACAAACGTTTTGGTACGTGCAAAACCCCACTCCTATCTGAAGGTAAGTTGTGGGGGCGTCCACGCTCACCGCACTATGCAGAGATAAACTCTACAACGGGAGCTAGATTACGGGTAGGCATGGTTACGAGAGTGATCGCAACGTTCCTTAGCGTTTCGTATTCTCTCTACGCACACATTCACGGGGAGAATTGGCAAAAGTATCTGTAGCAAAAGGTCACAGCAATAGTAGCAACAATATTGGCAAAGCTGACTACATCAGAACCAAATTTGCCTAGCATGCAAGCAGGTCAATCTCCAACTCAGCACGGTAGACCGCATACCAGCACTGCAAAGTCTGTATTGCTCCAGCGCTGCAGAAAGGCGGCTTGCCAACACTGCAGGTCGATGGCGTGCCAACGCTGCAGTAAGGCGGATGCACAGCGTTGCACTCGCATGGCAGTAGCGTACCTACTTCGCAGGTGCTCGCTGTTGGTTGGCATGCTGTGTACCGTCACATGCGCAGCGCGGGCACCAAGTCTACCATGTGCCACTGACTGCGCCTGATCAGCCATGTCGAATCAGGATATCACTCCGAGATCGGTTTCGCCAGAATTCCCTAGGCCACAGTCGCGCAGCCAGCGTAAGCTCGTCGCCCTGGTTACTTGGTCGACCGAGACACCACCAAGTCGGCGTCGACTTGCGCGGTAAAAGTCAACCAACTATTGTACGTGCTCGTCGACCACCCAGGTTGACGACCTCCCGTCAACTCCACCAACTCGGCCACTCCGCAGGTCGACAAACGCCTTCGTCGACCACACCAGCTGTCCTCCGACTTCACCAAGTCGGCCTCCCCAGGTCGGTGCCCTCCCAAGTCGGCGCCCCTCTCAGATCCACGACTCTCTTCGTCGACCACATTCAAAGTCAGCCATTGGCTTCCCATCGGCGGCGGCTTCGCAATGGCCCCGTGCAGGTCGACCAAACCCGTCGACCTTCTCGCCCAAGTTAGTGTCGCCCATTGCAGTCGGTCGGGTGCACTTCCTGCACACCCGACCACGAAGTCAGCTCCGCCCAAGCGAGGACGGGGCCAACACCCAACTCATGAAGCAGCCCGCCATCCCAACCAAGTTTTGATCTTTTGCGATGAATCATGCTGCGAGGCTCCACAACTTGCTGTCATCTTGGATCTGGGAAAACAACACCTTTCCTTGCAAGGCATGGATGAGCAAAAATGCTGACACGTGTCTGCTTCGGGTGTTTGGGTGCATGGTACAGTACACACCCCACACGACACGAATCGGAAAATTTTCTGATCGGGCATGCTGGGGATATATCTTGGGATATTGAAGGAGGTCAAGGCTTAACTCGTGCTGGACTACGCGACACTCGAAGTGACGAAATCACGTGCTTGCATCTTCTGCGAAAAATTGACACTGCCACCATTCAAGGAACACCGCGAAGCTGAGAAGGCGCCTGACACTATTTTCACAGGACACCATAGCTTCGCCACCGCAACAAGTCGGCCATCACAGTCGCTGAGGGCATGGGGTTGACGGGCAACCTCAAACATATGGAACGACGCTGTTCCTGGCTGCAACATATGGTCAAGCGCGGGAAATTCACGCTGAAGTACATCCCGACCACCGAGCAGCCGGCCGACTTCTTGACGAAGGCGCTGCACTATCCGGCCTTCAACCAGTGCTCCGTCGCGATCGGCCAATTGCATCTGGCCGAAGTCGGCGACGTTGAGAACGACGTGCAGCAGTAGGTGCCGTGCCCTTCTGCACGGCTGGTGCAGTGGTCGGGGTGCTGTGTGTTGTGTGCGCGCCGTCGAGCTATTCTCAGAGCAGTGCTGCCATGTGGGCTGGGGGCCCAAGCGTGAACGCGGCAGAGGAGTGTCAATGGGAGATGTGTTTGGCCCCGTTCCCGCTTGGGCGGAGCCGACTTCGTGGTCGAGTGTGTGGGGGATGCAGCCGACCTGCAGTAGTGGGCACGGGGGCCACTACAAGGGCGCTTAGCCGAAGGGCGCCTGGCTGGAGGGCGTCGAGCAGTAGGACGCCATCCTTGGCTTCTTGGACGGTGTCCTGGAACGCTGGACGCGGACCTGGGCGTCTGCACGGCGTCCTAGAAGGCTGGATGCCGTCCTAGGCATCTGGGTGGCGTCCTAAACTCCTGGACGGCGTCCTGGAAGGCCGGACGCCGACCTGGGCGTCTGCACCTGGGCGCCTGGACGCAGACGTAGGCGCCTGGACGTCGTCCTCGGTGCGTGGACACCGACCTGGTGCCAGCGACGTGGGCGCCTGGATGTCGGTTTGGTGTATCCGACGACCAACTAAGCTGGACGACCAGGGGTGATTGCCCGATCGACCGGGATACCCGAGGGTGGTTTCTACGAGGGCGACCTCGGGGGTGGTATCTCGAGGTCAACGCGGCTGGTGGGCGGAGTCGCTGACGTGGACTCGATCTAGCCGTCTGCGCTGTGCACGTAATAAGGAGTGATGCACCAACCAGCTGCACGCACCTGAGGAACAGGTGCACCGTTGTCCTGCGGGTGCAACGCTGTGCAGCCGACTTGCTGCAGCGTTGGCACACCGTGGACTTGCCATGTTGGCAAACCACTACTCTGCAACGCTGGGGCTGGAGCGGTCCGAGTTCCGTTGTGTTGGATCGCGGTCGACCATGCTCCGCTAAAGGTCGACCAACAGCCTAGCTTGCTTTGATGTAGTCTGTGTTTCCAATATTCTTGCCATCATTGTTGTCATGTTTTCCTAGTGGAACTCTTGCAAATTCTCCCCATGAACTAGCAAGCACTGTGAACGCAAGGAATTAACTAACTGAACGAATGCAGACATCACTCAAGCCCCGTGCCTAGCCCGTGGTCTAGCCCCTGTTGTAGTAGTTATCCCCGCATGTACAAATCCTCATCTGTATCGCCGCCATCATGCAACGCCCCTTCCGCAAGATTGACGTCTCAAACGCCTTCCTCTACACAATCATTGACGCATTAATTTTCATCGAGCAGCCGCACTCCTTCGTAGAAGACGGCTCCGCCATCTGCCTCCTCCAGTAGTCGCTCTAAGGAATCAAGCAAGCGCACTGTCTTCGGTGGCAGTACTTACATATAGTACTCATCGAGCTCGGGTTTGCTCAGCTGCCACACGACCAAGGAATGTATCGGAAGGAGTCGCACGGCAACTTCATCCTCCTAGTCGCCTACGTGGACGACTTGCTCTACACAGCAACGATGCGGACCTTCTTGACCGGTTCCAAGAAGAAATTAAGGAGAAGCTCGAAGTGAACATCAACCACAATGTCACTCAATTCCTTGGTCTCAACGCCACCCAATTCGCCACCTCCATCCACCTCTCGGCTACAAAATACGCCGAAGCGCTCGTGAAAGGATTGCAATCGCACCGATCAACCTCACCACTCCCTTTCGCGTGCCTCCTCTTAACCACGAACCAGACACCTCGCCTCTCTCCATCGACGATCATCACCTCTACCAGCAGCAGCTTAGGTGCCTCCTTTTCGTCGCCGTCACATGCGGACCGGATCTCTCCCAAGAAATTATCGCCCTTTCGTCAGCCGAAGTTAATTTTATCGCCACCAGCGCAGCTATTGGCGAAGGGCTGTACCTGATGGAGCTCCTACAAGGAGCAAAAGTAACAATCAATGGACATTTCAGATTACTATGCGACAACCATAGCGCAATAAAAATCACAAACAAACTTGTCCTCGTAAACTGCACGAAGCATATCGCACTTTGCTACTTCTTCTTCAATGACGAGATCGACAAGGTTAAAGTCTAACTCACGTATTGCCCGACTGGTAACATTGCAACGGATTTTTTGACAATGAAGCCGCCACGTCAAAAGTTTCAGCACTGCGCCAACCTCTGCGGGATCTCAAAGAAATCTCACGTGGCTCACCTTTAGGAGTAAAAGAGAGTGTTGGAAATAACCAACTTGTACTATGCGACAACCATAGCGCAATAAAAATCACAAACAAACTTGTCCTCGTAAACTGCACGAAGCATATCGCACTTTGCTACTTCTTCTTCAATGACGAGATCGACAAGGTTAAAGTCTAACTCACGTATTGCCCGACTGGTAACATTGCAACGGATTTTTTGACAATGAAGCCGCCACGTCAAAAGTTTCAGCACTGCGCCAACCTCTGCGGGATCTCAAAGAAATCTCACGTGGCTCACCTTTAGGAGTAAAAGAGAGTGTTGGAAATAACCAACTTGTATCATAACATTCCCGAAGGTTCTCCCTTAGCGCACCGCTTCATAACGAACCACGCGACAGTCAAACAGCCACGCGAAGGTCAACAGTCGTAGGAGGTCAATAGCCACGAGTGTTGACCGCCTAGTAACTTCACTCGGAGATTACACGCTGCAACATAGTAAATGTTGAGGATGGCAATAGTTGTAGTTACTTTAGCAATGAAATACAGTTAATAAGGGTATTTTACCCCTCGGAGTAGTTGACTAGCTAGGAATGCTATATAAACATTTGTAGCAGTATTTTCATCATCTTGTTTCTTTCAACTTACCGGTATTATAAACAAGGTCGTTACAACACTTTAGTATCTTCTTTGATTTGGCTAGCCTGTTTTTGTCCACAACGATCTTCACTAATAGCAACAGGCTATTCGTGCTACTGCCTGTAATACTAGCGAAGGGACACATGCTACAGTAACATTTACATTCTACGATAATACCATAGTCTCCCTGATATAAGATAGTGTTGGGTTAAAGACAAGGGCGTTTTTAATACGGGTGCTTTCTTATTGACAAAAGGTCCTTTGTTTAAAAACAATATTACCAATATGAGATAAGACATACATTTCTTATAATCAAAACATATGAACTTTCTGTTGAATCATATCATAGCCCGTGTGGTTTTGTTTGAGCGCACGTGAATTCATGCATACGATGACTACGGAAATATCCGAATCACATGCTAAATTAGCAGGTCCTCCTCGTGATGCAGTGTACCAAAACATGTCTCAGGCGTCCCAACAATGATTACTGTGATGAAGATTGGTTCGGGGGAGTTAATTAAGTAGTATGGGAGAGATTGTATAATATCTCCTAAGATAGGTTCATAAGATACAAATTTACTTCCATCTACTTCCAGTATTGTAAGCAATATCGAATAAGACCCACATGTCTTGTATCCGACCGATGGCAGTACAATAATTCTGATTAAACTACTAAATTACTCAAGCCGCTTTTTTTTTCGTCAACACCTACGAAGGAAAATATAGAAGCTTAGCCATGTTAGCAATCGAAAAGGAAGCAGAAGGGGAGGAGGAAGAGAAAACTTTGTTAGAGAATCTGCAGTACAGTGATCGAGCAACTTAAAGAACTGTTGTCTCATATTGTATATCTTATAACTACCTACAGCTTTCTAGTGAAATAGTTTAGTTATTAGCATCAACTGCTGGTGGTGTACCCTCTCTTCTCCCCTTTCCTATATCTTGTATGCTTTTCATATTAAAACCCTCTTCTTTTGGCCAAACCCCCTTCTCGATACCATCGCCATGCTCCTTCTACCTCCGAAATCCTCCTAATCTCCTAAAAACTATTTGACATGGTTCTAGAGCGGTTTCGCTCCTACAGCCTACGATTTTACCCTGGGCACACCATTAGCCGTCTCCATGGCGTGCCCTACTCCCAAGCTCGCGAACGCGTCCGCCAGCGGTCCATGGCGAGTGCACAAGTGGCATGTGACGAGCGCCCTGGCAAACGCGCCCGCGGCCAGCCATTGCAGCGCATGTGCACTGCAGGACGCGCTCGCCAGCGTACGCGCACTCCATCTGCAGCGCGTGCGCTCGGCCACAGCAGCGCGCCCATGCGCCAGAGGCGCACGCACTGTGCACGGCAAGCCAGCGCACCCTAGCCTGCACGTGCTTACGCGCACCAGCAAGCTGTGCCAGCACGCGTGCTCACGCACGCCACGCGCACGCACACGCCTAAGGCGTGGCGCGCCAGTACGCGCCAGAATTTGCCGCCAGCACGCGCGCCTGCAGCGTGCGAACTAGCAGCACGTATACCGTGCCAGGGCACGCTGCCGTGGGCTGCCTGCAATGCCACCCGCCTACTCCTTCCCCTTCCCTACTGCGTCTGCATCAGCAGGGGGAGGGTATGGGGATGGCAGGGATGATCAGGCAGCCACCTCACCCCTCTCTCTCCCTATTGCCCTCTGTGCGGTGGGGGAAAGGGGGAGGTTGATGGGGTGGTGTAAAAGAGAGTGTCTTAAATCCAACCGCATTCCTCTTTTTTTATCCCTCTCCTCTCCTCTCCACCAGCCGCCTCTCCTCTCCTCTTCTTTCCTCCAGCAACCTCTCCTCTGCTCTCCTCATCCTATCTCCTCTCCTCCAGCTGCCTCTCTTCTGCTCTCCTCCATGCACCACCAGCTTCCTCCTCACAAACAATTGTGTTTGCTCGCAGCCGGCGAGCGACCAGCAGCCTTCGCCCTCTGTTTTAGCCACCCTGATCCTGCTCCTGCTCCGTTCTGGTGTTTACAGGTTGTGCCGGTCAACCACCATAGTTTCTGTGCATATCCCAGCTACAAGCAACCGCTTTCCAGGTGACCTGCTGCCAGACACCACTAGCTATAACCGTAGGCAGTTACATGGGTGCGTTGAGTTATATTGCATATCTTATAACTACCTGTCAGAATATGATATTGTGTACGCTGTAGTGGGGTATGCTGTAGTGAGTACAACCTTGTTAGGGTTTCCTACTTGTATGCCATCTGCCTGTTAGTCAAACCACTCATTTTGCCTATTCTCTCTTGCCTAGCTAGCTAAACCCTAGCTATGCCTCCTGCGTTCTAACTACTGATTCAACAAGCTATCAGAGCGGTTACGCTCCTGGCCTGTGGGCCCCCCTGCTTCCGCTGCCATACTGTCTGCCGCGCGCCCCGTGGCGCGCGATGTTCTTTTTTTTCTTCCCGCCGCGCGCTCGGGGCGCGTGGCAGTTTCTTGCCTGCCATGCGCTCGGGGCGCGGTTTCCTGCCCGCCGCGCACCCTGGGCGCGCGCGGCAGTTTCGCGTTCCATCGCGGCGTCCCCAGGGACCTACACGCGGATCGCCATCGTCCGACGCGGCGCCCCCAGAGACCTGCGTGCGACTCCCTGTCACCAGTCGCGGCGCCCCCCGTCGACTCGCCCGACCGTCCCCGTCGACCCGCGCGCAGCTCCTCGTCGCTCGTCGCGGCGCCCTCATCGACCCGCGCGCTGCCCTCGGGGACCCGCGCGCCGGTCCCCATCAACCCGCGCGCCCCACCCCGTGGACCCGCGCGTGTCACAATAGAAGGAAGGGGAATGACTAGAATGTCGAGTGATTTTGGTACAAGGAAGAACCCTAAGGGGTTGTACCCCAAATAGTCTACCCCACTATAACCTACCCACATTTATAGCATACATAGATATGTTTGACACACCCCCATAGGCAAAGTGGGGGAGAACAAGGGGTCACAAGACCAGTCAAGAAAAGCAAAGCAAGCTCATGGTGGATCACAACGTCACCACACACTCCAAGCACAGGCAAAGGGCCACAAGGCCAGTTCACATGCAGAGGTATATATGGAACAGCAACAGTACAGTGATCACTACCTAGCAAGAGCAAGCAAGCAGGTATATATATAGATCACAGTACAAGCAAGGTCACGAAGTGAGCAAGTGAGACGAAACAGGCACAAGGCCTAACATAGTACAGAAGCGCTGATGATCACCAGACGGAAGCGCCTTGGTGAATATATCAGCAGTGTTGGCCCGGGTGGCCACATAAGAACCACAAAGTGCTCCAGTCTTTGTGCTCCAGTCTGTGCTCCTGACACAAGGTAATGGCAGCCTTGTTGTCTACGTACAGAACTGGAGGAGAACGAGGCCTCTCTCCCAAGTCGGTCAGCAGGTAGGTGAGCCAGCGTAACTCTTGTGCAGCCATGGCTGTGGCGTAGATCTCAGCCTTACAACTGGAGCTGAGAACAGAAGACGAGCGGGTAGACCGCCAAGAAATAGAGCCGGAACCAAGGCTGAAGGTGTAACCCTGTGACAACCGCTGCGTAGCCAGGTCGTTGACCCAAGACGCGTCTGAGTGTCCAGTGAGGACAACCTCACCCCGTCCTCCAAGCACAAGCCCCATGCCCAACGTACTGCACAAGTAGCGCAACACCCTCTTAGTAGCCTCCATGTGCTCTCGCCTGTGTCTCCCAGGCGCAACGTAGCGAGCCAGGATGCTAAGAGGGTAGGCAAGGTCAGGTCGAGTGTAGGTCATCAGGTACATGAGGCAGCCCACAAGCTTTGGATACGGGCCACTCGGCTCTACGGACTCATCCGAAGGCAGAGCTGAGAGCGAGCGAACGGTAGCCATAGGAGTGGACTGTGGCGAGGACCAAGTGAAGCCGAAGCGCTGAAGGACCTGCTGCACCATGTGTGACTGAGTCAGTGTGATGGTGCGCCGTGCTCTGTCCCGGGTGATCCGCAAGCCAAGGTAGCTGCGTAGCTCACCCAGGTCTGTGCACGTGTGTCTCTTCTGCAGCTCCGACTTCACAAGGGCGAGTGCCTCAGTGTCAGCAGTGGCAAAGACCAAGTCGTCGACGTACACGAGGATGTAGAACGGCGGCAGCGAAGTGTCGGTGCGCAGAAACAGCGACGGGTCAGCAGTGGAAGGGGCAAACCCAAGAGCCGCAAGTGTCGTCCTCAGTGTGTCGTGCCACTCACGAGGCGCCTGGCGGAGACCGTAGACCGGCCGCTGGAGCCTCCACTGGGTACCAGGAGGAAACGACCCAATGAAGCCAGGTGGGCGGCGCAGCCAGATCTCCTTGTGCAGGCTGCCCTGTAAGAAAGCTGTGCTAAAGTCAAGAGAGTGAAGCTCGTAGTCACGCTGAGCGGCAACGTGCAGCAGCACCCGAAGAGTGGTCATCTTCGGGGTAGGGGAGAAGATCTGGAAGAAGGTCCCTATCGCTGACTGAAGCCTCGAGCAACGTAACGTGCCTTGAAGACAGGCGGAGAACCCGGCGGCCGCTTCACCCTGAAAATCCACATGCCATCGACGATGTTCGCCCTAGGAGGGGGAACCTCATCGACGTAAGTGCCTGTGGACTTCCAGGATGCCATCTCTGCGTCCATGGCTGTCTGCCACTGAGAGGAGTACTCACCCGCGATCGCCTCAGCGTAAGTGCGCGGGGTCGGGATGTCTGGTGCATCCGGGTCTCCCTCCGGGGCAAGCAGCATGGCCACGAGATGAGGTACAGCAGCCGCAAGACACTCAAAGTCCTCCTGCCTGTCCTCAAGGACGTCCGTGCCAAGAGCACACTCACCCCCGACGGACGGAGGACAGACAGACTCAGACTCAGCGACAAGGCTAGCAGCGTAGTCTAGACAACAGGCAGCAGCAAAGTCAACAAGCTCAACAACTAAAGCAGACACACCTGTGGACTCAAACGAAGGGTCAGTAACAATAGTGGCAAGCAGACACGTGACAGTAGGGTGAGCAGCACGAGCGCGGTCAGACTCAGGGTCTGGAACGTCAGGCAGAGAAGACGCAGGAGGGGACGGCAGGGGAACACGCTGCGGAGCAGAGGAAGGACGAAGGGCCATGAGGTGCGTGCCGGGGACAGCCGGCGGACGCTCACGAGGAACACGACGACCAGTACGACCAGTGCGAATAGTGCGAGCAGGCGAGGCAAGACGAGACGCAGACTCACGACACTCAGCAAGACCTCCTGAGTGCTCAGTGTAAGGAGAAGGAGCAGGCAGTGGTGAGCCAGGCTGTAACGGAAGACCAGTAGAAGACGGGAGGCTAAGAACGTGGCGAAGCATGTAGTCAGGCGGTGGCAAAGACGACGGTGACAGCAAAAAACAGTCGCGGCTGTGCAGTGCCACCAGCACCAGTAGCGCCAGCGCCTCCAGCAGCTCCAGAACCTCCAGCTCCAGCGCCTCCAGCAGCTCCAGTACCTCCAGATCTAGCGCCTCCAGCAGCTCCAGAACCTCCAGCTCCAGCGCCTCCAGCAGCTCCAGAACCTCCAGCTTCAGCGCCTCCAGCAGCTCCAAAACCGCCAGCTCCAACGCCTCCAGCAACTCTAGAACCTCCAGCAGCTCCAGTGCCTCCAGTAGCTCCAGAACCTCCAGCTCCAGCGCCTCCAGCAGCTCCGGAACCTCCAGCTCTAGTGTCTCATGCCTCAGGGGCTCCAGCAGCAGCACCCCCAGAGCTAGCACCTCCAGCTCCAGGCTCTCCGGCAGCAGCACCCCTAGAATCGGAACCGCCAGTACCAAGGTCTCCAGCTCCAAAGTCGACAACACCAGCTCCAAGGCCTCCAGCCCCAGTACCTCTAGTCGCAGCACCTCCAGAAGCAGCAGTACCACCAGCAACAGAACCTCCAGCTCTAGCAGCGGAAAGAGGATGACCCGGAGAAACGCCAACAGACTCAGCACCCCCGGACCTGGTACCCTCTGGCTCAGCACCCCCAGGCTCCGCACCCGCAGGCTCAGCACCCCCAGGCTCCGCACCCGCAGGCTTCGCATCCCCCAGCACCTCACGCACAGGCTCAGCACCCCCAAACGCAGCACCTCGAGTAAGTAGCACCACCCCCAGCAGCACCAGAGTCAACCGCAACCGACTCCAGAGGCGGTGAAGTCGGTCGAGGTGGAAAACCCGGAGGGGTCGCCAAGCAGGGTGAGCGATGGGGGGGCACCGTGTCGTCAGCAGCAACGTCACCCCCCTCAGCTGGGCTAGAGGTGTCAGAAGTAACCTCGACAGGCCCAGCCAAGGGGAGCGGGTCTACCTGAGACACACCTGAAGGAGCAGGACCCTGAGGGGGAAGGGGGTCTACCGGAGGGGGACCTGGAGCGAGGAAAAGCGGTGGGGGAGGGAGAGGAGCAGTGCGGTAGGGGAAGAGACGGCAGAAAGGAACTGACTCGTCAAAGGTGACGTCCTGAGACGCAAAGACACGGCGCGAGGTGGGGTGGTAAAACTGCCAGCCAGGCGCGTCAGGGACAAAGCCAAGGAAGACACTTGGAATGGTGTGGGAGGAGAGCTTGTCCGCGGACGTATCGCGGACAAGGGCACGAGCACCCCAGACCCGGAAACGCGACGCATTGCCAACCTCTCCCGTCCAACGCAGTGTGGGCGAGGTCTCCGGCAAGAAGACACGGGGCCAGAGGTTGAGCTGATGCGCGGCGTACCGGACCGCAAACGGCCACAGAAAATGGGGAGCCGCTGCATGGATCAAGGAGGTACGAGCGATCTCCATGACCAAGCCAATGCGGCGCTCAGCAACCTCATTTTTCTGCGGTGAGCTCGGAAGCATAAACGACTGCTCGATGCCCTCCCTCTGACAGAAGGCCCGCAAGAGGTCGGAGGTGAACTCACCACCTCTGTCAGAGTGCAGACGCAGGACATGAAGGTACGTCCGGAACCTTGGGCGGAGCTGGAGACGAACTGCTCGGATCCAAGGGATCAGGACAGCAGGGACCTCACCCTTGGTGCGCAAGGGGAAGACCATGGTGTAACGCGAGTAGTCGTCGACAACCAGCAGAAAGTACCGCTCACCGCCCTGGCCACGAACGCGGGCTGGGCCCTGCTGGTAGAGGGTCTGCAGGGGAGCCTCTGTCGGGGGAAACGAGGAGGAGTGAGGAGCGGCGCGCTGCCGCCCCTCGACGCAAGGAAGGCAGGGCAGCACAGGCGAGGCAGGGAGGGGAGGGAGAGACCTGGGAAGACCAGACACAAGGAGGCGACGGTGCATGCCACGTAGACGTGGCAAGGAGGGGTGACCAAGACGGTGGTGCCAGAGAAGAGTCTGGTGCGACAGGGAGCGACACTCACACGGGGAGGCTACCAGACCAGACCTAGATACCTGACCGACAGCAGCGACCTGAGGAGACGCAGTCGTCAGTGTGTAAAGACTCGACCCTGGCCGACGAGTGAACGTGGCCAGGTGACGGCCAGTCTGTGCACACGTGCAGATCGCCACACGCTGCCAAGCAGGGGTGAAGGTATTAACCCCCACATCCTGAAGGGCAGCGTTGCTCACCAAGTTCGTCGAGAACGAGGGGAGGTGGAGACCTGACAGTGAGCCAGACGGGACCGCCGGGCACGGAAGCACAGTGGTGGACCGTGCAAGAACTGGGCCCCCTCAGGGGTCAGCCAGAGACACTGCGACAGGCGCAGGGAGCAGTGTGAGTGCGATACTGTCACGGAAGAAACAGCGAGAAGCACCTGAGTCAAGCGTGAAAGTGTGCAGTGCCTCAGGAGGCGCAGTACCGGAGAAAGCAGACTCGCCTGCACCTATGGCAGCAGCCTCTATACCTGAGTCAAGTGTGAAGGTGTGCAAGGCCTCAGCAGGCGCAGTACCTGAGAGAGCAGACTCGCTCGCACCTAAGGCAGCAGCCTCTATACCTGGGTCTAAGGCGGCATACGTAGGTAACAGTCACCGTCAGCACTAACTTCCAATGCATCATCGCATAAATAATAATAGCATCAAAGTCAAGAGCAAAAATGTCTACACCAGCCTTAAGCAGCCCATGCCAGCAAGGGCGCTCATACTCCTCGCCCATCTCCTCACACCAGGCGTCGGTCATCAAGGCGGGAGAAGCAGCGGTACTGGGTGTGAAGCTTGTTGCACGTCTGACCCTTACGGTCACCTGTACGAATGACATATGGGTAGCGACCACCACCCCCAGACTTCCGACGCTGAGCTAACCACTCACGAAGCTGCTGAGACGTCTGGGGACGCTGCTGCTGCTGCTGGCTCTGGCCAGCGCCAGTGCCTCCACCCCGACCGCCACCGCCGCCGCCACCCCCCCCCCCCCCCCCGCCGCCACTGCCTCCACCGCCGCTACCACTCCCGCCAGCACTCCCGCCACCAGGCCCTCCGCCACCTCCTCCTCCTCCACCTCCTCCACCACCACCCCCCCCGAGGCCACCTCCACTGCCCTTGGCTCCCTTGCCCTTGCCGTTGCGGCGCCTCCCACTAGGAGCAGAAGCAGCACCAGCATACTCAGCACCATGGAAGACAACAGCAGCAGCAGTAGCGAAGGAGGGGGCGAGGGGAGAGGGAGAGCACCCCTCAAAGATGGGGGTGCGAGGAGCGCCGCGAGCAGCACCTACAGCAACAATGCTCTTCTCTGCTGCAAGGAGGCACTCCTCTAGGAGGTCTACAATGAGGTCGGTGGGACTGCGAGCAAGAAAATAGTCTCTGACTGAGCGCAGAGAGTCAGGGAGGCGGGTAACTATGAAGTGGAGGGACCAGTACATCGGAGGCGGGTTCGTAGTACAGAAATGTGTGGGGAGGGCGGCGCGAAGGCGAGTGTCACTAGTGCGAAGGTGGGTGATGAGATCGGCGACCATGGCAAAGGTGGACAGCTCAGGAAACAGGTAGGGCAGCATGAGGCGGCTAAGCTCAGCTATGGCAGGAGAGGTGTATCGAGCAACTACAGCGTCGTACAGGGCCTTAGAGGTTTTGTGCTCGCCAAAGTGCGTGAGCGCGTTCGGCTAACGGCAGGTGGTTGCGAACGGCTAGGCGAGCAGCAGCGTCACGAGTCTGCCACTGGGAATGGGCACTAAGCTCAGCGGTGGCAGCAGGAGCAACTGAGGCGCCAGTGGCGTGGTCATAGAGAGAGCCATTGTCCTTGCTATCGCTCATCAGGGACAGCTGCAGGTCATCGAGCCAGGCGTCAAACTGAATCGGACGGCCCTCAGCATCGAAAGAAAGAACACGGAGGGTGGCCATGGCTGTCAGCGTGAGACTAGCAGGGCAGAGCAATGGCAGGCAAGAAGCAGCAGCAGGGGTGGCACGCTAGAGCGCAGCAGGCGGCCGCGGCAGAGGCACGCGGCGCACGGGCCCAGCAGGCAGCTGCGGTAGCAGGGCGGGCGGCGTAGCAGGTTGCCACGGCAGAGGCAGGCGGCGCGCGAGGCTACAAGCGGCCGACAGGGCAGCAGGGCAGACCGCGCGCAGAGCGGAGCTGGCGGCTGCAGGAACAGGGCGGGCAGGTTAGAGGCAAGGCTACAAGCGGCCGGCAGGGCAGCAGGCAGCCGCGGCAGCAGGGCGGGCGGCTCATGGGGCGTAGTAGGCAGCCGCGGCAGCGCGCAAGCTGCTAGCGGGCGGCATGCGGGCTGGTAGGAGCCGCGCGTAGGCTGCGCGTGCAGTTGGCGGGTCGCGCGGGCTACTAGCAGGCTGCGCGCTGGCCAGTAGAGGCAACGCGCAGGCCGCGTAGGCTGCTAGCGGGCCGCGCGTGGGCCCGCAGAGGCGACGCGCGGGTCGCGCGCGCAGTGAGCAGGCAGCGCGCGGGCCAGCAGAGGCGACGCGCGGGTCGCGCGAGCTGCTAGCGGGCTGCGCGAGGGCAAAATCAGGGCGTGCACGGTGCTGCGCGACGCAGGGCAGGGTAGGCAGGGCGCGGGGTAACGCGGTAACAGTAGGGTGGGCCCGAAAAAATATCTCCTAAGGTCCTAAGGACCTCCTGCTCTATATCATGTCACAATAGTAGGTAGGGGAATGACTAGAATGTCGAGTGATTTTGGTACAAGGAAGAACCCTAAAGGGTTGTACCCCAAATAGTTTACCCTACTACAGCCTACCCAAATTTATATCATACATAGATATGTTTGACAGCGCACCGCCCCCGGGGACCTCCGCGACCGCCCCCGGGGACCGGCGCGCAGCCTCCTCCCCCCCCCCCCCCCCCCCCCCCCCCCCCCCCCCCCCTTCTCCTTCGTCTCCCAGCTGCGCGTTTGGCAGTGGGGTGGCGGGTGTGGGGGTGGCTAGTATGGGGGTGGCGGGTGTGTGAGTGGTCCCCTGCTCCTCCTCCTCCTCTGTCTCCCACTGCTGCAGCTGCCGCTGAGGGGGGTGGATGTGTAGGAGTCGTGGGAGTGGCGCTAGAGGGGTGTTGTGGGAGTGGAGTTAGGGGTGCAGCACAGGGTGTGTGAAAGGGGTGTGGGACAGTTGGGGGAGGTTGATCGGAGGTAGCCGTCGTGACGTCTGCAGCGCCAGTAGTCATGGGCCCTTGCCACTGGTAGCCCAGCGAGCCTGCTGCGCCAGTCGCCCGTGGGTCAGTTGCTCCTGCCGCTCGTCTTAGCCGCGGAGCCAGTTACTCCTGTAGTCCGGGGCCCTTGCCACCGGTAGCCACCGTGCGCGCCGCTCCTGTTGCCCGTGTGTCTGCGGCTTCACCCGTCGCCTCCTATCTCCACTCCTCTCACAATTCCTCCTCCTCCTCACTTGCCCTCTGTGACTGCCTCTAGCTTTGCTTGTGCTTGTGAACTTATTCTGCGACTGCTTGCTGTGCTGATTATACCCCACTTTGCCTATGGGGGTGTGTCAGAATATTATATTGTGTAGGCTGTAGTGGGGTATGCTGTAGTGAGTACAACCATGTTTGGGTTTCCTACTTGTATCCCACCTGCCTGATAGTCAAACCCCTCTTTTGCCTATTCTCTCTTGCCTAGCTAGCTAAACCCTAGCTATGGCTGCTGCTTTTTAGCTACTGTTTCAACAGTACCCTCTCTTCTCCCCTTGCCTATATCTTGTATGCTTTCCATATTGAAACCCCCTTCTTTTGGCCAAACCCCCTTCTCGATACCATCGCCATGCTCCTACCTCCAAAGTCCTCCTAATCCCCTAAGTGAACCCCAGACCAAGGAGACACCCGAACGAGAGGCTCGGGTGCGTATTGATAGCATAATCGGGTAGACTCACCGTGAAGGAATGGTGGTGGCACAAGCTATGATTGACATCGCAGCTCACAACGTTATGATATGAAAAGGCCTTGCAAAAGAACGAAAGATGCGCTTTCCGGAAAGACTCACAGAGTGGTTGATCCTATAGACAACAACTAAAGGAGGACAGTACAGGGTAGTGGGCCAAAAGCCAGCAAGAAAGAGAAGCGACACAGGCTCTGGGAGAACAGCACAAGGGGAAGAAAGGGCAACATTGTCAGAATCTCAGCCACTAAACCACTGGGATAAAGGGGCTTGTTTGTGTCGCGGGTCCGTGCGCCCATAACCCCCCATGCGAACGTGCATGTAATCCTCCTAGGATCAATCGGGGATCCCACAGTGCATATTTACTAACAAGTAATACAACTTTAAATGCCTGCTAATGTACTGTGTGGTGTTACAACTTATGCTTGCCTTTGCCTATTTGTGAACCTTTTTTGGCCATTCTATTGCTCGTTCCTAAACATAGGTTCTTAAATAACCAAGTGCTGATATAACCAAAGGATTAAGTAGATAGGATAAGATCTGTTAAGTCTGAGAGGAGACAATGAAGTCTCTGCGGTGATCTTGTTGAATAATGGTTGAAAGAGAACAAGATGATCAAAGGATAGGAGTACAAGAGATTAAATAGCAAACTAGCTAGCCATGTACTATGAGGGGTACATTCCCTTATTAACTGTATTACATAGCTACAGTAACTGCGACTATTTCCTTGCTCGACAGTTACCATGTTGCAGCGATAAACTATCGCGCGGTTACTAGATGGTCAAGGGTCACGACCGTTGACTACCCTCGACGGTTGACCTTCGGGTGACCCTCGACCTTCCGCATGCTCTATATGAGCTATTGCGGTACTAGTACAGTGGAGCAGCTTCGGGAATGCTTATATAACCTTTCGGTTATTCCAACACTCCCCTTCATTCCTAAAGGTGAGCCACGTGAGATTTCTTGGTGATCCCGCAGAGTTTGGCGCAGTGCTGGTATTGCTGACGTGGTAGTTTCTTCGTCAGGAAATCAGCTGCCATGTCACCGGTTGGGCAGTACGTGAGATTGACTCTCCCCTTGTTGATTTCGTCCTTCACGAAGTAGTAGCGAAGGGCGATGTGCTTGGTGCGGTTGACGAAGCCGGGCTTGTTTGCGATTTTTATCGCGCTCTGATTGTCGCAGAGTAACGTGAAGTGCCCGTTCATCGTCACTTTCGCCTCTTGCAGGAGCTCCATCAGGTACAGTCCTTCGCGAACAGCTGCGCTGGCTGCGATGAATTCTACTTCTTCTGACGAAAGAGCGATGAGTTCCTGCTTCTGGGAGTTCCAAGAGATGAGTCCAGCAGGTTGGAGTTGGAAAATGAATCCTACGCGGAGCGTCTGTTGTCAACATCTCCTGCGTGGTCAGCGTCTATGTAGCCATGGAGCTGCAAGGTAGCGGTGAGGTTAGCTTCGTAGGTGAGACCGACGTCGGGAGTGGAGATGAAGTATTGCAGCGCTCAGCGTAGTTCCAGTAGGTTCTCCGCTTCAGGTCGCTTCAGGTACTGGGCGAGCTGGCTGGCAACGTAGGAGAGATCGGGCCAGCACATGACGGCGGCGAACAGGAGACATCCCAGCAGCTGCTGGTAGAGGCGATGATTGTCGGGGGAAAGCGGCGTGGTGTCGGGCTCGTGGTTAGGAGGAGGAGTGCGATAAGGTGTGGTGAGGTTGATTGGTGCGATGGCGAACCGCTTCGCGAGTGTTTCGGCGTATTTTGCGGCGGAGAGGTGGATGGAGGAGGCGGACTGAGTCACATTGAGGCCCAGGAACTGTGTGACGTTGTGGTTGACCGTCACTTCAAGTTTTTCTTTGATGTCGGTCTCGAACTGGTCCAGTACCTCCATGTCGTTGCCGGTGTAGAGGAGGTCGTCGACGTAGGCGACGAGCAGGATGAACTTTTCGCGCGATTCCCGCCTGTACATTCCGAGGTCATGCGACGGCTGGGTGAAACCGAGCTCGATGAGTAAGGAGTGGAGATACTGCTGCCACAGACGAGGTGCCTGCTTGATTCCGTAGAGGGATTTTTGGAGGAGGCACACGGTGCCATCGTTTTCTTCGAATGCATGCGGCTGCTCGACGAAGATGATGGCATCGACGGGAGCGTACAGGAAGGCATTGCCGACGTCGATTTGCCGGAGTGGTCGCTGTTTGACGGCGGCGATGCAGATGAGAATGCAGGTGTGGCGGCTCACTGGTGCATAAGTGAGAGTGAAGTCCACCAGGTGCGTTTGCTCAAATCCCCGCACCACCCAGCGCGCTTTGTATTTGTTGACCGAACCATCCGCAAGAGTCTTAATGCGAAAGACCCATTTGCCGCTGAGAATTTTCCTCCCCTTTGCCGATGACTGGGGGACCAATTTCCAGGTGCCACGCTTCTTCAGCGACGCGATTTCGGCGGCCATGGCTGCTCTCCGTTTTTCACTGTCGGGGCCGGACAGAGCTTGGCGGACAGTGGTTGGTTCCTTGAATGAAGTATGGCGAACAGCGACGGCAAGTCCGAGGACGCGGAGACCGGTTTCGTTGGTCTTTTCGTAGTGGAGTCTATCGTAGTCGTGGAAGCTGGTAACTTCAACTACGTCATCGTCACTGTCGTTGCCGAGGCGGAGGGTGTCCTGCGACGTGTTAGGTTGTGGTAACTCGGCATCCGGGGATCGGCGCGCCTCACTGTTGTATTCATGAGCCTCGCGTGTTATATCGTCGGGATCGAGCTGGTGTAGAGGTACAAATGTTGGAGTCCCGAGTGGGCTTGTAAGGGGGATGCTCGGGGCGGAGTCCACTTGGGTGACATCGATTGTGTCTGCATCTTCTGCCAGGTCAGCTTCGTCGTGTGACGTGGCGAAGCTGCGGTGGCCCTCGAAGAGCCTCTTTGGTAATTTGTCGGCTTCCTGGTGCTCCTTGAAAAGGGGCAGAGTCAGGTTATCGTAGAAGATGCAGTCACGTGATTTCGTCACCTCGTGTGTCGCGTAGTCCAGCACGATCCACGCCTTGAATTCCTTTTCGATTCCGAGGTGGATGCCCCATCGTGCCCAGTCAGCAAACTTTCCGGTTTGTGCAGTGTGGGGTCTGTACTGTACCATGCAGCCGAACACCCGAAGCAGACGTGTATCCGCTTTTCTGCCTGTCCATGCCCGGTAAGGGGAGTTGTTGTTCTCGAGGCTTCGCGAGGACAGCAGGTTGTGCAGCCGAACAGCGTGATTCATCGCAAACGGCCAATATTTGGTTGGGATGGCCGACTGCTTCATCAGGGCCCTCATCCGCGTGGCGAGGCTTCTGTTTGTCCGTTTTGCTACACCTTGCTGTTCATGAGCATAGGGCAGGGACACCAGGTGCTCAATCCCCTTCTGCTTGAAGAGTTCCTTGAACTCGTCTGAGAAGAACTCCATAGCTCCGTCCGTCTGCCAGGCTTTGAGTTTTAATCCCGACTGACGCTCAGCCCGCTTCATCCACGCAATGAAGCACTCGAAGGCCAGCGACCTGCAGTCGGTGTTGACAGCCCAAACGTAACGAGTAGATGTGTCGATGAAGGTGAGCGTGTATTGTTCACCGTCAAGGATACCCTGGCTGAGTACCATGAAGTCGCTGTAGACCTTATCCAGAGCGGCTTGTAACGTTCGTACCCTGGGGGCAAGTCGGGAAAGGGCTGGTGGTTGAGCGACGTGGTTGGGCAGACGATGCACGGCGGGCTAGGTGAGTCCACGGTGAGGAAACCATCTCGTGGAAGGAGGAGTGCTCCGTCGTCGAAGACTCCAGCCTTGAGCGAGTTTTTGAGCGTGGCGTGAGAGGGATGTCCGAGTCGTTGGTGCCATGTTGCTGGGTCCGCACGGTAGCCGACTGTTCTCTGATAATATTTGTGTCGCGCTGCTTCGTCGTTTGCCTCCCCTTCAGGTCCTGCATCGGTGGCGTCGTCGGTGCCGGCGGTGTCAAACATTGTATGTTTATATTGTGTAGGCTGTAGTGGGTTACACCTTAGGGGATACACAAAGTTAGGGTTTCCTACTTGTACCAAACTCTGTGCTAGTTCATTCCATTCCTGCTCAGTTATTTCTGACATGGTTTCAGAGCAGGTCCTTCGCTAGGACTGTTCTTAGGGCCCACCGACTTACCTACCTGCTTACCTTCACTTGTTTCCGGCCCCGCTGGCCCCGTCGATCTAGCACGATCTAGCGGCCCTGCGGCCCCTTCGAATTTTTTTTCCTAGCGGCCTCTCACGGCCCCCGTCGCGTCGCCCCTTAGCGCCCCGATCGGCCCCGTCACGCCGCCCGCGAACCGCACAGCGCGCCGCGCTCACAGCCCGCGAACCGCCCACGCACAGCCCGCGAACCGCCTGCGCAGCCCGCGACCAGCCCGCGCAGCCCGCACACAGCCCGCGAACTGCCCGCGAGCAGCCCGCGACCTGCCCGCGAACCCCCGCGAGCCGCCCGCGACCCGCTTACGCAGCCCGCGAGCAGCCCGCGCAGCCCGCGCTGAGCCTGCGCGGCTCGTGCGCTGACCGCCGCCGGCCCGCACGCTGCCCGCACAGCTCACATACGGCCCGCGCGGCCCGCGCACTGCCTGCTACCGGCCCGCCGCTGCTGAGCCCGCAGCCGCCCGCGCACCGCCGCTGCTGAGCCCGCCGCCGCCCGCGCACCGCCGCTGCTGCGCCCGCCGCTGCCCGCGTATCACCGCTGCTGAGCCCGCCCCTGCTGCGCCGGCTCTCGCTGCCGCCTGCTGCGCCTGTGCACCACTGCAGATCCTGCTACTACACTTCCTGCTACTGCTGCTTGTGCGCCACTACAGTCCGTAGGCCCCACCGGCCCCGCTGACCCTGCGCACGCCTTTTCAGTGACTTTACTGCTTCTACTACTGCCGCTGTCGCTATGGCTAGTCCTCCTGTTCTAGCTTTCGACGCCGAGGGCCGTCCGGTCAAATTCGAAACCTGGCTAGATGACCTGCACCTTTTCCTACAGCTCACTGCCAAGGAAGATATTACTCTGTACGACCACGCTCTCGGCCATGCGACCGCCCCACTCACTACTGCCCCCCCAGCTGAGCGCTCACAGTGGCAGACCCGTGACGCGCACGCTCGCTTTGCTATTCGCAACTCCCTGCCACTAGATGAGCGCGAGCACTTCGGCCAGTGCAAGACTGCTAAGGACCTCTACACAGCTGTAGTGGCCCGCTACTCCTCACCCGCTTCTGCCACGCTAGGCCGCCTCACTCTCCCCTACCTGTTCCCCGACCTAGCCTCCTTTCACACTGTCGCAGACCTCATCACCCACCTTAAGACTAGTGAGGCTCGCTTTCGCGCTGCCATGCCTGACGAGTTCCTCGCTAGCAACCCCCCCCCGCTCTGGATCACTCTCTACCACGTTGTCACCCGCCTCCCTGACTCTCTGCGCCCTGTCAGGGACCAGTTCCTCTCTCGCTCCCCCACTGAACTCACCGTAGACCTCCTCGAGAAGGAACTGCTTGCAGCCGAGGCTAGTATCGTCGCTGTAGGCACCTCTCGTGGCGACCCCCGCGGCCCCTTCTTCGAGGGGTGCTCCCCTTCCCCCCTCCTCCCCTCTGTCGCCTCTGCTGCTGCTGTCGACCTCCTTGGTGCTGAGAAGGTCGGAGCTGCGTCTGCTTCAGGCGGACGACGCAGGGGCAGGAGTGGCAGGAGTGGGGGTGGTGGCGGAGGAGGCGGGAGTGGAGGTGGTGGCGGTGGAGGTGCGACTGGAGAGGCTAGTGGCGGCAGTGGTGGAGGTGACAGCGGCGGTGGGAGTGGTGACAGGGGCGGAGGTGGCATCGGAGGCGGAGGTGGTCGTGGCAGCGGCAGGGGTGGAGGTGGCCGGGGCGGAGGCGGCGGGGGTGGTGGTCGTGGAGGCCCGGGGGGCGGTCAGAGTCAGCAGCCTGCCCCGACCCTTCAGGCCGCCCGTGAGTGGTATGCGCGGCGCAGCGTCACCTGCCAGTACGTTATTCGCACAGGTGACCGCACTGGCCAGACGTGTGGGGGGCCGCACCAGACGGAGCGCTGCTTCGCCCGCCTCAACGACGCGTGGCGCACCCAGTTTCCTGGTGGGGGTGAGCTGCCGCGCTGGGCTGAGCTGCTCAGGAAGGGTGTTGATATTTGGGCACTAGACTTTGATGCTATCCTCACTGCCATGTATGCGATGTCTATTAGTGGAGAGGGTGCTCAGTACTTGCGTGTTCCGCCCGACCCGGGCATTCAGGCCAGCCCCGCTGCTGCTCTAGGTGCTAGTGTGTCTGCTCCCACAGGTACTACTGCAGCTGCTGCTCTAGGTGCTTGTGCGTCTGTGCCCCCTGGTACTGAGTTGACTGCAGCACTGCACACCTTCACACTGGACTCAGGTGCTTCTCGCTCTTTCTTTCGTGACCGCACTGTCCTTGAGCCTCTAGCTCGGCCGGTTGCTGTCTCTCTTGCTGACCCCTCTGGGGGTCCGGTCCTTGCGACCTCCTCCACCACCCTTCCGTGTCCAGCGGTTCCGTCCGGCACGCTCTCAGGTCTCTACCTCCCCTCGTTCTCCACGAACTTGGTGGCAGGTAGTGCACTCCAGGACGGGGGTGTTCACCAGTTCACCCCTGCCTACGAGCGTGTGACTCACTGCACATGTGCTCGGACGGGCCGCCACCTAGCTACTTTCACTCGAGAGCCGGGGTCTGACCTGTACACACTGACCACTGAGTCCCCTCAGGTAGCTGCGTCTGCGTCAGCGTCAGGTCAGCTGTCCGCCCCCTGCTCGTGTCGCTCTCTGGCGAACGACACCGTCCTCTGGCACCACCGCCTTGGTCACCCGTCTGTGCAGCGCCTGCGGGCCATGCACAAACGGGACCTTGTTGCTGGTCTTCCCAGGGTGCTCCCTCCCCTTCCTGACTCCCCTGCTCCTGACTGCATTCCCTGTGTCGAGGGGCGGCAGCGCGCCGCTCCTCACTCCTCCTCCTTTCCCCCGACGACCGCTCCCCTGCAGACGCTCCACATGGACGTGTGGGGCCCAGCCCGCGTCCGTGGTCAGGGTCAGGAGAGGTACTTCCTGATAGTTGTTGACGACTACTCGCGCTACACCACGGTCTTCCCCTTGCGCGCCAAGGGTGACGTCCCTGGTGTTTTGATCCCCTGGATCAGCCGAGCCCGTCTCCAGCTAGGCGAGCGCTTTCACTCGGACTTTCCTGTCCTGCGCTTGCACTCTGACAGAGGTGGTGAGTTTGCCTCCGACCTCCTGGCAGCCTACTGTGCTGAGCACGGCATTGAGCAGTCGTACACGCTTCCGGCCTCTCCACAGCAGAATGGGGTTGCTGAGCGCCGCATTGGCTTAGTCATGGAGGTCGCTCGTACCTCCCTGACCCATGCGGCTGCTCCCCACTTTCTGTGGCCGTTTGCGGTCCGGTACGCTGCGCATCAGCTCAACCTCTGGCCCCGTGTCTCCTTGCCGGAGACTTCCCCGACTCTGCGGTGGACGGGAGAGGTTGGCGATGCGTCGCGTTTCCGGGTGTGGGGATCCCGAGCTTTTGTCCGCGACACGTCTGTGGACAAGCTCTCCCGTCGCGCTCTTCCCTGTGTCTTCCTTGGCTTTGTTCCCGACGCGCCTGGATGGCAGTTTTACCACGTCACCTCGCGCCGGGTTCTGGCCTCTCAGGACGTCACTTTTGACGAGTCCGTCCCCTTCTACCGCCTCTTCCCCTACCGCACTGCCCCGCTCCCCCCCCCGCCTCTCTTCCTCGCTCCAGGTGCTGAGGTACCAGAACCCCTCCCCCCTCAGGGTGCCGCTCCCTCAGGTGTGTCCCAGGTAGACCCGGGTGAGCCTGTCGAGGTAGCTGTTGACTCGCGTCCTGCGTCTGGGGGTGCTGAGCTTGGGGGTGCTGAGCCTGGAGGTGCGGAGCCTGGGGGTGCTGAGCCTGGAGGTGCGGAGCCTGGAGGTGCGGAGCCTGGAGGTGCGGAGCCTGGAGGTGCGGAGCCTGGAGGTGCGGAGCCTGGAGGTACTGAGCCTGGGGGTGCTGAGTCTGGACGTGCTGAGTCTGGGGGTGCTGAGTCTGGGGGTGCTGAGCCTGAGCGTGCTCCACCTGGAGGAGCCCTCTCCTCCCAGCAGCTACAGGAGAGGTACCTCGAGTACTGCCGCCTCCGGAGAGGTGCTTCTGGAGCTCGTCCCGGTACTTTCCCTCCTACCCAGGAGCTCCCCCCCATTCAGGTGATCCGCGAGTGGTACACGCGGCGCTGCAGTCTTCGTAGTGGTGCTCCTGGTGCTGCGGACCCGAGCGGTGGTGCTGTTGCTGGTGCTGAGGACCCGGACGCTGGAGCTACTGCTGGTGCTGAGGACCCGGGGGCTGGAGCTGCTGCTGGTGCTGAGGACCCGGGCGTTGGAGCTGCTGCTGGTGCTGAGGACCCGACCGGTGGCGCTGCTGCTGGTGCTGAGGACCTGACCAGTGGCCCTGCTGCTGGTGCTGAGGACCCGGGCGTTGGAGCTGCTGCTGGTGCTGAGGACCCGACCGGTGGCGCTGCTGCTGGTGCTGAGGACTCGGGCGTTGGAGCTCCTACTGGTGCTGAGGACCCGGGCGTTGGAGCTACTGCTGGTGCTGAGGACTCGGGCGTTGGGGCTGCCACTGGTGTCCCTGCTGCTTCTGGAGACGCTGCGCGGCCGCGACCGTACTTCATACCGCTCCTTCAGCAGGTTCTTGGTCAGGCTCCTCCTCCTAGTCCTCCTCCCTCCGTCGAGTGTCCTCTGCCTGTCCAGCCGCAGTCACAGTTACCGCCTGCCTCGCCTCTCCCTGCTCCCTCTCCTTACGCTGGTCCCACAGGAGGTCTTACAGAGCGTCGTGAGCCTGAGTCTCGTCCTGCGTCGCCTATTCGTACTGCTCGCACTGGTCGTCGTGTCCCACGTGAGCGTCCTCCTCCTGTCCCTGGCACTCACTACATGACTCTGCGTCCCTCCACTGCTCCGCAGCGTGTCCCGCTGCCGTCTCCTCCTGCGTCCTCTCTTCCTACTCTTCCTGACCCGGAGTCTGACTCCCGTCGTGCTGCCAGTCCCACTGTTACGCGTCTCCTCGCTACAGTTGTCACTGACCCGACCTTTGAGTCCTCTGCTGCGTCTGCTCTGGTCGCTGAGTTGGTTGACTTTGCTGCTCGCTGTCGCCTAGACTACGCTGCCAGCCTTGTCGCTAGGTCTGAGTCTGCGTCTGCCTGTCCTCCGTCCGTCGGGGGTGAGTGTGCCCTCGGCACGGACGTCCTTGAGGACAGACAGGAGGAGTTCCACTGCCTTGCTGCTGCTTTGCCCCGTCTCGTGTCCTTGCTAGTTGCCCCTGAGGGAGACCCGGATGCACCAGACATCCCGACCCCACGCTCTTACGCTGAGGCGATGGCGGGTCCCTACTCCTCTCAGTGGCAGACAGCCATGGACGCAGAGATGGCCTCCTGGAAGTCCACAAGCACCTACGTAGACGAGGTTCCCCCTCCTGGGGCGAACATTGTCAGTGGCATGTGGATTTTCAGGGTGAAGCGGCCGCCGGGTTCTCCGCCTGTCTTCAAGGCGCGCTACGTGGCTCGAGGCTTCAGTCAGCGAGAGGGAGTAGACTTCTTTCAGACCTTCTCCCCCACCCCGAAGATGACTACTCTTCGGGTGCTGCTGCACATAGCCGCTCACCGCGACTACGAGCTTCACTCTCTTGACTTCAGCACAGCCTTCTTACAGGGCAGCCTGCACGAGGAGATCTGGCTGCGCCGCCCACCTGGCTTCACTGGGTCTTTCCCTCCTGGTACCCAGTGGAGCCTCCGGCGGCCAGTCTACGGTCTCCGCCAGGCACCTCGTGAGTGGCACGACACACTGAGGACTACACTTGCGGCTCTTGGGTTCGCTCCTTCGACTGCTGACCCGTCGCTGTTTCTGCGCACCGACACTTCCCTGCCGCCGTTCTACATCCTCGTGTACGTCGACGACCTGGTCTTTGCCACTGCTGACACCGAGGCTCTCGCTCAGGTGAAGTCGGAGCTGCAGAAGAGACACACGTGCATAGACCTGGGTGAGCTGCGCAGCTACCTTGGCTTGCAGATCACCCGGGACAGAGCACGCCGCACCATCACCCTGACTCAGTCACATATGGTGCAGCAGGTCCTTCAGCGCTTCGGCTTCTCCTGGTCCTCCCCACAGCACACTCCTCTGGCTACAGGTCACTCGCTCTCAGCTCCACCTTCGGACGAGTCCGTAGAGCCGAGTGGTCCTTACCCAGAGTTAGTTGGCTGCCTCATGTACCTGATGACTTGCACTCGTCCTGACCTCGCGTACCCTCTTGGCCTCCTGGCTCGCTATGTGGCTCCTGGTCGGCACCGACCTGAGCACATGGCTGCTGCTAAGAGGGTACTGCGCTACTTGTGCAGTACGTCGGGCATGGGGCTTGTGCTTGGAGGGCGAGACCGGGTTGTTCTCACAGGGCACTCAGACTCTTCTTGGGCAGACGACCAGGCTACTCAGCGGTCGTCCCAGGGTTACACCTTCAGCCTTGGCTCTGGCTCAGTTTCTTGGCGTTCTACTCGCTCTTCTTCTGTTCTCAGCTCCAGTTGTGAGGCTGAGATCTACGCCACAGCCATGGCTGCTCAGGAGCTACGCTGGCTGACCTACCTGCTGACCGACCTCGGAGAGCGGCCTCGTTCTCCTCCAGTGCTGTACGTCGACAACAAGGCTGCCATTGCCTTGTGTGAGGAGCACAGACTGGAGCACAGAACGAAGCACATCGCTCTGCGGTACTTCCTTGCTCGAGAGCTGCAGCAGCGTGGTCAGCTTTGTCTGCGTTACGTGGCCACGGAGGCCAACACTGCTGATGTGTTCACCAAGGCGCTTCAGCCTTGTGACCATCAGCGCTTTTGCACTCTGCTAGGCCTTGTACCTACTGGGCCTCACTTGCTTACCTCTTGACCTTGCTTGTACTGTGATCACTATATATGTATGCCTACTTGTTTACTTTTGCTAGGTTGTGATCACTGTATCTCTTGCTTTGTTATAAACCTGCATGTGAACTGGTCTTGTGACCGCTTGCTTGTGCTCGGAATTTGTGTGGAATCCTTGAGATCCACCCTGAGCTTGCTTTGCTTTACTTTGACTGGTCTTGTGACCCTGTGGTTGTCTCCCACTGCGCCTATGGGGGTGTGTCAAACATTGTATGTTTATATTGTGTAGGCTGTAGTGGGTTACACCTTAGGGGATACACAAAGTTAGGGTTTCCTACTTGTACCAAACTCTGTGCTAGTTCATTCCATTCCTGCTCAGTTATTTCTGACAGGCGGCGAGTGCACGAATTGACTTCTGCTCCAGAAGCGCGTGTGGTATACCGATGATGTCGTCGGTGTCGCCAGCCTCCGCTTGGTCTTCAGTAACAAGCAGGCACTGATAGGGCCAGTCGCGAACTGGAAGTCCCTTCATGGGGATTGTGAAGTAGCCGTATTCGGCGCCGATGGCCTCAATTTCTTGTGGTCCTTGTTCTGGTGGCTGCGGCTCCTCGGTGGGTCAGGCAATTCCGCTGTTTCTCCTATGAATTCGTAGGTTTCCTCTTCTTCTGACTCTTCTGCCATTGGCTTGGGTGTGTCAGGGGCGCATTGGTTTGGGAAAGGAGGACCTCCCCAGCAGGTGCCGCGAGTTGCCCAGTATGGGTCGTTGGCGGCGACTTCCGCAGGAGGGAGCCCAGCTGCTTCGCTATGGACTTGTGCTGCTTCGGTCGAGGTTCCCCATCCTCCGCCAACAGTCTCTCCTACTGCCGTGGCGGTGCCCCAGGCGTCCCCAGCTGTCTCTGCTTCTCCTGTCGGGGGAGGAGGAATTCCCCAGCCAGTCACGCCAACTTCTGCCGTTGACACGGCGCCCCACCCGCTAGTGGCTGCTTCTTCTGGAGTTAAAAAATCTCCTGAAGGCCCGAGCGCGGGCTCGGAACTGCTCCAACCCATCCAGCCTGTTTCCGCCGCCTTGTTTTCCTCGGTTGGTTGCACGGCAGGGTCTGACGTGCCACTGTTTTCTTTCATTGTGGCAGGTCCGGTTTCTGCAGGATGGGAGGTCGAGGCGGTCGGAACGGTGCGCAGGCGCAGGAGGCCGTCAGAGGCAGGCCGCTCGAGATCCATTTCGTCGGGATGCGACCATGTTGGTGGCTCCGTGGGAGTTGTCTTCAGCAGCAGCGTGCGGTCGGAATCGCCGGTAGTGCCTTGGGCCGAGAATTGTAGTACGAAAACTCCATCGTTATCGATCGCCTTCCCGATGTAAGTTTCGTCGTAGAATAGCTCGAAGGTCTTATCCTTATGATTGCTCTGAATGTCGACTCCGCATCGCATGAGCTGAGCTGAGGAGAGCAAGTTGTATTGCAATTCAGGTGCGACGAGGACGCCTCCGATGTGAATAGTGAACTTCGTTGGCTTCAAGGTAGATCTCGCCAATGTCATATGCCTTCATCTTCCCGTTGTTGGCGACGGTGATTTTGCAGGGTCGTTGCATACGCAGTGAGTTACTGATGAAGGTGGAAGATCCCACCATGTGCTGCCCGCAGCAACTGTCGAGGTACCAGGTGTTGAGATCCTCGTGGCGTTGGCATGCGATGTTGGCGATCTTGGGTGTGACGATGCGATCAAAGGAGTAGGCGGAGGGAGCTCAAAGTCAGGTGGAATGTCTGAGGGACGATCGATCCAGCTATAGACTGTTGGGTCATTGTCTGGGCTGGCCGCAACAGGGTTGATGGGATTGTGAAACGCAAATGTTACTCGATCCCAGTATCGGAATCCTCTGTTGCGGCGAGCCATGCAGCTCATGATTGTCCCTTTCCCTTTATCCTTCGCCGTGATGAGTGCAGGAGATTGAGAAGTGCTGGCAACGGAAGGAGGCGACACAGTGGAGGTTGCAGCAGAGGATTTCGTTTGTGCCGAGGGTTGCTGACTGGAGGCGTTGCGCCGTTCGTCAGCAGCCTGACGCTTGTAGCACTGGTCGATAGTGTGGCCAGACTTCTTGCAGTATTTGCAGAAAGCTCCTTTCTTCCCGCGTTGCTCCCCTTGTGACGCTCCTGTGTAGAAGACTAACTTCTCCCGTTTGACATTCTTCTCGTTGTACAGGTCGATCTCCTTCTGCTCCGAAAGAAGCGTGGCGCACAGAGCCGACTCCGAAATCGTTGCTCGGGCACGGAGGAGTGACTGACATTGTCGCCACTCGGGGCCGAGACCGGAGATGACCATTGAGATGAACATGTCATCGAGAACGGTTCCACCGCACTTCTTAACTTGATCGCGCAGATTGCGGCACCGGTTAACATATGGTCCCGCTTTCTCCCCTTGCTTCATTTTAACCGAAGTTAGCTGGCTGAGTAGGCGACTCATGGTGACTGGATCTGTTGCCATATATGAGTTGCGCAGTGTTCCCAGGATGCGTATGCGGGAGCCCACTCCGTCTTGTATGGATGTATGCTTTGCTGTTCTTCGGGAGAGAGGTTTCGAAGAAGGAGAGCGGTATACGCGAGGAGGGATTCGTGGTAGTATTGATGCTTCTCCTGGATGGTGCCTTCCGAAGGAAAAGGTAGGCTTTTGTCGTAGTACATCCACGTCTGAGCGGTTGTCGCGAGAAACTTGAGAAAAAAAGGGTAGAAATCTTTGCCGTAAAAAAGGGTTGAGGTCCTCAGTTTTGAAGTCAGAACAAACTTGGTTTGCATGGAAGCGATTTCTGACTGTGTCCGTTGCAGGTTGTCTTGTGCAGGAGCTGAGCCTTGATGATTGTCAAAGGTGAAGGATCTCTCGGAGTTGACGCGGCGGTCTTCTCCAGGGAGAGGAAGTCCAGCAACTCCACGTGCATAGCTTGAACCATCAACGCTCATTGCTTGATGGCTTTCAAGGGCGTTGATGCGTGCGACTAGCTGCTCAACGACAGCGGCGCTGACGGAGGTCACCGCTGATGGCGCATTAGTCGTTGCTGGTGGTGGGCCCGGTGAGTCTGCAGTAGCTTTTCCTTCAGGAGCCATGATATTGCAGACTTAAATATGTATTAAGCAATTTTATAACGAGATTGTTCTAGGGAGAACGAGGACTTGCCAGATCTTATAATCTACTTTAGCTCTTATACCATGTTGATATAACCAAAGGATGAAGTAGATAGGATAAGATCTGTTACCGTCATCGCCCGGATATAAGACATATATGTCTTATCTCGTACACGGGCAAAAATGCTTGAGTTATCTTGTAAACGGGATGGTTTAGGGTGTCTTATAAATCTTATAAATGGACAAAGAACCGTTTAGAAGATACCCCCTCGCTATACATTTGCCCCTAACTCCTACACTTTCTTAACCCGTACACACAAATAGGTGTCTTATAATAAGGCTAGCCTGTTTATAAGAGACACCCGTATAATAGACAACCCCTGTCTACTATTCAACACTGTCTTATATCCGGGTGATGACGGTAAGTTTGAGAGGAGACTGTCAGAATCCCAGCCACTAACCACTGGGATAAAAGGGCTTGTTTATATAGCGGGTGAGTGCGCCCATAACCCCCCAGGCCAACGTGCCTGTAACCCTTCCCTAGGATCATCGGGGATCTCAAGTGGACCTCTGACACCCCCCCGCACTGGGATGCCCGAAGTGCACACACCGGGAATCGAACCCGAGACCTTCGCTCTGATACCATGTCAGAATCCCAGCCACTAACCACTGGGATAAAAGGGCTTGTTTATATAGCGGGTGAGTGCGCCCATAACCCCCCAGGCCGACGTGCCTGTAACCCTTCCCTAAGATCATCGGGGATCTCCAGTGGACCTCTGACTGAGACAATGAAGTCTCTGTGGTGACCTTGTTTAATAATGGTAATTGAAAGAGAACAAGATGATTAAAGGATATGATTACAAGTGATTAAATAGCAAACTAACTAGCCATGTACTCTGAGGGGTGCATTCCCTTATTAGCTGTATTACATAGCTACAGTAATCGCGACTATTGCCCTGCTCGACAGTTACCATGTTGCAGCGATAGACTGTCGTGCGATTACTGGATGGTCAAGGGTCACGACCGTTGACTACCCTCGACGGTTGACCTTCGGGTGACCCTCGACCTTCCGCATGCTCTATATGAGCTATTGCGGTACTAGTACAGTGGAGCAGCTTCGGGAATGCTTATATAACGTTTCGGTTATTTCAACACCAAGTATCTCAATAAAAGTGCAACCAGCAGGACTAGTAGAAAGAAAATCAAAACTTTGCTCACATGTTGTTCAATACATTTTTTCTCGCTCAACCAAATACACTTGTACCGTAACAACCTGTAACATATAATTCCATACATACTTCAAATGTGAAATGTTTTTTATTTACTTCCGAGATGTATCCAAATATTTGATGAATAATGAATGTGTTTTTAATCGGATTTCCTAAACAAATGTTGCCAAACGCGTTCATACCTATTAGGGAACGCGTTTGTTCTCACCTTTGTAGGGAACGCGTTCACACCTTTCCCCACAGTTCCCGCAGCTCCCGCAGTTCCCGCAGCTCCCAAAGTTCCCACAGTTTCCAGTTCTCGCAACCCTGGTGTGCTCGATCGCATTACTGGCACTAGAGGCGGAATCTTTCCTCCCGTCATTGCCGTCCCCTCATCCATCCATTCGCGTTCCTCCCCATTCTGCCCGTCATGACGACAGTCGCTACACCCCCAATCGACTCCTTTGCGCTGCCCCAGCACCATCGCCTAGTCCTAAGGTCCACAGAATGCGCGTTTCCCGGCCTCGGCACAGCAGCGATCCCCCTGAGTATCCATTCCCCACGCGAACGCGGCGAAACCCGGCGGCTTACGGCGCCTGCTGCGCCTCTCCGTTCGCCTCCCCACTTTCGCGACGAAACCCGTTACTACGTGATCCGAACGAAACATTCTTTCCCTGTCACCCAGTCGAAACATTCTGTCGGACATAAATCGACACCCTCCCAAGGGCTCAAACACATTCTCCCGCCGCCCTCGCTCCCAAGGACTTAATCATATCTCTCAATCAGAGTCGTAGTCGCGGCACCTACTACTACCAGCGACGTCAGTCCCGTTCAACCCTGACAGAGAAGCTTATCGCCATCCCGACGTCTCCCGTTTCCCCGCTCCGCCCGCTGTCGCCACACCCCTGATTGGCTCCCGCCTCCCCCGTCCGCTCGGCGCAGCCCTGATTGGATCCCGCCTCCCCGTCCGCTGTCGCCATGAAGCCCTGCGCGCGCCTGTCCGGCCTGTGTGGCCTCGCCGCACTCGTCGCGGGTCTCGTTGCCATCAGCTTCCTCGCAATCCACGCCAGCGCTGCTGATGGTGAGTAGGCTGACTGCCACACATACTGGCAGTAGTAGGCATGTAGTGCTAGCGTGTGGATGAGTGATGGAGTCCGGGGAGAGCACAATCATAAGCAGAATCTTCCTTTTCCTACCGTGCTTCTGTGCTGGTGTGCGCGCCACTTTGCCCTTACTTTGAAACAATCCAGACTTCTGTGCAGACCCGTGTGCCAACAAGGATTGTGGAAAAGGTACCTGCACTATTGATGTAAACATGCCCTTGTTGTGTGTGTGCAAGGATTGTTTTGGTTTCGACGGCGACAATGAGACGTGTGTGGTGGGTGAGTGCTGGTGTGTGGGTGAGTGCGCACGTGTGGGTGACTCCGAATCATAAGCAACATTTCAACTCATCCAACCCGCTTTCCCTGCTTCACCTCGGAACCCGTCACTTGCTCTGCAGGCCCGTGTGACGGCGTGGAGTGTGGGTTAGACGCTTCTTGCCGTGCTGTCTCTGATATTGTTACCGTGTGCGACTGCACCAAGCAAGGGTATTTCTTCAACGAGGCTAACAAGACGTGCTTTGGTGAGTGCTCCACTGGTGAGCTGTAGGCGATGCATTCATTGAGGCTCTCGCATTTTAGCGTCTCACGTTGGCGCCACTGAGAGGCAACGCTTGAAACGTTCACCCCTCCTCACTCCTAACTCATCTTCCCCCCTGTCCGCCCCCTTCCTCTCCTCTCCCCTTCTCCCCTGTCCTGCCTCCAACTCTTCACCTTCAACCCCCCATCATCGCCGTGCAACCTTCTACGGCCATGATCTGGCATTGTCGCACCAATCAACGGTCTCAACGGCCGGTCAGCCCCGGGGGTGCGGACGACGGTGGCACTGCAAGCAAGTGGCAACAGCGCCGTGGGTCAGAGGAACGCCACCTTCTTCACGCGGCTGCCGGCAGAGCAGGCCACTGGCGCCACCGCATGCAACAACCTGTACGCCATTCTCAGCGGCAGCACCAACATCACCGTCGTGTGGAATACCACAGAAGCCGTGCCTGGCAGCCTCCCGCTTGGCAACGCCATGTGCAGGAACGTGTCGTTTTACGGCGGGTGGGACTGCATGGAGAAGCTGAATTTTACCATCACACGTCCTGCAAAGAAGGGCAGTGCCTACCCCGTCACGAAGAGGTGTGTGCGCGTCATGCACACAACTGGTGTGTTCTATTTTTCCGTGCTTCCAGCCTAGTACAACGCTCTTTTATCACTAGCGTTTATTTCACTGTGCTTCTGTCGTAGTTGTAGCGTGAATGGAGCGAATTTCATAACTTGTCCTCATCCTTGGTCTTCCCTATCTCTACATCTCCCTCTCTCAGGACTGTCCAAGGAGTCACTTCGCTGCGATCAGTTGGATGCGAGATCAGTAAGTGCGAGGGCATGCATGTTACACTCGGGTTGTTTTCACTTCGTCTAAAGTGTGTCTCGTGCACATTAGAGAAGATCTTCAAAGACGCTAGCATGTGCTTTGCTCATTCCGACAAAATTGATGACACAAGGAAGATACCACAAGGGAGCGAGACACACCTCCGTATGCCTGAAAACTATCCCCTTCCTCTACATGCCTGGATTGTTTGTCCATCTGTGGTGCCCACAACAGCCACATGTCACAAGGATTGCGGAGCTGCCGCGTGCGTTCTGTATAATGGCAACCCACGGTGCCAGTGCCCCGCGGGCCGCGTGTTCAACGCAGCCAAGAAGCGCTGCCGCTGTAAGTGCCTTGTTGTTTGTTGCCAACAAGAAAGAATCAACTTCTCGTGTATGTATATGGTAACTTGTGTGATTGCCAGTGTGACGCCGGCTGCACGAATAGGAACGGGCCTGCACTGGTGGGCTCTATACTGGCGGGATCTGCTCTGGTGGGCTCTACCAACTTTCTGTCTCATCTCGCGTCTTATGCTGTTGCATGCTCTCCATTTGCCCCCCCCTCTCGCAACCATGAACTGGCCATTTCCACCGTGCAGAGGCTCGTGGGCAAGGGAAGAACGGGTGGCGGTGGCCCTAGTTGGATGGACAGGAGGTGCAACCTGACAGCGCTAGGAGCAGAGGTGCAAGCAATTGCATGCGAGGAGGAGACGAACCAATTGTCAAACATATATGTTGCTTATTGTGTAGGCTGTAGTGGGGTAGCCCATATGGGGTACAACCCAAATTAGGGTTTCCTACTTGTACCCATCTTCCTGCTAGTTCATTCATTCCTGCTGCTAGATTCTAACATGGTTTCAGAGCACTAAGGTCCGTAGGACCCTTTTTTTTTCGGGCCCACATACCGCTGCGCTACCCCACGTACCTGCCTGCCTTGCCTTGCCTTGTGACGTGCTGCACTACGCGCGCCGTCCAGCAGCCCTAGCGCTGCCTCCTGCTGCCCTAGGCCAGCGCGCTGCCCCTAGAGGCCCGTAAAGCCCGCGCGCCGCCCCTACACGCCCTTCAGGCCCGCGAACAGCCCCTGCAGACCGTTAGGCCCCTTGCAGCCGCACGCTGCCCGCACCGAGCCGCGCGCAGCCCGCTGCTGCCGCGCGCTGCCCGCACCGAGCCCGCGCAGCCCGCACCGAGCCGCGCGCAGCCCGCTGCAGCCGCGCGCAGCCCGCACCGACCCGCGCAGCCTGCTGCAGCCGCGCGCAGCCCGAACCGAGACGCGCGCAGCCCGCTGCTGCCGCGCGCAGCCCGCGCCGAGCCCACGCAGCCCGCGTCGAGCCGCGCGCGGCCTGCTACGGCCTCGCGAGGCCCGCGCGCGGCCCGCAGCAGCCCGCGCCGAGCCGCGCGCGGCCTGCTACTGCCTCGCGCGGCCCGCGCGCGGCCCGCAGCAGCCCGCGCCGAGCCGCGCGCGGCCCGCTACTGCCTAGCGCGGCCGCGCGCGGCCTGCAGCAGCCCAGCGCGCTGTCAGCGCAGCCCGCGCCGAGCCGCGCGCGGCCCTGCAGCTGCCTCGGCCCCGACCTGCCGCTGATGCGGCCCCGCCCTGCAGCTGCCACGGCCCCGACCTGCCGCTGATGCGGCCCCGCCCTACAGCTGCCGCGACCCCGACCTGCCGCTGACGCGGCCCCACCCTGCGACTGCCGCTGAAGCGGTCCCGCCCTGCAGCTGCCGCGGCCCTACTCTGCAGCCGTTGTTGCGGCCCCGACGTCGCCACTGTCGTGCGCCTACTCGGTCGCCGCCCGTCGAGCGCCGACCCTGCTCGCCCAGGGAGCGCCTGCTCTTCCAGCCTTTGGTGAGCGCCTGCCTGCCTGCCTGCAGGCCTGCCTGTCTGCCTGCCTGCCTGCCTGCCTGCCTGCCTGCCTGCCGGCCTGCCTGTCTGCCTGCCTGCCTGTCTGCCTGCCTGCCTGCTTGCCTGCCGGCCTGCCTGCCTGCCTGCTTGCCTGCCTGCCTGTCTGCCTGCCGGCCTGTCTATTTGCCTGCCTGCCTGCCTGCCTGCCTGCCTGCCAGCCTGCCTGCCTGCCTGCCTGCCTGCCTGCCTGTCGGCCTGCCTGCCTGCCTGCTTGCCTGCCTGCCTGCCGCGCCTGCCCTGCCCGCGCTACTGCTGCTACTACTGCTACTGGCACGTGGCCAGATGCAGCTCCAGCGACGTTCACGCGAGTCTCTCACGCCCCAGCAGCTTAGTGAGTGGTATACTAGTTGGGGCTGTCGTGGTAGCCGTCGTAGCTGTCGCCCTGGAGCTGGTCAGTTGGGGGCGTCTGGCAGTGGCCAGCTGCAGCTGCAGCGGCGCCCACGCGAGACACTTACGTCCCGGCAGCTCTAGGAGTGGTACATTCAGAGTAGCATATCTACGCGTACAGTTCGTTGCCCGTACGTCATTCGCACAGGTGATCGGACTGGTCAGCCTTGCGGGACGCTTGGTCACACAGAGTCCCGCTGCTTCGCCCGTCTGAGCGACGCCTGGCGTACCGAGTTTGGCGACGAGGCTGAGCTCCCCACCTGGGTAGAGCTGCTTGGACAGAGGGTAGATATCTTTGCTCTTGACTATGATGCTATTCTCACTGCCATGTATGCATTGTCTACTAGTGTTGACCATGCCTCTTACCTGTGCGTACCGCCTGACCCTGGTATAGAGCCTGCTGCTCCCGGTACTGGTGAGGCTGCTGCTCTAGGTGCTCCTGCGTCTCCTGCTCTAGGTGCTGGTGAGTTTGCTCTCTCTGGTACTGCGCCTGCTGCGGTCTTGCACACCTTCACCCTTGACTCAGGAGCTTCCCGCTCTTTCTTTCGCGACTGCACCACACTCACGCCGCTCAGTCGGCCAGTCCCGGTCTCCCTGGCGGACCCCTCTGGGGGTCCAGTCCTTGCCCACTACTCCACGGTTCTGCCGTGTCCGGCCGTCCCGTCTGGCTTCCTGTCAGGTCTTTACCTCCCCTCGTTCTCTATGAACTTGGTGAGTGGAGCTGACCTCCAGGATGGGGGGGTTGACCAGTTCACTCCTGCGAGTCAGCGAGTGACTCACTGTACGTGTGCTCGGACGGGCCGACACTTGGCCACGTTCACCCGTGCACCTGGCTCGAGTCTGTACACACTGACCACTGAGTCCCCTCAGGTAGCTGCGTCTGCGTCTACGTCTGGTCAGCTGGCAGCCCCCTGCGAGTGTCGCGCTTTGTCGCACGACACTCTCATGTGGCACCACCGCCTTGGTCACCCCTCCCTGCCTCGCCTTCGTGGCATGCACTCTCGTTCCCTGGTTTCTGGTCTTCCCAGGTCTCTGCCTGCTCTCCCTCCCTCGCCTGCGCCGCCCTGCATTCCTTGCGTCGAGGGGCGGCAGCGCGCCGCTCCTCACTCCTCCTCGTTCCCTCCCACAGAGGCTCCCCTGCAGACTCTCCACCTGGACGTGTGGGGCCCAGCCCGCGTCCGTGGACAGGGCCACGAGCGGTACTTCCTGCTGGTTGTCGACGACTACACGCGCTACACCACGGTCTTCCCCTTGCAGAGCAAGGGGGACGTCCCTGCTGTTTTGATCCCTTGGATCCGCGCTGCTCGTCTCCAGCTCCGCGACCGGTTCCAGCGGGACTTTCCTGTCCTGCGTCTGCACTCCGACAGAGGTGGTGAGTTCACCTCAGACCTCTTGGCAGCCTACTGTGCGGAGCACGGCATCCGCCAGTCGTTCACGCTTCCGGCCTCTCCGCAGCAGAATGGGGTTGCTGAGCGCCGCATTGGCTTAGTCATGGAGGTCGCTCGTACCTCCATGATCCATGCGGCTGCCCCCCATTTTCTGTGGCCGTTTGCGGTCCGGTACGCCGCGCATCAGCTCAACCTTTGGCCCCGTGTCTCCTTGCCGGAGACCTCGCCCACACTGCTGTGGATGGGGAAGGTTGGCGATGCGTCGCGTTTCCGGGTCTGGGGTGCTCGTGCCTTTGTCCGCGATACCACTGCGGACAAGCTCTCCGCCCGCGCTGTTCCCTGTGTCTTCCTTGGCTTTGTCCCTGACGCGCCTGGTTGGCAGTTTTACCACCCCACCTCGCGCTGTGTCTTTGCGTCTCAGGACGTCACGTTCGACGAGTCGGTTCCCTTTTACCGTCTCTTCCCCTACCGCACTGCCCCGCTCCCCCCCCCGCCGCTCTTCCTCGCTCCAGGTGCTCCCCAGGTAGACCCCCTCCCCGCTCCAGGTCCTGCTCCTTCAGGTGTGTCTCAGGTAGACCCTCCTCCCTTGTCTGCGCCGGTTGAGGTCACTGGTGACTCAGGTCCTGCTGAGGGTGGTCCTGCTCGGGGTGCTACTTCTGGGGGTGCTGAGCCTGGGGGTGCGGAGCCTGGGGGTGCGGAGCCTGGGGGTGCTGAGCCTGGGGGTGCTGAGCCTGGGGGTGCGGAGCTTGAGGGTGTGGAGCCTGGAGGTGCTGAGCCTGAGTGTGAGGGGTCTGGGGGTGCTGAGCTTGGCAGTACTGAGTCTGGGGGTGCTGCGCCTGGGGGTACTGAGGCGTCTGGTGAGCAGTCTCCCTGGAGTGGCCGTCTCCGTAGTCGCTCCGCTGGTGCCTCGCCGCTGCCCTCTCGTCGTCGACTCCCCCTCTCCTCCCTGCAGCGGGTTGAGTGGTACCTTGATCGCCAGGGCCGCGCTGCTGGAGCTGGTGACTCTGCTCCTGGAGCTGTTTTTCCTGGAGGCTCTGCTGCTGCTGAGGGTGCGGGCGCTGGAGGTTCTGGTGCTGCTGGAGGTGCTGGCGCTGAGGGTGCTGGCACTGGAGGTTCTGGAGCTGTTCGAGGTGCTGACGCTGAGGGTTCGGAGTCTACTGTTGCGCGGTCTCCTTGGAGTGGCCGCCTTCGTCCACGTGTGCCTGTCACCTCACAGCAGCTGCACGACTGGTTTGGTCGCTGTCTGCGTCGCGCTTCTGGAGCTGGGGGCTCTGCTGCTGGAGGTACTTCTGCTGACGTCACTGGAGCTGGGAGTGGTGCTGGTCTCGGAGGTACTCGTACTGGGGGTACTGGTGCTACTGGGGCTGGAGGTGCTGAGCCTGCGGGTGCTGCTGCTGGGGACACTGCGGCTGGAGACCCTGGAACCGGGGGTGCCGGTTCTGGGGGTGCTGCTACTGGTGACGCTGAGTCTGGAGGTGCTGGCGCTGGAGGTACCGGTTCTGCGGCTGGAGCTTCTGGAGCTGCTGGAGGTGCTGGAGCGGCTGGAGACGCTGGAGCTACTGGAGGTGCTGGAGCTGCTGGTGCTGGTGCAGCTGTGCCGACACGACTGTTCTTCGCTCCGCCGTCTCCGTCGTCTCTGCCGCCGCCTGACTCTGCTCTTCGTCAGGTTGTTACTCTCCCGTCGTCTACTGGTCTTCCGTTACAGCCTGGCTCACCGCTGCCTGCTCCCTCTCCTTACACTGAGCAGACAGGTAGTCTTGCTGAGCGTCGTGAGCCTGCGTCGCGTCCTGTCTCGCCTGTTCGTCCTTGTCGTACCGTTCGTCGTGTTCCTCGTCAGCGTCAGCCGGCTGTCCCCGGCACACCCCTTGTAGCCCTGCGTCGGTCCTCCCCTCCGGAGCGTACTCCTCTTCCGTCTCCCCCTGCGTCCTCTTTGCCTGACGTCGCGGATCCTGAGTCTGACCGGTTTCGTGCTGAGCACCCTACTGTCACGCGTCTGCTAGCCACAGTTGTCACTGACCCGTCATTTGAGTCTGCTGCTGCGTCTGCCTTAGTCACTGAGCTTGTTGACTTTGCTGCTGCCTGTCGTCTAGACTTCGCTGCCAGTCTTGTTGCTGAGTCTTAGTCTGTCTGTCCTCCGTCCGTCGGGGGTGAGTGTGCTCTTAGCACGGACGTCCTTGAGGACAGGCACGAGGACCTTGAGTGTCTTGCGACTGCTGCGCCTCATCTTGTGGCCATGCTGCTTGCCCCTGAGGGAGACCCGGATGCACCAGACATCCCGACCCCGCGCTCTTACGCTGAGGCGATCGCGGGTGAGTACTCCTCTCAGTGGGAGACAGCCATGGACGCAGAGATGGCATCCTGGAAGTCCACAGGCACTTACGTCGATGAGGTTCCCCCTCCTGGGGCGAACATCGTCGATGGCATGTGGATTTTCAGGGTGAAGCGGCCGCCGGGTTCTCCGCCTGTCTTCAAGGCTCGTTACGTTGCTAGAGGCTTCAGTCAGCGAGAGGGAGTTGACTTCTTCCAGACCTTCTCCCCCACCCCGAAGATGACCACTCTTCGGGTGCTGCTGCACGTTGCCGCTCAGCGTGACTACGAGCTTCACTCACTTGACTTCAGCACAGCCTTCTTACAGGGCAGCCTGCACGAGGAGATCTGGCTGCGCCGCCCACCTGGCTTCACTGGGTCTTTCCCTCCTGGTACCCAGTGGAGCCTCCGGCGGCCAGTCTACGGTCTCCGCCAGGCACCTCGTGAGTGGCACGACACACTGAGGACTACACTTGCGGCTCTTGGGTTCGCTCCTTCGACTGCTGACCCGTCGCTGTTTCTGCGCACCGACACTTCCCTGCCGCCGTTCTACATCCTCGTGTACGTCGACGACCTGGTCTTTGCCACTGCTGACACCGAGGCTCTCGCTCAGGTGAAGTCGGAGCTGCAGAAGAGACACACGTGCATAGACCTGGGTGAGCTGCGCAGCTACCTTGGCTTGCAGATCACCCGGGACAGAGCACGCCGCACCATCACCCTGACTCAGTCACATATGGTGCAGCAGGTCCTTCAGCGCTTCGGCTTCTCCTGGTCCTCCCCACAGCACACTCCTCTGGCTACAGGTCACTCGCTCTCAGCTCCACCTTCGGACGAGTCCGTAGAGCCGAGTGGTCCTTACCCAGAGTTAGTTGGCTGCCTCATGTACCTGATGACTTGCACTCGTCCTGACCTCGCGTACCCTCTTGGCCTCCTGGCTCGCTATGTGGCTCCTGGTCGGCACCGACCTGAGCACATGGCTGCTGCTAAGAGGGTACTGCGCTACTTGTGCAGTACATCAGGCATGGGGCTAGTGCTTGGAGGACGGAGTGAGGTGGTGCTCACTGGGCACTCAGACGCGTCTTGGGTTGATGACCAGACTACACAGTGGTCGTCACAGGGTTACACCTTCAGTCTTGGCTCTGGCTCTGTTTCTTGGCGCTCTACACGCTCGTCTTCTGTTCTCAGCTCCAGTTGTGAGGCTGAGATCTACGCCACCGCCATGGCTGCACAGGAGCTACGCTGGCTCACCTACCTGCTGACTGACTTGGGTGAGCGGCCTCGTTCTCCTCCAGTTCTGTACGTTGACAACAAGGCGGCCATTGCCTTGTGTGAGGAGCACAGACTGGAGCACAGAACGAAGCACATCGCTCTGCGTTACTTCCTGGCTCGAGAGTTGCAGCAGCGAGGTCAGCTTCGTCTTCGTCACGTGGCCACTCGGGCCAACACTGCTGATATATTCACCAAGGCACTTCCGTCTGGTGATCATCAGCGCTTTTGTACCCTGTTAGGCCTTGTGCCTACGTTTCCACACTTGCTGTAGTCTTTGGTTGTACTGTGATCTATATATATATTCTGCATGCTTGCCCTTGCTAGGTAGTGATCACTGCTCTATTGTTGTTGCATATATATATACTTCTGCATGTGAACTGGCCTTGTGGCCCTTTGCTTGTGCTCAGAGAGTGTGGTGACGTTGTGATCCACCCTGAGCTTGCTTTGCTTCTCTTGACTGGTCGTGTGACCCTTGTTCTCCCCCACTTTGCCTATGGGGGTGTGTCAAACATATATGCTGCTTATTGTGTAAGCTGTAGTGGGGTAGCCCATATGGGGTACAACCCAAATTAGGGTTTCCTACTTGTACCCATCTTCCTGCTAGTTCATTCATTCCTGCTGCTAGATTCTAACACCAATCTGGCTGACGGATGGATGCCATTTAGTGTGTATGCGCGAATATGAGTGTGTGCGTGCTTGCTCGATGGGATGTTGTACCACTAGCACATGGGGGTGGTATATGTCAAACATATATATCTGTTATATGTTGTAGGTTTTGGTAGGCTGTAGTGGGGTAGATGCTATGGGGTATAACCCCTTAGGGTTTTCTACTTGTAAAATTCTCTCGATAGTTCACACACATTTGTCCCTTACTTCTAACATGGTATCAGAGCAATTAGGTCCTTAGGACCGCTTTAGGACCGCGTTTAAGGGCCCACCAATGGCTTCCGCCGGTTACCACCCTACCCCGCGCCCTACCCTACTTCGCTTAGCCGTGCGCGTCGCCTCTGCTGGCCAGCGCGTCGCTCGCTAGCACCTCGCGCGTCGCCTCTGCTGGCCAACGGGCTGCCCGCTAGCAGCCCGCGCGACTCGCCCGCTGCTTGCGCAGCCCGTGCGCAGCCCCTGCAGGCCCGCGCGCCGCCCGCTAGCAGCCCGCGAGCCCCGTCGTACAGCCCCGCAGCCCCGCACGCCGCCCTCCCTACTGCCGCGGCTGTTTGCTGCACCCACGCGCCGCCCGTCGCCCTGCCCCGCAGCCCCGTGCGCCGCCCGCCGTGCTGCCGTGGCTGCGTGCCGCACCTGCGCGCCGTCCGTTGCGCTCCCTCGCAGCCCAGTGCACAGCCCGCCCTGCTAAAGCGGCTGCCTCCTGCACCCGCGCGCCGCCCTTCACGCTGCCCTGCAGCCCCGTGCGCCGCCCTCCCTGCTGCCGCAGCCGCCCGCCACTCTCTGCGCGCAACCTGCCCTGCAGCCCTGCCAACCGCCTGTAGCCCCGTGCACCGCCTGCCTCTGCCGCGGCTGCCTGCTACGCTTTAGCGCGCCGCTCCTGCCTCTTGCTTTCTATTGCTCTGCCTGCTAATCTTACGCCGGCAGCTATGGCCACCCTCCGCGTTCTCTCGTTCGATGCTGAGGGCCGCCCGATTGAGTTCGAACCCTGGCTAGATGATCTCCACCTGTTCTTAATGAGCGATAGCAAAGACAACGTTTCGCTTTTCGACCACACTTCTGGTGCATCCGGCGCCCCTGCTGCTGCAGCTGAGCTGAGCGTCCGTTCCCAGTGGCAGACTCGTGACGCTGCTGCCCGCCTAGCCATTCGCAACCACCTACCGCTAATCGAACTCAAGCATTTTGGCGAGCACAAAACCGCTAAGGCCCTGTACGACGCTGTAGTTGCTCGATACTCCTCCCCTGCCACTGCTGAGCTTAGCCGCCTCATGCTGCCATACCTGTTTCCTGAGCTGTCCACATTTCCCACCGTTGCCGATCTTATCACCCACCTTCGCACTAGTGACACTCGCCTTCGCGCCGCCCTCCCCAAAGAGTTCTGTGCTAAGAACCCGCCTCCGATGTACTGGACACTCCACTTTATAGTCACCCGTCTCCCTGACTTGCTTAGCTCGGTCAGGGACCACTTTCTCGCTCGCTGTCCCACCGAGCTCACTGTTGACCTCCTCGAGGAGCAACTCCTTGCAGCAGAGAAGAGTATAGTCGCTGTAGCTGCTGCTCGTGGCGCTCCTCGCTCTCCCATCTTTGAGGGGTGCTCTCCCTCTCCCCTCGCCCCCTCCTTCGCTACTGCTGCTGCTGTTGACTTCCTTGGTGCTGAGTCTGCAGGTGCTACTTCTCCTCCTGGTGGGAGGCGCCGCAACGGCAAGGGCAAGGGAGCCAAGGGTAGTGGAGGTGGCACCGGGGGGGGGGGGGGGGTGGTGGAGGAGGTGGAGGAGGAGGAGGTGGCGGAGGGGCTGGTGGTGGGAGTGTTGGCAGGAGTGGCAGTGGCAGTGGAGGCAGTGGAGGCGGAGGGGGTGGCAGCGGCGGTGGCGACAGCGGTGGTGGCCGGGGCGGTGGTAGCGGCAGCGCAGGCGGTCGGGGTGGAGGCACTGGCGCTGGCCAGAGCCAGCAGCAGCAGCAGCGTCCCCAGACATCCCAGCAGCTTCGTGAGTGGCTTACTCAGCGTGGGAAGTCTGGGGGTGGTGGTCGCTGCCCTTATGTCATTCGCACAGGTGACCGCAAGGGTCAGACGTGCAACAAATTCCACGCCCAGTACCACTGCTTCTCCCGCCTTGACGACGCCTGGCGTGAGGAGATGGGCGAGGAGGTAGACCGCCCTCGCTGGCATGAGCTGTATCGGGCTGGTGTAGACATTTTTGCTCTTGACTTTGATGCTATTATCTTTCCTATGTATGCATTGGAAGTTAGTGCTGATGGTGACTGTTATCTGTGTATGCCGCCTGACCCAGGTATAGAAGGTGTTGCCTTAGGAGCACGCGAGTCTGCTCTCTCTGGTATTGCGCCTGCTGAGGCCTTGCACACCTTCACACTTGACTCAGGTGCTTCCCGCTGTTTCTTCCGTGACAGTACTGCCCTCACGCCACTCCCAGCACCTGTTCCAGTCCGCTTGGCTGACCCCTCAGGGGGCCCAGTTCTTGCACGGTCCACCACTGTGCTTCCGTGCCCGGCGGTCCCGTCTGGCTCACTATCAGGTCTCCACCTCCCCTCGTTCTCGACGAACTTGGTGAGCAACGCTGCCCTTCAAGATGCGGGGGTTAATACCTTCACCCCTGCATGGCAGCGTGTGGCGATCTGCACGTGTGCACAGACTGGCCGTCACCTGGCCACGTTCACTCGTCGGCCAGGGTCGAGTCTTTACACACTGACCACTGCGTCTCCTCAGGTCGCTGCTGTTGGTCAGGTGTCTGCGTCAGGTCTGGTAGCCTCCCCCTGTGAGTGTCGCTCCCTGTCGCACCAGACTCTTCTCTGGCACCACCGTCTGGGTCACCCCTCCTTGCCTCGTCTACGAGGCATGCACCGTCGCCTTCTTGTCTCTGGTCTTCCCAGGTCTCTGCCTCCCCTCCCTCCCTCGCCTGCGCCACCCTGCCTTCCTTGCGTCGAGGGGCGGCAGCGCGCCGCTCCTCATTCCTCCTCGTTTCCCCCGACAGAGGCTCCCCTGCAGACCCTCCACATGGACGTGTGGGGCCCAGCCCGCATCACTGGACAGGGCGGCGAGCGGTACTTTCTGCTGGTTGTCGACGACTACTCGCGTTACACCACGGTCTTCCCCTTGCGCACCAAGGGTGAAGTCCCTGCTGTCCTGATCCCTTGGATCCGAGCAGTTCGTCTCCAGCTCCGCCGCCGGTTCCGGTCCTACCTTCTTGTCCTGCGTCTGCACTCTGACAGAGGTGGTGAGTTCTCCTCCGACCTCTTGCGGGCCTTCTGTCAGAGGGAGGGCATCGAGCAGTCGTTCACGCTTCCGGGCTCACCGCAGCAAAATGGGGTTGCTGAGCGCCGCATTGGTTTGGTCATGGAGATCGCTCGTACCTCCTTGATCCATGCGGCTGCTCCCCATTTTCTATGGCCGTTTGCGGTCCGGTACGCCGCGCAGCAGCTCAACCTCTGGCCCCGTGTGTCCTTGCCGGACACCTCGCCCACTCTACATTGGACGGGGGAGGTTGGTGATGCGTCGCGCTTCCGGGTCTGGGGTGCTCGTGCCCTTGTCCGCGATACGTCCGCGGACAAGCTCTCCTCCCGCACCATTCCCTGTGTCTTCCTTGGCTTTGTCCCTGACGCGCCTGGCTGGCAGTTTTACCACCCCACCTCGCGCCGGGTCTTCGCCTCTCAGGACGTCACCTTTGACGAGTCGGTTCCTTTCTACCGTCTCTTCCCCTACCGCACTGCCCCTCTCCCTCCCCCGCCGCTTTTCCTCGCTCCAGGTCCCCCTCCGGTAGACCCCCTCCCCCCTCAAGGTCCTGCTCCCTCAGGCGTGTCTCTGGTAGACCCACTCCCTTTGGTTGTGCCTTTGGAGGTCACTTCTGACACCTCTGGCCCAGCTGAGGGGGGTGACGTTGCTGCTGACGCCCCGGCGGCGTGCCGCCGCACACCACGCTTGGAGACCCCTCCGGGTTTCCCGCCGCGACCGTCTTCGCCGCCTCTGCAGCCGGTTCCTGTTGACTCTAGTGCTGCTGGGGGTGGTGCTACTCGGGGTGCTGCGTCTGGGGGTGCTGAGCCTGTGCGTGAGGTGTTGGGGGGTGTGGAGCTTAGCGGTACTGGGCCTTCGAGTGCGGAGCCTGAGGGTGCTGAGCCGGAGGGTGCTGGGTCGGGGGGTGCTGAGTCTGCTGGCGTTCCTCAGGGTCTAGTTTCCCGGCGAGGACCTCTCTCACCACAGCAGCTTCGAGAGTGGCTTACGTGGCGTAGCCGCATGAGACATCATGCTGCTGGAGCTGGAGGTCCTGCTTCTGGAGGTACTCCTGCTACGGGTGCTTAGACTGGAGCTGCTGGAGCTACTCGTAGTGGAGGCGCTGGGAGTGCTGGTGTTTCTGGTTCTGGAGGTACTGGAGCTGCCCGGACTGGAGGTGTCGCGGGAGGCGCTGGAGCTGGAGACCCTGGAGCTGGTTTTGTCGACCCTGGAGTTGGAGACCCTGGAGCTGGAGGTGCTGGTTCTGGGGGTCCTGCTGCTGGGGGTGCTGGTTCTGGGGGTGCTGGTTCTGGGGGTGCTGCTTCTGGAGGTACTGAGGCTGGAGATACTGGAGCTGGAGGTGCTGGTTCTGGGGGTGCTTCTGCTGCTGGTTCTGGGGGTGCTTCTGCTGCTGGTGCTGGAGCTGGAGCTTCTGGCGCTGGAGCCCCTGGAGCTACTGACGCTGGAGGCGCTGGAGCTGCTCGCGCTGGAGGCGAGGGTAGAGGTACTGCGACTGTTCAAGCTGGTGGTGCTACTGGTCGAGGAGGTGCTCGCGCTTCAGGAGCTGGAGCTGCCGGGACTAGTAGTGCTGCGGACCCTGGAGCTGGTGGTACGGCACAGTCGCGCCTGTTCTTCGCTCCGTCGTCTCTGTCGTCCCTGCCACCGCTTGACACCGTGCTTCGCCAGGTTCTTACCCTCCCGTCTTCTACTGGCCTCCCGTTACAGCCCGGCTCTCCGCTGCCTGCGCCGTCTCCTTACCCTGTGCAGTCTGAGTCCCCTTCAGAGCGTCGTGAGCCTGCGTCGCGTCCTGCCTCACCTATTCGCACTGCTCGTCGTGTGCCTCGTCCACGTCCCCCCCATGTGCCAGGTGTTCACACTATGGCACTTCGTCCTTCCTCTGTTCCTCTACACATTCCCCTACCGTCTCCTCCTGCGTCCTCTCTGCCTGACGTTCCAGACCCTGAGTCTGACCGGTTTCGTGCTGAGCACCCTACTGTCACGCGTCTTCTCGCCACTATTGTCACTGACCGTTTGAGTCTGTTGCAGCGTCTCCCTTGGTTGCTGAGCTTGTTGATTTTGCTGCTGCCTGTCGTCTAGACTACGCCGCTAGTCTTGTTGCTGAGTCTGAGTCTGTCTGTCCTCCGTCCATCGGGGGTGAGTGTGCTCTTTGCACGGACGTCCTTGAGGACAGGCAGGAGGACCTTGAGTGTCTTGCAGCCGCTGCGCCTCATCTCGTGGTCATGCTGCTTGCCCCTGAGGGAGACCCGGATGCACCAGACATCCCGACCCCGCGCTCTTACGCTAAGGCGATCGCGGGTGAGCACTCCTTTCAGTGGCCGACAGCCATGGACGCAGAGATGGCATCCTGGAAGTCCACAGGCACGTTTGTCGATGAGGTTCCCCCTCCTGGGGCGAACATCGTCGATGGCATGTGGATTTTCAGGGTGAAACGGCCGCCGGGTTCTCCGCCTGTCTTCAAGGCTCGTTACGTTGCTAGAGGCTTCAGTCAGCGAGAGGGGGTTGACTTCTTCCAGACCTTCTCCCCTACCCCGAAGATGACCACTCTTCGGGTGCTGCTGCACGTTGCCGCTCAGCGTGACTACGAGCTTCACTCACTTGACTTCAGCACAGCCTTCTTACAGGGCAGCCTGCACGAGGAGATCTGGCTGCGCCGCCCACCTGGCTTCACTGGGTCGTTCCCTCCTGGTACCCAGTGGAGCCTCCGGCGGCCAGTCTACGGTCTCCGCCAGGCGCCTCGTGAGTGGCACGACACACTGAGGACTACAATTGCGGCTCTTGGGTTTGCTCCTTCGACTGCTGACCCGTCACTGTTCCTGCGCACCGACACTTCGCTGCCGCCGTTCTACATCCTCGTGTACGTCGACGACTTGGTCTTTGCCACTGCTGACACCGAGGCTCTCGCTCAGGTGAAGTTGGAGCTGCAGAAGAGACACACGTGCATAGACCTGGGTGAGCTGCGCAGCTATCTTGGCTTGCAGATCACCCGGGACAGAGCACGCCGCACCATCACCCTGACTCAGTCACACATGGTGCAGCAGGTCCTTCAGCGCTTCGGCTTCTCCTGGTCCTCCCCACAGGCCACTCCTCTGGCTACAGGTCACTCGCTCTCAGCTCCACCTTCGGACGAGTCCGTAGAGCCGAGTGGTCCTTACCCAGAGCTAGTTGGCTGCCTCATGTACCTGATGACTTGCACTCGTCCTGACCTCGCGTACCCTCTTGGTCTTCTAGCTCGCTACGTGGCTCCTGGTCGGCACCGACCTGAGCACATGGCTGCTGCTAAGAGGGTACTGCGCTACTTGTGCAGTACATCAGGCATGGGGCTAGTGCTTGGAGGGAAGAGCCCAGTTGTTCTCACTGGGCACTCAGACGCGTCTTGGGTTGACGACCAGACTACTCAGCGGTCGTCACAGGGTTACACCTTCAGCCTTGGCTTTGACTCTGTTTCTTGGCGGTCTATACGCTCGTCTTCTGTTCTCAGCTCCAGTTGTGAGGCTGAGATCTACGCCACCGCCATGGCTGCACAGGAGTTACGCTGGCTCACCTACCTGCTGACTGACTTGGGTGAGCGGCCTCGTTCTCCTCCAGTTTTGTACGTCGACAACAAGCTACGCCCTGCTGTTGATGTGCGTAGGGAAGAGAGATGTGGTGCTCAATCCCCTTTTGCGCCAGGTAGTCCTGCATCTGATTGCTCTTGAATTCTGCCGCGCCGTCAGATTGCCAGATTTCAGCTTCTGCCCAGACTGCCGCTGCGCGTGCGCCAGCCAAAGGCGGAATACCTTGTAGGCTCTGTCGCGGGACTCCACGTTTGCGACCCACACGTAGCGCGTTCCGGCGTCGATGAAGGTAAGCGTGTACATTTCGTCGTCAACTCCGCAGTGCCCCACATTCATGAAGTCGTTGTACATCTTGTGCAGCTTGGGGTAGCGGTTCGTCCCTCGCTCGAGCAGTGGGAATGGTTGGTGACTCAGCGCGGCTTCGGGGCAGACGGTGCAGTTGCGCGGATGTGTCGCGCCTCTCACTTCGGTGCCATCTGGGCGCAGGAGCACTCCAGCAGCGAAGACGCCTGCGTCGATGCAGTTTTTCAGCGTCGCGCGTGAAGGATGTCCGAGGCGCTGGTGCCAGAGTGCATTGTCAGCGAGAAAACGGAGGTGCGCATGTAGCGCGCGCGGGCTTCTTCGGGGTCTTCGTCAGATACGGGAGCAGGTTCTGCTGGTGCTTCTTCTGCTGCTTTTTCCTCTTCGTTGGCGGTAGTCAGCATTAGCGCCAGAAATTCTCTGTCGCAAATCTCAGAGAGGGATGTTAGTCCCAGGGATGGTTCCAGGAACAAAGGTGGGTTCACGCGGTTCAGGAGCGGGTCCGTAGACGGTGCGGCGCGGGGTTGACGGCTCGTTGCCCCATTCGATGGTGTCCCAGGGATCGCGATGCGGTGGGTTGTCAGGAGGAGGTAAGAGGCATGGCGCGGGGGACGACCAAGAGGAACAACTGCAGGTGTTGCTTCAATTTCCTCTACTTCTTCTTCTCCCCCCCTTTGGTCTTCGCGGGAAGTCCCCCAACCGCTGTTGTTGGCGCCGGTTGCGGCGCCCAATTTGCCGCTTGCGTTGGCCCGGGTTCCGCCGTCGTTTCCCCATCCGCCGGTATTGCTCGTTCCCCATCCGCCAGCGCTTCCCCACCCCCCTTCATTTGAGGCACTTTCTTTCGCTTCAGCTCCCCATGCGCCGTAAGCAAATGTCCCGCGCGCTTCGGCGAGACTTTATTGGCGAAGCTCCTCAGCTTCGCGGCGCGCCAGTGCTTCCTCCTGTTGCACGGTGAGTTTCGCCGTGGGGTCGCGCTAGTGGGGGTAAACCTTTAGAAATTCCTCGCGTGTGTAAGGGCGCGCGACTCCGTGCATGTCGAAAGTTCCGCGGCGTTGTCCGCGTAGGATGCCGTCGAGCCGCTGAGAGGGTGGTCCAGCGTGGGGGCTTTGGTCGGTGCCGAACACGCGCTGAGTGGTGACTTCGAGCTCGAGCTGTGACATTCCTTCTTCTGGCGGCGCGTGACGATCGGCTTCGACGATGGCGGCTAGTCTGCGGCCGGCAATTGCGCTGGTTGACGTTGTTGGTGTGTGGCAGTCCCTGCAGATGCCGTCTGGGTCAGGGTCATGCAGCGTTGTTTCGCGTGGGTGGGGATTATGCGGCACTCACGATCTGCCGTCAGGGTGCTTCCAATCCCTGCAGTGGATATGCTCGAAGCGCGGTGGCACGAGATCAATTAGCTCGTGCGAATCGCCGCTGCAGTCGGGAATGTCGAAGTCCAGGACGTATACTCCGTTTTCGGAGTGTGCTCGTCCGATCTGCCTGCGGGGGAAAGTCCTTGATTCGTAGTGCATCAGGATGTCGCGCGTCGCGCAATCCTTGCTGAGGTCAACGCCGCAGTCCATGAGCTGTGCGGCGGAAAGCAGGTTGAAGCGCAGGTTCTGGACGATCAGCACATCGTTGAGCGTGATGTGCGTGCGGCTTCCGCGTGCCTTGAGCACGACGATGCCTTGCGCGCTTGCGCGCAGGCGAGTGTTGTTAGCCACGGTGACGTAGGTAAGTGTGAGGGTGGCGACGGCGTTGGATATGTAACGCTCGGAGCCCACCATGTGCTTGCCGCAGCAGCTGTCCATGTCAGAATATTATGCTCTAGCCTACAGTGGGGTACTCTATAGCGAGTACAACCCAATTAGGGTTTCCTATATGTATGCCAACTGCTGCTAGTGCAAACCCTCCTTTCTTCATTCTTACTTTCTACAGCTAGTTCTGACATGCTATCAGAGCAGGTCGACCCTCCTGGGTCGATCCTGTGGGTGGGCCCACCACCTAAGCCTTCCGCTGCTACTGCTACTGCTACTCTGTGTGCCGCACGCCTCGTGGCGTGCGACGGATTTTTCATCCCGCCGTGCGCCCCGAGGTGTGCGGCGGTTTTCTGCCCGCCGTGCGCCCCGAGGCGCGCGGCGGTTCTCTGCCCGCCGTGCGCCCCGAGGCGCGCGGCGGTTTTCTCCCCCCGTCGCCCGCCGAAGCGCCCCCGGGGACCCGCGCGTCGCCCCCGTCGCCCGTGCGCGGCCCGTACTGCACGAGCGCGGCCCGTACAGGCTGCGCCAGGCCCGCGCGCGGCCTGTCCTGCACGCGCGCGGCCCGTACGGGCTGCGCCAGGCCCGCGCGCGCCCCGTAAAACCCGCGCGCTGCTCGTACGGGCTGCGCCAGGCCCGCGCGCGGCCCGTACGGCCTGCGCCAGGCCCGCGCGCGGCCCGTACGGGCTGCGCCTGGCCCGCGCGCGCCTCGGGCCGCCTGCGCGCGGTTCGTACGGGCTGCGCCTGGCCCGCGGGCGCCCGGTCTCCTCTCCCACTGAGCTGCACGCCGTCCCTCGCGCTTCTGACGGCGCCCCACCCCTGCTGCTGCCCGTACTCCTGAATTAGGGTTTGGGGGTGGAGCGTATGGGGGTGCCGTCTCTGTCAGCCGTCCCCTGCTCCTCCTCCTCCTCCTCCGTCTCCCACTGCTGCAGCTGCTGCTCAGGGGGGTGGGTGTGTGGGAGCCGAGGGTTTAGGGTTTAAGGGGGGTGCCATGGGAGTGGAGCTAGGGTTTCAGCAGGGGGTGTGTGTTGGGGGGTGTGGGACAGTTGGAGGAGGTTGGGTGGAGGCAGCCGTCGTGTCGTCTGCAGCGCCTGTATTCCGGGGTTCTGATAGCCACCGGTAGCTCAGAGAGCCGGTTGCACCTGTCGCCCGTGGGTCCGTTGCTCCTGTCGCTGCTGATCAGACGCAGAGCCTGTTACTCCTGTATTCCGGGGCCCTTGCTCCCGGTAGCCACTAGAGTTGCACCAGAGCCGTCTGTTGCCCGTGTGTCTGCAGCTTCAGTCGTCGCCTCCACTCTTCTCTCCTCTCGCCAGCCCTCCTCCTCCTCACTTGCCCTCTGTAACTGCCTCTAGCTTTGCTCATAATTGTGCACTTTAAACTATTGCTTCTTAAACTTGTGCTCAGAATGTGTGGTGACATTGTGATCCACCCTGAGCTTGTACTGCTTTGCTTTCTCTGCTGATTACACCCCACTTTGGCTATGGGGGTGTGTCAGAATATTATGCTCTAGCCTGCAGTGGGGTACTCTATAGCGAGTACAACCCAATTAGGGTTTCCTATATGTATGCCAACTGCTGCTAGTGCAAACCCTCCTTTCTTCATTCTTACTTTCTACAGCTAGTTCTGACAGTCCAGATATCAGGTGTTGTAGCGCTTGTTATCGTCATGTGCGAGCAGCGCCAGTCGCGGCGTGACGATGTGCGGAGTGTCGAACTTCAGAAATTGCTCGCGCGAGAGCCAATCAAGTGGCGCCACCCGCATATCAGGTACGTGCGGGGGACTTTCGAGCAGCGGGACTGGAAGGTTCCAGTCCTGGTCGTCGTCGCCGGTGAGGTCGTGGCGCGGAGTGAATGGATTGTTGTTTGGAAACGCGCCAATGGGATGCGGTGCAGGCTAAGGTGAGGGTGAGCGCACGCGGCGACGACGCGATTCGCTGGTCATGGCCATGTTGCTCATGACGTTGCGTACTAGGGCAGTTGATGACGGCTGCTGCTGCTGATGCTGAACCGCTGGGTTCAGGTTGCGCGCGGGTGGGGGTTGATCTCCCTGGGCTGGACGCACGTTGCCCCGTGTGTCTTGTCGGCCGGACCAGTTGCTCGGATTGGTCTGGCGAGGGCGAGATCAGGACTTGCATCGATCCGCCAAATGCCCGAAGCTTTCGCAAATTTTGCAATAGAAGCGCCACGGCCTTCGCTCTTCGTTGTTGTCGGCGTAGAAGGCGAGCCGTTCTCGTTCTCGTCGTGGCGCTGGTCGCTGCTGATCCATATCCCGTTGTTCGACGAGAAGGGCGGCGCAAAGGGCGGCCTCCGAGGTGACCCCCTGCTGTCGGAAATTCGCCTTGCAGGGCCGCCACTCTGGGCCGAGCCCAAGAAGCACAATGTTGACAAATATTTCCTCCGAGATTGAGCTTCCCAGCTTCGCGATTTGTCGCGAAGGCTCCAACAGCGATTGATGTAGTTGTTGGCCTTCTCCCCTGGGACCATTTTGGTTTCCAACAGCTGCTGGAGCAGCCGGCTCGAAGAGACGGAGTCCTTCGGCTGATACACGCCGTTCAGGTGGCGCCAAGCGTCGAGGGCTGGAGCAGCCGATGTCCTGTATAAACGGATGTTCAACGGCTCCGCCGGCGACATGTTGCGCCGGAAGATGCCGTACGCCATCAAGGACTCGTTGTAGTACCTTGTCCTGGCGTCGTCGGTGTCCTCAGCGGGCTCCGCATAACTCCCGTCAAAGTAGTGGAAAATCTGAGCGTTCTGAAGCAGGAGCTCCAGCTCGAAGCTCCACGTATAGAAGTCTCTGCCGTCAAAACACACACTTGTCTTTATTTTTGATATGCTCAGAAACTTTGATTGAGCTGAGAGAATTGCCTCTTCACTGGGACGGGGAGTCTTGGGGGTTGAACCATTTGTGTCGAGGGAGAAAGTGTGCGTGGCGGCGTTCTGGCCATTTGGGGCCGGTTGAGAAGGTTGCGAGGATGTTCCCGCGTCGCCGTTCCGCAATGTTTGGAGTCCTTGCTCCAAGCTGGTGAGTCGCTGAAGGAGTTGTGCGAGGACTTCGGTCCCGATCGTCGTCGTTTCCTCGCTTGTCGCAGCCGGGTTGGTTTGCGCTTCAGCCGTCAGATTAGTCTGACCACCAGATCCTCCGGCCATTCTCACACGCGAGCGTGTGCCGGACGCCACTTTCCGAATGTCGTAATTTTCGGGAGTGGCAGTGCGAAGGATTCCCGAGCTGCTCTCATACCATGTTGCGATCAATAGATGATCGCTGCCAGGATCTACTCGGGAAGGTTCGCACGCAGGTAGATAAACTAGGTGGGCCCTTGACCTCAATAGCAGAGTGAATGTAAAATGCTTGAGATGAATTAAAACATGCAAATACAACGATATAAATATGAGTACAGGGGAATTCGAATCGACCTAGCTAGCCATGTACTCTAAGGGGTACATTCCTTTATTCAAATTCATTCCCAACCGTGCGGCGCGTACAGTTACGAAACTGTTCCCGCCAAAACCCTCCTGCCTGCAGCTTGCCCGATGCCATCTGCTCCGACAATCCAGATGCATCCCAACCGTCTGACGCTTCGAGTCAATTCTGACTCTTCGCATTCGTTCTCGATACTGCATGCTTCCTTAGCTGCGGTCGGGAGTGCACTGTATTATTCTCATTCATTATGATTTGTAACAAGTGGTGCACCTTTTCTTGCTCTTGCTCTTTTATCTTTTCCTCACTTCTCTTTGCTTACTCTCGACACTCATGCTTCCTAGCTAAACCCTGTTACGATATGGAATGATTGAAAAACATTCCTAAAGTAACGAATCCTTAACGTGAAGATGACTGCAGCGAGGATGAAGACCAAGCGTCAAGACAGTTATCGAAGACGGTTGCAAGCAGGAAGAATTCGAAATGAAAAGTGCGGGAAAAGTTCAAACGGTTACCGAACCGTGTACGGTTACCGAGCCGCACAATTGCGATTCCTGCATCTAGATTATGTCAGAATGTTATTCTCTAGCCTGTAGTGGGGTGCTCTGTAGCGAGTACAACCCATCTAGGGTTTGCTATATGTATCCTCATTGCTGCTAGTGAAAACCCTCTTCTTTTGCCTAAACTGTCTCTTGCCTAGCTAGGACTCTCCTAGCTATGGCTCCTAACACTACATACTATTTTGACATGGTATCAGAGCTTAACGTTCCTGGCCTGTGGGCCCACTTCACTGCTTCCGCTGCTACTGCTACTCCCTGTCCGCCGCGCGCCCCGTGGTGCGCGGCGTCGAAATTAGGGTTTTCAGCCCGCCGTGCGCCCCGAGGCGCGCGGCGGTTTTCTGCCCGCCGTGCGCCCCGAGGCGTGCGGCGGTTCTCTGCCCGCCGTGTGCCCCGAGGCGCGCGGCGGGTTTCTGCCCCGTCACTCGGCGCGTCGCCCCCGGGAGGCGCTGCGACGGGCGACGGGGACCCGCGCGTCGCCCCCCGTCGCCCGTCGTGGCCTGCGCGCGGCCCGTACAGCCGGCGCGCGGCCCGTACGGGCTGCGCCAGGCCTGCGCGCGGCCCGTACGGGCTGCGCCAGGCCCGCGCGCGGCCCGTACGGGCTGCGCCAGGCCCGCGCGCTGCTCGTACGGGCTGCGCCAGGCCCGCGCGCGGCTCGGACCGCCTGCGCGCGGTTCGGGAGGCTGTGCCAGGCCCGTGGGCGGCCCGTTCTTCGCTGCCCCTGTCCTCCCCGCTGTCCCCCGTGCTTCTGAAGGCGCCCCACCCCTCCTTCTGCCCGTTCTCCTGGATTAGGGTTTGGGGGTGGGGGGTATGGGGGTGCAGCTTCTGAGTGCCGTTCCCTGCTCCTCCTCCTCCTCCGTCTCCCTGTGCTGCAGCTGCCGCTGAGGGGGGGTGGACCTGTTGGAGCCGACGGAGTGGTACTAAGGGGGGGTGAAGGGGGAGTGGAGCTAGCGGTGTAGCAGCGGGTGTGTGTTAGGGGGAGTGGGATAGTTTGGGGAGGTTGAAGGGGGTGGCCGCCGTCAAGCCAGCAGCTCCAGTCGCCCGTGAGACCGTTGCGCCAGTCGCCCGTGAGCCCGTTGCGCCAGTCGCCCGTGAGCCCGTTGCTCCAGTCGCCCGTGAGTCCGTTGCTCGTCTGCCGCTACTTTTAGCCGCGGAGCCAGTTACTCCAGTAGCCCGTGTGCCAGTTGCTCCAGTTGCCAGTGTGCCAGTTGCTCCAGTTGCCCGTGTGCCAGTTGCTCCAGTTGCGCCGTGTGCCAGCAGCTTCAGCTGCCGCCCACTACCTCCTCTCCTCTCATAGTCTCTTTCCTCCTCCTCACTTGCCCGTTGTGACTACCACTAGCTTTGCTCATAATTGTGAACTTTAAACTATTGCTTCTTGAACTTGTGCTCAGAATGTGTGGTGACATTGTGATCCACCCTGAGCTTGTACTGCTTTGTTTGCTCTGCTGATTACACCCCACTTTGGCTATGGGGGTGTGTCAGAATGTTATTCTCTAGCCTGTAGTGGGGTGCTCTGTAGCGAGTACAACCCATCTAGGGTTTGCTATATGTATCCTCATTGCTGCTAGTGAAAACCCTCTTCTTTTGCCTAAACTGTCTCTTGCCTAGCTAGGACTCTCCTAGCTATGGCTTCTAACACTACATACGATTTTGACAGATTAGCCCTAAGGGGAATGTACCCCCTCAGAGTACATGGCTAGCTAGGACCTTTCGTATTCCACTGTATTCCTATATAAACCCTTGTACCGCATTGTGTTAATCACTTCTGTCGAGATTCAAATCTCCTTCTACTGACAGAGTCCGTACCCGACATTACCCAAGTCTTCCACTGCTACACTCCGTGCGATCAACCTGAGACGATCCTATAAGACGGTTCTGTCATAATGACTGAGCAGGAATGAATGAACTAACAGGAAGTTTGGTACAAATAGGAAACCCTAGTTTGAGTACCCCCTAAGGTGTAACCCACTACAGCCTACACAATATAAACATACAATGTTTGACACACCCCCATAGGCGCAGTGGGAGACAACCACAGGGTCATAAGACCAGTCAAAGCAAAGCAAAGCAAGCTCAGGGTGGATCTCAAGGATACCACACAAATTCTGAGCACAAGCAAGTGGTCACAAGACCAGTCCACATGCAGTTTGATAATATAGCAAGAGATACAATGATCACAACCTAGCAAGTGTAAACATGCAGGTATATATATAGAGATCACAGTACAAACAGAGTCAAGAAGTAAGCAAGTGAGGTCCAGCAGGCACAAGGCCTAGAAGAGTACAGAAGCGCTGATGGTCACAAGGCTGAAGCGCCTTGGTGAACACATCAGCAGTGTTGGCCTCAGTGGCCACGTAACGCAGACGAAGCTGACCGCGTTGCTGCAGCTCTCGAGCAAGGAAGTACCGCAAGGCGATGTGCTTCGTTCTGTGCTCCAGTCTGTGCTCCTCACACAAGGCAATGGCAGCCTTGTTGTCGACGTACAGCACTGGAGGAGAACGAGGCCGCTCTCCCAAGTTGGTCAGCAGGTAGGTGAGCCAGCGTAGCTCCTGGGCTGCCATGGCTGTGGAGTAGATCTCAGCCTCACAACTGGAGCTGAGAACAGAAGAAGAGCGTGTAGAACGCCAAGAAACTGAGCCAGAGCCAAGACTGAAGGTGTAACCCTAAGACGACCGCTGAGTAGCCTGGTCGTCCGCCCAAGAAGCGTCTGAGTGTCCAGTAAGTACAACTCGGTCTCGCCCTCCAAGCACTAGCCCCATGCCCGATGTACTGCACAAGTAGCGCAACACCCTCTTAGCGGCATCCATGTGCTCCTTCCTGTGACGGCCAGGAGCGACATAGCGTGCAAGGATGCTAAGAGGGTATGCAAGGTCAGGTCGAGTGCAGGTCATCGGGTACATGAGGCAGCCCACAAGCTCTGGATACGGGCCACTCGGCTCTACGGACTCATCCGAAGGCAGAGCTGAGAGCGAGTGACCGGTAGGCAGAGGAGTGGACTGAGGCGAGGAGTACGTGAAGCGGAAGCGCTGAAGGATCTGCTGCACCATGTGTGACTGAGTCAAGGTGATGGTGCGCCGTGCTCTGTCCCGGGTGATCCGCAAGCCAAGATAGCTTGTCAGTTCACCCAGGTCTGTGCAGGTGTGTCTCTTCTGCAGCTCCGACTTCACGTGGGCGAGTGCCGCGGTGTCAGCAGTGGCAAAGACCAAGTCGTCGACGTACACGAGGATGTAGAACGGCGGCAGCGAGGTGTCGGTGCATAGAAACAGCGACGGGTCAGCAGTAGAGGGAGCGAACCCAAGAGCCGCAAGTGTCGTCCTCAGTGTGTCGTGCCACTCACGTGGCGCCTGGCGGAGACCGTAGACCAGCCGCTGGAGCCTCCACTGGGTACCAAGAGGAACCGACCCAGTGAAGCCAGGAGGGCGACGCAGCCAGATCTCCTCGTGCAGGGTGCCCTGCAAGAAAGCTGTGCTGAAGTCAAGTGAGTGAAGCTCGTAGTCGCGCTGAGCGGCTATGTGCAGCAGCACCCAAAGAGTGGTCATCTTCGGGGTGGGGGAGAAGGTCTGGAAGAAGTCTACTCCCTCGCGCTGACTGAAGCCTCGAGCAACGTAGCGCGCCTTGAAGACAGGAGGAGAACCGGCAGCCACTTCACCCTGAAAATCCACATGCCACTGACGATGTTCGCCCCAGGTGGGGGAACCTTGTCGACGTAGGTGCCTGTGGACTTCCAGGAAGCCATCTCTGCGTCCATGGCTGTCTGCCACTAAGAGGAGTAGGGACCCGCCATCGCCTCTGCGTAAGAGCGCGGGGTCGGGATGTCTGGTGCATCCGGGTCTCCCTCAGGGGCAACTAGCATGGACACGAGATGGGGCAAAGCAGCAGCAAAGCACTGGAACTCCTCCTGCCTGTCCTCAAGGACGTCCGTGCCAAGAGCACACTCACCCCCGACGGACGGAGGACAGACAGGCTCAGACTCAGCAACAAGGCTAGCGGCGTAGTCTAGACGACACCGGGCAGCAAAGTCAACCAACTCAGCGACCAGAGCAGACGCAGCAGAGGACTCAAAGGTAGGGTCAGTGACAACAGTGGCGAGGAGACGCGTGACAGTGGGACTGGCAGCACGACGGGAGTCAGACTCCGGGTCAAGAAGAGTAGGTAGAGAGGACGCAGGAGGAGACGGCAGAGGGACACGCTGAGGAGCAGTGGAGGGACTCAGAGTCATGTAGTGAGTTACAGGGACAGGAGGAGGACGCTCACGTGGGACACAACGACCAGTGCGAGCAGTACGAACAGGCGACGCAGGACGAGACTCAGGCTCACGACGCTCTGTAAGACCTCCTGTGGGACCAGTGTAAGGGGAGGGACCAGGGAGAGGCGAGGCAGGCGGTAACTGTGACTGCGACTGGACAGGCGGAGGACACTCTAAGGAGGAAGGAGGACAAGGAGGAGGAGTCTGACCAAGAACCTGCTGAAGGAGCGGTACGAAGTAAGGTCGCGGCCGCGCAGCGTCTCCAGAACCAGTAGAGACACCAGCGTCAGGGTCCTCAGTACCAGCAGCAGCTCCAACGTCGGGGTCCTCAGCACCAGCAGCAGCTCCACCGTCCGGGTCCTCAGCACCAGCAGCAGCTCCACTGCCCGGGTCCTCAGCACCAGCAGGAGCTCCAACGCCCGGGTCCTCAGCACCAGCAGCAGCTCTACTGTCCGGGTCCTCAGCACCAGCAGCAGCTCCACCGCCCGGGTCCTCAGCACCAGCAGCAGCTCCAACGCCCGGGTCCTCAGCACCAGCAGCAGCTCCAACGCCCGGGTCCTCAGCACCAGCAGTAGCTCCAACGCCAGGCTCCTCAGCACCAGTAGCACCTGCAGTACCAGGGTCCGCAACACCAGGAGCGCCACTCCGAAGACTGCAGCGCCGCGTGTACCACTCTCGGATCCGCTGAAGGGAGGGGAGCTCTCGGGTAGGAGGGGAAGCACTAGTACCAGCTCCAGCAGCACCTCTCCTGAGGCTGCAGTACTGTAGGTACCTCTCCTGCAGCTGCTGTGAGGAGAGGGCTCCTCCAGGTGTAGCACTCCCAGGCTCAGTACCGCTAGACTCAGCACCCCCAGACTCAGCACCCCCAGGCTCCGCACCCCCAGGCTCAGCACCCCCAGGCTCAGCACCCCCAGGCTCAGCACCCCCAGGCTCAGCACTCCCAGGCTCCGCACCCCCAGACTCAGCACCGCCAGGCTCCTCACGCTCAGGCTCAGCACCCCTAGCAGGACGAGAGTCGACAGCTACCTCGACAGGCTCAACCGGGTCTACCTGGGACACACCTGAGGGAGCGGCACCCTGAGGGGGGAGGGGGTCTACCACAGCAGCACCTGGCGCGAGGAAGAGAGGCGGGGGGGGGGGGGGAGCGGGGCAGTGCGGTAGGGGAAGAGGCGGTAGTAGGGGACGGACTCGTCAAAAGTGACGTCCTGAGAAGGCAGAACCCGTCGTGAGGTGACGTGGTAGAACTGCCAACCAGGTGCGTCCGGGACAAAGCCAAGGAAGACACAAGGAACAGCGCGAGAGGAGAGCTTGTCCGCGGACGTGTCGCGAACAAAAGCTCGGGATCCCTAGACCCGAAAACGCGACGCATCGCCAACCTCTCCCGTCCAACGCAGTGTCGGGGAAGTCTCCGGCAAGGAGACACGGGGCCAGAGGTTGAGCTGATGCGCAGCGTATCGGACCGCAAACGGCCACAGAAAATGGGGAGCAGCCGCATGGATCAGGGAGGTACGTGCGACTTCCATGACCAAGCCAATGCGGCGCTCAGCAACCCCATTCTGCTGTGGAGAGGCCGGAAGCGTGAACGACTGCTCAATGCCGTGCTCGGCACAGTAGGCTGCCAGGAGGTCGGAGGAGAACTCACCACCTCTGTCAGAGTGCAAACGCAGGACAGGAAAGTCCGAGCGGAAACGCTCGCTGAGCTGGAGACGAGCTCTGCGGATCCAAGGGATCAAGACATCAGGGACCTCACCCTTGGTGCGCAAGGGGAAGACCGTGGTGTAGCGCGAGTAGTCGTCAACAACAATCAGGAAGTACCTCTCCTGACCCTGTCCACGGACGCGGGCTGGGCCCCACACGTCCAGGTGGAGCGTCTGCAGGGGAGCAGTCATCGGGGGAAAGGAGGAGGAGTGAGGAGCGGCGCGCTGCCGCCCCTCGACACAGGGAAGACAGGGAGGAGCAGGCGAGGGTGGGAGGGGAGGGAGAACCCTGGGAAGACCAGAGACAAGGTACCGTTTGTGCATGGCACGAAGGCGCTGCACAGACGGGTGACCAAGTCGGTGGTGCCAGAGGACGGTCTCGTGCGCCAGAGAGCGACACGAGCAGGGGGCCGACAGCTGACCTGACGCAGACGCGGACGCAGCTACCTGAGGGGACTCAGTGGTCAGTGTGTACAGGTCCGACCCCGGCTGCCGAGTGAAGGTAGCTAGGTGACGGCCCGTCCGAGCACACGTGCAGTGTGTCACGCGCTCGTAGGCAGGGGTGAACTGGTGAACACCCGCGTCCTGGAGCGCACAACCCGCCACCAAGTTCGTAGAGAACGAGGGGAGGTGGAGACCTGACAGTGTGCCCGACGGGACCGCAGGACAGGGAAGAACAGTGGAGGAGGTTGCAATGACCGGACCCCCAGAGGGGTCAGCGAGGGAGACAGCAACTGGCCGAGCAAGCGGCTCAAGGGCAGTGCGGTCACGAAAGAAACAGCGAGAAGCACCTGAGTCCAGGGTGAAGGTGTGCAGTGCCTCAGTCGACTCAGTACCAGGGGGGACAGACTCACTAGCACCTAGAGCGGCAGCCTCACCATCACCTGAGGTAGCAGACACGCGAGTACCTGCAGTGGCAGTCTCACTAGCACCTAGAGCGGCAGCCTCACTGGTCAGTATGCCCGGATCGGGCGGAACACGCAGGTACTGAGCACCCTCTCCACTAGTAAACATCGCATACATGGCAGTGATAATAGCATCAAAGTCTAGAGCCCAGATATCAACTCCCTTCCTCTCCAGATCAGCCCAGCGGGGCAGCTCAGTGGCATCAGGGAACTGGGTGCGCCAAGCGTCGGTAAGGCGCGAGAAACAGCGCTGCGTGGGGTGCGGCCTCCCACACGGCTGACCAGTGCGGTCACCAGTGCGGATGACGTACGTGCAGCTAAAGCCACCCGCCCCCCGGCGCTGCGAATACCACTCACGGGCCTCCTGGAGCGACGGAGTGTGCTGCTGGCTCAGACCACCGCCAGCGCCTCCACGACCACCACCGCCGCCGCCACCTCCTCGACCACCCCCTCCCCTGCCGCTGCCACGACCACCTCCGCCCCCGCTGCCGCCCCCGCCCCTGCCACCGCCCCCGCCGCTGCCGTCACCACCCCCACTGCCGCCACTAGCCTCTCCAGCCCCACCTCCACTCCCACCGCCTCCACCCCCGCCTCCCCCGCCGCCACCTCCACCCTTGCCCCCTCTGCTCATGCGGCGCCCGCTCGGAGCAGACGCCGTCCCGACCTTCTCAGCACCAAGGAGGTCGACAGCAGAAGCAGAGGCTACAGAGGGGAGAAGGGGGGAAGGGGAACACCCCTCAAAGAAAGGGGTGCGGGGGTCGCCACGAGAGGCACCTACAGCGACGATGCTCGCCTCAGCTGCAAGTAGTTCCTTCTCGAGGAGGGCAATGGTGAGCTCAGTGGGGCAGCGAGCTAGGAAGTGATCCCTGACTGCGCGCAGAGAGTCAGGGAGGCGGGTGACGATGTGGTAGAGAGTGAGCCAGAGCGGGGGGGGGTTCCTAGCAAGGAACTCATCGGGCATAGCAGCGCGGAAGCGGGCCTCACTAGTCTTGAGGTGGGTGATGAGGTCAGCAACTGTGTGAAAGGAGGCCAGGTCGGGGAACAGGTAGGGGAGTGAGAGGCGGCCTAGTGCGGCAGAAGCAGGTGAGGAGTAGCGAGCAACGACAGCAGTGTACAGTTCCTTAGCAGTCTTGTGCTGGCCAAAGTGCTCGCGCTCATCTATCGGCAGGGAGTTGCGAATAGCAAAGCGAGCGTGGGCGTCACGAGTCTGCCACTGTGAGCGGGCAGTGCTGTCAGCAGAAGTATCAGGGGCAGTAGCATGGCCTAGGGCGTGATCGTACAGTGAGATGTCCTCCTTGGCAGTGAGCTGTAGGAAGAGGTGCAGGTCATCTAGCCAGGTGTCGAACTTCACTGGACGGCCCTCAGCATCGAAAGCGAGTACAGGAGGACTAGCCATAGTAGCAGCAGCAGTAGCAGTAGCAGTAGCAGCGGCAGCAGCAGCAGCAGCAGTAGCAGTAGCAGTAGTAGCGACGGGGCCGCGGAGAGGCGGTGCGCGGGGTCGATGGGGCCGGCGGGGCCTTTATGTATGCGGGGCGCGCGCGGGGACAGCGGGGCCGGCGGGGCCTCTAGGCGGGGCGCGTGCGGTGTCGACGGGGCCGTTGGGACCTCTAGGCGGGGTGCGCACGGGTCGACGGGGTCGCGGGGCCTCTAGGCGGGTCGCAAGCGGGGACGACGGGGCCGCGGGGCCTCTAGGCGGGGCGCGTGCGGGGTCGACGGGGCCGGCGAGGCCTCTAGGTGGGTCGCGAGGTAGGCCGACGGGGCCGGCGGGGCGTCTAGGCGGGGCGCAAGCGGGGTCGACGGGCCGGCGGGGCCGCTAGACGGGGCGCGAACGGGATCGACGGGGCCGGCGGGGCCTCTAGACGGGTCGCGAGCGGGGTTGACGGGGCCAGCGGGGCCTCTATGCGGGGCGCGCGTGGGGTCGACGGGGCCAGCGGGGCCTCTAAGCGGGGCGCGCGCGCTGTCGACGGGGCCAGCGGGGCCTCTAAGCGGGGCGCGCGCGCGGTCGACGGGACCAGCGGGGCCGAAAAAAAAAAAAAAGGAGAAGCGCGCGAGGGCGCTAGGGGGAGGCGCTAAGGCGCGCTCCGACAGTAGGGCGCACGAGGGCGCTAGTAGAGAGTAAGTAGCGATGGGCCCATGTCAGAATGACTGAGCAGGAATGAATGAACTAACAGGAAGTTTGGTACAAATAGGAAACCCTAGTTTGAGTACCCCCTAAGGTGTAACCCACTACAGCCTACACAATATAAACATACAATGTTTGACAGGTTCAGATTGTATCAAACCCTAAATTACCAAGTCGTGGGTTACGAGCTTACTCCAACGAAGAATTCATTTTGGATGGTTTTCGATGCACCGAACATTTGTTGTAACATTGTGGGCATTCGTGTGATCATGCGCCAGTCTCGAGTTATCAAACACGTTAAGCGAGTTACCAAATGCGTGAATACACCATGAAATGGTTACCGTGCGCGTTATAGTGCCCTATATAAATGAACATTCACATATTTTCCCAATTTTGTAAGCAGTCAAAAATACGAATCTTCCTTCGAGTACACTTCTGGAGAAGAGAGGACGTGGCATCGTTGTTTTCTCGCAGTAGCGTTCTTGACCGAATCAATCCTCCAATCATGAGCTGTGACGTACTTTGTGGCGGACGGTGCTGTTACACGCCGAACCTAGCTCCCTTCGTCCTTTCATATTCGCAATACGTTGCTGCCTCGTCACGATAAATGGGCGATTCCCCAAGTTCGTTCGTCGTGAACCTTGGTGTTGTTGCCGTCACAAACCCTCGAACCCTTCCGAAATTCAAGTTTAGTCAAAGATTTACCCTATCATATTTGTGACAGTGACATCCGCTTCACCGTGATGAGTGATTTGTTCGCTCTCCCTGGCCTACCTCAAATCAAGTTCCTCAGGCGGAGTTGAAACACAGTGACTGGATTTCTTCCAGCACGTCAGATCAGCGGAAAAGGGCCAAAACAAGGAGCTCACAAGACGTATATAAAATTCTTTGAAGTAAATGAGCAGGGTCAATGCCTTGAGAACTCGAGCTATGCTGTATTTCGTAAGTGCTCGGACCTGGTTACAGGAGCAGTTTTTGAGGGGCTAAAGTTTCAAACATTTCTAACATAGGTTCATCCTTGGTAAATCACCCTGTTTATCGTCACTCTCTAAGGGTACGTTCCTGGCCTAACTCTCCCCTCTACACCACCCCTTCAACCACTTGCCTCACACACCATTTGCTGGAAGGTTTGGGATGGCGATTGTTGCGTGGCTTTCGTTGCAAGGCAAGAAACCTTCATAATCATGCCTTCTGCAAAGCGCTCGTGCCCGCTCCTCTCGCGGCATTGCCTTGACTTAGTAACGATAGCCTCATAGCTCCTAGCATCGTTAAGAACTTGGCGATAGACGCTTCCGTTCTCTCGGCACGCCGGCTGTTTTCACTGCCGTCGCTGATCATTCGCTCTTGCGTGCTAGGTCGACTTTACGCTCGTTGGCTCCGGCCATCCCGTCAATACCGTTCGCCGCACGCTAGACCATGCAACCTTGAAATCGCGAAATGCTCATCGTCGAGTCTTCATACGTCGTATGCGCGATCGCCGTAACGTAACAGCTCCACCTTTCCGCCGCATTGAACTTATCGCTATCCACCCGGCACGACCTCATACTCCCGCATCACTGACGCGGATAGCAGTCGAGCGAAGGGTATAGGCGCGGTCGATAGTTTCCAGGGGATCGGGTCCACATTGTCGTCTAGCGTTCGCGAGCAGGATTGGCATTCGAAGGTACATACCGAGCCGCGCATTCTCGGCAGACCTGGAGCACGATGAAGCGCGGCTGCGGGTAGCCGCCAGTCGCGATTGGTAGAGGCGAACCGTCGATTCTTGAAGTCGTGATCCGTAGAGTTTCCGCCCCTGCGAGCAGCCGTTCCTAGTTCGGCCATGGTGAGTGATCCGCGGAACATCCAGTGGTGTTCAATGATTGTGTGTTGGACATTGAATGGTGTTCTGTGGGTTATCCATCGGTGAATTGTGAACATCAATGTTGAACGGTGTAGCACCGCAAGACGACGAGGCGCGGCCGGGTGAACATGCAACGTGCCGTGTGCGGCGATCTGTCCGTGACCGTCGATTTGTGTCCCCGCGACGATCGCGCGGTGGCCGTTCGCCGGCCGTCAATTCCGTGAAATCAACAGACTTGAAATCGAAGCGGCGGGTAGCGGCGCGCTCGCGCCTGCGACGAACGTGTGCCGGCCGACGTTGGAGTCACTTTTGAGAATTCTCCAACGTGATTCGCAAACGCCCGACGTGCTCCTCTTCTCGCTCTTGCCGCTGCTGCTCCGCCGCGCCATCAGCAGCAGCCGCGCGCAACCCTTTGCGATAGACCCCAAGTAACGTGTGACGCAGCTCATGCGTGGCGCGTGGGGCGTCTCTAATTGTCTCGCGCCGTGCCACATTGATGCTTCCCCCTCTGCCACCTTCCCCGACCCACCTCCGCGCCCACCTCCTGGCGGAGGAAGGAGGGCGGAGAGCTTTTTCGCTTTCCGCCCTCTTCCTCCCCCTGCCTAGCGGATGGCGGTGCGATCCGGCGCCATGGATCGTCCGTATCGTTGCTCGCTGCCCGATTTCCTCATGCGCTACCCACCTTTTCCTTGCGCTACCCCCGTTTTTGCACTAACACCCCATTTTCTAAGTTGCGCTACCCCCAGTTTCCCTTGCGCTATTCCCTTTTCCCTTGCGCTACCCACTTTTGAATGCGTGCGTGCTACCCATGCTTCCCCTGCCCATTCTGGCGTCCCGCGTGCTTCCCGCCTTCTCACCGCGCGATCTGCCGCCGCCGTCGCGCTTCCTGCCAGCCACCCCTCTCCCCCACGCCCCCCCTTCCCCCCTCCCTTCCCCCCTCTTCCCCCCCCCGCCTCCTTCTCCCCCACAATTTCTCTCCTTCTCCCTTGTCCCGTTGCTTCCCCCACTCCTGCTCCCCCTCCCCCGTCCCACCCCAGGGCTCGCAGCAGCACGTGGGGTTCACGGGGGGTGGGGGGGGGCGAAGGCCAAGGTGTGCCAGTCTGATGCGAGTGCGCCCATCCTCTCTGGCCCCTTCCCTTGTCTTGCTCTTTCCTGCCGTCCTGCCGTTCTCCCCCATCTCCCCTCCCCCACCCCCCTTCAGGGCTCGCAGCAGCAAGAACGCCGGCAATCTCTTGTTGCCAAAATGTGCGCGCCCATCCAGTTCGCCCCCTCCCCTTGTCTTGCTGCTTCCATCCGGTTTCGCCTGACAATCTCTCACCCGTTGCCTCACCCTGCCCGCGTCTGCCTCTCCCTGGGCGTGCAGGGTTCACAGCACAGCAGCACCTAGGATTCACGGTGGGCTTCATCTTGAGGGCGCCCCACGCAGTGCACACGCCATCCGTTCTCCATTCGCCTCCTGCCCTCTTCCCCTGTCCTGTCCCGTCCCATCTCCCTCTCTTTCTCCAGGGCTCACAGCAGCACCTGTTCACGGTGGGGTCGAAGGTGTGGGTGCCAGACGCAGCGAACCCATCCAGTCCCCCGCCCCACCTCCCTCCCTCTCTCCTCCTTCCCCCAGGGCTCGCAGCAGCACCTGTTCACGGTGGGGTCCAAGGTGTGGGTGCCAGACGCAGCGGATGCATGGGAGGAGGGCGAGGTGGTGGCGAGGGACCGCGGCAGCAGCCAGCTCACCGTCGCGCTGGGCACAGGCGGCAAGGGCCAGGCGAGTACGAGAGCGGGGGGACGGGGGAGAGGGGAATTTGCAGGTAGGTAGGGGGAAGGTGTTGTGTGTGGGACAATATCTAGGTTTAGGCTGTAGGGAAGAGAGGGGCGCGCAGCTCACTGTGGCGCTGGGCTCAGGTGGCAAGGGCCAGGCGAGTACGAGAGCGGGGGAATGGAGGAGAGGTGAATTTGGAGGTAGGTAGGGGGAAGGAGTTGTGGTGTGGGTGGGACAATAGCCAGCTGTAGGCTGTATGGAAGGGAGGGGCGCGCAGCTTACTGTGGCGCTGGGCACAGGCAGCAAGGGCCAGGCGAGTACGAGATGAGGCACGGGGAAGGGGAGGGTTGGGACAGCAAGCGTGTGGAAGGGGCAGGGGGCAGGCAGGTGAGTCGCTGTGAGGCTGGACGGATGCTGCAAGGGAGAGGCGAGTACGACAAGGGGAGCAGGCAGCTCAAGTCAGGTCAGGGCGTGCGGTGCCAATTATTCAGAGTTAAGTGAGAGGAGCAAGGTGACACACAACACACTAGCAGTCTGGGAGGAGGAGGAAGGGCAGTGGAGTGATTAGCTGGCTCACTGTGGGGCTGGGTGGAGGTGACAAGGGACGGCGGTCTGAGATGGGGAGCAAGGGAGGTGGTTGGCAGGGGCAGCACGAGACATGTGAATGGCATAGAGGGGTTTCCTCAGGGGAAGAATTGGCAGTGGCTGCATGGGAGGAAAAGGGGGGCGAGTAGGTGACTGACAGTGAGGCTGGTGGAGGGGGGAGAGCAGGGGAGTGGTGAAGAGCAGGTGGGGGAGCTGTGTTGACTCTGCAACTCACATATTTCATTGGTTAACACAGCTTTACCCTCTTCGATACGACAATGAACCTGTCCCCATACAGTCTCCTACTCCATGCCTTGTCCCCAAACCCCATGTCATGTTCCCATCCCATGCGTCATTTCCACCCCGGTCCATATCCCCCTTACTAGCCATATCCCATGCCATGTTTCGTACATGTTTATCCTCACTCCCCACATCCCCATACACCCTCTCCTACCTACCTGCCATACCCATAACCCCTCTACCTCAGTCCAGACCCCCATGCCCAGAACCTCGCACATAATTTCCGGAGTTTATTGTACCCCTCGATTCCTTACTCCGTTGTATCATATCCCCATACTTGATATCACCATACCTCATACCATCATAACCCCAATAACACCATACCAAATGTTCCTATACCGTTATTAACCATACCCAAATTCCTCTATCCCCCTAACGCCATGCGGCACCCCTCTTTGTCCCTCCTCTGCGTGTCAAGGCTAGTGCCCACAGTGGCAAGCAGATGCCCAAAAAGCACTGCCTTGTTCTACAGCATTGCTCTCGCCCGCACCCACCCATCCTGTCTCTCTCGTGCACCTCGCATCCCGTGCAAGGACCAAGTCAGGCCCCCATAAGTCTTATAAGAGTCACGAGATGGATAGAGGAGATCAGCTTCAGCAACAGTGGTGGGGAGGGGGTAACCCACGTGTCACGCTTCTCTACACAGCTCCCTCACATGCCATCCTCCGTCCCCGCACCTCACCTCACCACTCCCCTCCCTTTCCCTGCCCTTGTGTGTGCCATGTCCCCCGCAGGTGGTGGTGGGCGAGGGCGAGTGCTATGCGCGCGAGGAGGAGAGCGCGGTGGTGGACGACATGGTCAAGCTCGCCTACCTGCACGAGCCGGGCGTGCTGCACAACCTCATGCAGCGCTACCAGCGTAACCTCATCTACGTGGGTCTCTGAGGGGTGGAGATGGATTAGAAGGAGTGGGAAGGGGTTGAGGGGGCGAGGAGGAGGGGAAAGAGTGGGGACATGTGTTGTAGTTCTGAAAAGCCCGCCCACCGGGCGTGCTGCACAGCCTCATGCAGCACTACCAGCCGAACCTCATCGATGTGGGTTTCTGAGAGAAGGGAATGGGCAGGCCTGTACATGCGTTGGGATAATTGCAAGGTAAATATGCTTCGATTGGCGCATGCATCACCCGGGCGTGCTGCACAACCTCATGCAGCGCTCTCACCGCAACTTTATCTACGTGCGTCTTCGTGTGGGAGGGAAGGTGGGGAGGAAGAGGGAAAGGGGGGTTGGGAGGTAGGGGGGGTGTTAGGAGGCGAGAGCAAGGCAGGTATTTACCTATGTTGACGGTATCTAGGAGGAGTATGAATGGCACATCACATGCATGCACGAGTCAGGCAGGCGAGCCACACATCACTGCTAGTTGCCCTGCGTTCTGGCATCAGGAGCACCGTGTGGCATCACACATGCACACATAAACCCATTTCTGCTCTTTTCGCCTTGTCTCCCCTCCTTTTCTTGTTTCCCCCCCAATATAGTTTCTCGCATGCCCAACCCCCAACCCCCTCCCCTCCCTTCCGCCTCTATCCCCTCCTCCTCTTCCCCAGACGTACACGGGCAGCATCCTGATAGCAGCCAACCCCTTCATGCGCCTGCCGGGCATCTACGATCGGGACATGCGTGATGCCTACCGCGGCCAGCCACTGGGCGAGCTCAGCCCGCACGTGTTCGCCATTGCTGATAACGCCTACAGGTGCGGGTGGGGGTGGGGGTGGGGTGGTGGGGGTGGGGGTGGGGTGTGGCGCAAGTGAGGTGAGCTTCGGTTTGAATCAAGAGGGACATGCGCGATGCCTACCGCGGCCAGCCGCTGGGCGAGCTCAGCCCCCATGTGTTCGCCATCGCTGATAACGCCTACATGTCGGTGGGCTGGGGGTGTGTGTGGTGCTGGCAATGGGTGCAGGTGGGGGTGGGTGGGGGTGTGGACCACACCGTGTGGTGATGCCGGCCGTGCGTACAGGTGGGGGGACTGGGGGTGTGTGGTGTAGTTTGAGTTCTATGTTACCTCTAGAGTGAGGGACATGCGTGTTACTGGGCGAGCTGAGCCCCCATGTGTTCGCCATCGCTGATGACGCTTAAAGGTGAGGGTGGGGGTGTGGTGGGTGTGGTGTGGTGTGAGGTGACTGTAGGGTCGGCTCAATAGGGACATGCGTGGTGCCTACTGGGGCCAGCCACTGGGTGAGCTGAGTGAGCCCTTACGTCTTCGCCATCTCTGATGGTGCTAGCTTGGCAGAGGTGGGGGTCGGAACGTAGTGCTAGCCAGTTGGCAATTCAGATAGCTTGCCAAGCATGTGAGCCCTCAGGTGAATCCTCAGGTTCCATGCACATACCCTCAAAAGTTGGGCCCAAGGAAAGTGGAGTGTGAGATGAGATGAGGGACATGTGTGAAGACTTCCCAGCCGAGCACATGAGCAAGCTCAGACTCCTTATGCCCCCTCCCCCTATGTCCGCCCCCCTATCTCCGCCCTCCCCATCTCCCCTCCGCCCCCCTCGCTCTTTCCCCCTCATGCCCCTCTCGACCTTATGTAATCCCTCAACGGAGCGCAGAGCGATGCGGGAGGAGCGGCGCAGCCAGTCGATTCTGATCAGCGGGGAGAGCGGGGCGGGCAAGACGGAGACAACGAAGCTGGTGATGGAGTACCTGGCGTCCGTGGGGGGGCGCGCTGACAGCGACGGGGAGAGGAGCATCGAGAACCAAGTGCTGGAGGTGAGAACCAAGTCCTGGAGGTGAGCGAGAGGGGGGACGGGCTTTCAAGAATCTTGGGGCGAGACTTCAGAGGGGGGAGGAGGGGCAGGGCTGTGGAAACAGGAGGGGTGGGGGTGGGTGGGGGGAGTGGAGATAAAGGGGGAGAAAGGGGTGAGGACGGGCTGGGATGCAGGGCAGCGGGCAAGTTGGAGGCAAGGCAGCGAAGCTGCTGATGGAGGCCGTGGGGGGCCGTGCGGACAGTGATGGAAAGCGCAGCACTGGTACCCAAGTGCTGGTGGTGAGATGGGGGCGGGACTACGACGTTCCTGAAATGAGGTGAGAGGGGCACTGAGAAGCAATCAAGCAAATGGTGGAGGTGTTAAGGGGGAGGGGGGGAGGATTCGTGGGAGAGGCAGTGGCAGAAAGAAGCAGAGACAGGAGCAGAGGCAAGCAGAGAGCAAGGCAGGGGCAGACAGGAAGAGGAAAGTGAGTGACGTGCCAGTAGGCAACGGCTGGAGGCAGATTAGTGGCGTGGCAACGACAATGATGAAGTCACGAGGTGCAGCGCAAGACAGGCATGCGAGGCAAGAGGGCTGAGACGGGCGAGGTTGTGTGAGGCAGATTGGAATGTTGCAGCACTTTGTCTTATTCCACCACGATGCCATTCTTCTCCTTGCCTGCCCTTCTCTTCGCTTCTTGATTCAGAATTTGAAACCCACTCCCACTCCCTACTCCAATGTTCCACTCCTTCCCAACATTGGAACAGTTCTCTTTTGTTCTTCCGCTCCCATCCCCCCTTCCCCTCCCTCTCACGCTCTTCTAATCTTCCTGCAATTGCCCCGCAACAGTCCAACCCTCTGCTGGAAGCGTTTGGGAATGCCAAGACTGTGCGCAATGACAACTCCAGGTGGGACGTGGTGCAGGGAGATGTACAGGAGGGAAATGAGTGCAGGGGGACGAGTAAAGGGGGATGAGTTCCAGGGGGAAGAAGATATGGGGGAAGAGTGCGAGGTGGCAGGTGTGTGGTGTGGCGATGTATGTATCCAGTCCAGGCAGTGGGGGATTCACTTCACTTTCACCTCACGTTGAGCCTTTGAGCACAAGTAGATGCATGTCGTCCTTCTCCTTCCTTCCGTACCTTGGCCCCGCATCATTCACCCTCCTTCATCCACTGCACTGCCCCTGCCTTCCTTGCCCCTGCCGCCCTGCCTGTGTCGTCCACCCTCTCCCTCACACCACCCTGTGTGCTGGCTGGGCGCCAGTCGCTTTGGCAAGGACATAGACATCCACTTTGCCCAGCGCGGCCACATCGAGCATTCACGGCACCCTTCTTTTCCCTTCCGTTCCTTCCTTTCCCCGCCGTCCTCTGCCCCCCACCCGTGCCACCAGTCCCGTCAGCAAGTTAATAGAGATTCAGTTTGATGAGCGAGGCCGTATGTCATCAGTCGAGCACTCACAGCACCCTTATTCTCCCTTCCCTGCCTTCCTCTGCCACCCACATGTGCTACCAGTCGTTTTGGCAAGTTCATAGAGATCCAGTTTGACGAGCGGGGCCGTGTGTCAGGGGCAGCCATCCGGTCGTACCTGTTGGAGCGGTCGAGAGTCGTGCAGATCGCCGACCCCGAGAGGAACTACCACTGCTTCTACCAGCTCTGTGATGGGGCCAGCCCTGAGGTCAGTCGCAGGCCGCCTCTGCTGCTCAGGTCGCGGCTCTCTTCGCTTCTCTCTCACCTTCCCCGGTCGTTTATCCCTTGTTCTTGTAATTGTCCCCCCCCCCTTTCTTTTTGTAATTACCCCTCCCTGCTGCACCCCTCCTTCCTGCACCCCTCCCTGCCATACTCCTCGCTGTTCCCCGGGCCCCAACAGCATGCAGAAATTCCACTCTACCAGAGCCGCCGCTTCAATCTCGGTTGTCCCTGCTGTCCCTAGCTCCCTCACTCTCCCAACTTGCTCTATCTCTTCTCTCCATGCCATGTGCTGGCAGGAGGCGGAGCTGCTGAAGTTGCCCCCGGGCCCCAACAGGGCGCATCACTTCCACTACCTCAGCCGGACCCGCTGCTTCGATCCCTGCTGTTCCTCACTACCTTAACCTTGCAACGTGCCCTATCTCTCTCTCTTGCATGCACTGGCAGGAGGCGGAGCTCCTAAAGCTCCCACCCGGCCCCAACAGGGCGCAGCACTTCCACTACCTGAACCAGAGCCGGTGCTTCGAGCTGCAGGGCAAGTCCAGCAACGCCGAGGAGTATGGCAAGACCCGCAGTGCCATGCGCGTCATTGGCATCTCCGACGACGAGCAGGTGTGTGGGCGTGTGCTTGTGTGTGTGCTTGTGAGTATGTATGTGTGTGTGTATGTGTGTGTGTGTGTGTGTGTGTGTGTGTGTGTGTGTGTGCGTGTGCGTGCGCGCGCGCGCGCGAGTTTTGTTACGTGGAGCGTGACAGACACCCACCCACCAGTGGAGTAGAAAGAATGAGGACAATTTCCCCCATTCCCCTCCCTACCACCTGTCCATCCTGCGCTGCGCTTACGAGCAGCGGTGCTCCATCTGGGCAACGTGGAGTTCAGGAAGAAGAGCGACTACCCCCCTCCCCCTCCCAACCCGAAACCCTGACCTTAAACCCTGAAACCCGTCGTTAAACCCTATCCCTGCTTGGTGTTGCATCTGGGCAAGGTGGAGTGCAGGGAGAAGGGTGACAAGCTACTTCCCTCCCTCCTTGCTGCCCCCACCACCCAGTCCCCACTCACCCCTCCCCTCACTCCCTTGCTCGCCGCCCACTCCATCCTCCCACCAGCTATCCATCTTGCGCCTACTCGCGGCAGTGCTGCATTTGGAAAACGTTAAGTTCAGGGAGAAGGGCAACACTGCTCCCTCCCTTCCTGTCCCCTAATCTCCCCCTTTCCGTCCGTCAGATGTCCATCCTGCGCCTACTAGCAGCGGTGCTGCATCTGGGAAACGTGGAGTTCAGGGAGAAGGGCGACAAGCTGCGCATCGCCAAGCACGCCGAATCCTCCCTCGACACCGTCGCCTCGCTCCTCTCGTACGTCTCTCCCCCCCACCCCACCCCACCACCATCCCTCTCAAACGCACCTCGGACGGTTACCATCTTCTCCAAATCCCTCACTCTTGCCATAGAAAGCTCCAAAGATTACTGTGCACGGTGAAGTGCAAGGTGGGGCTGCTGTCGCCTCTCAGTTGGCACCACACCACACCACACCACACCACACCTCAAAAGTCAACTCACACATGCACGCGCTCTTGTCTATTGTGCGACCCTCAGGTGCGACAACAAGAGGCTGCAGGACTCGCTGTGCACGGGTGAAGCGCAAGGTTGCTCTCAAAACCCCTCACCCCACTCCACGTCTCGCCCCTTCAATCGCTTCCTCCCTTCTCCCCGTCTTGCCGTGTCCCCTGCAGGTGCGACCGCAAGAAGCTGCAGGACTCGCTGTGCACGGTGAAGCGCAAGGTGGGGGGGGAGACGATCAAGAGCGCTCTCGACGTCAAGGCTGCCACTGTCAGGCGTGACACGCTCGCTAAGACCCTCTACTCCAAGCTCTTTGACTGGTCAGTCTTTTGGTTGTACGGCCAAGGCTTGCCTCTAGTGAGCTCAACAACACCAAGTGACCCCCTATTGTTGGGTTTGGTTCACAATGATTGGGTTTCCAGTAATGTTGGGCACCATCCGACGCACGTTATTCTCCAGCCAACTTACTGGACGGGGGCAGCAATAACTGAGCCAAGCCCATTACCCCAGCCACCCCGCCATCCATCATCTTTCCCACGTAAGCCCTTATAAATGATTATCCTAGCGAATTCAATTCGACTTCCATTTCATGCATGTCTTCAGCACTGGGAGATGTGACCGCCTCACATGCCCAGGCCCAGCCACCCTACATCACTCTCCCTCAACCGCGCCTCACTCCCCCCCCTTCCGTCCCCCTTAACGCTCCCTCTCTCCTCCCTTTTTGTCCCACCCCTTGTCCACCCGGCCCCTCCAGGATCGTGCAGAAGGTGAACAGGTCCATGGGGCAGGACCCCAGGGCGAACAGTTGGTACACCCATCTTTCACCCCTCCTCACCGCATCCCACATCCCAACACCCCTCTCCCTTCTCAATGCAGGATCGTGCAGAAGGTGAACAGCTCCATAGGGCAGGACCCCAGGGCCATGGCCATCATCGGCGTGCTTGATATCTACGGCTTCGAGCACTTCAAGATCAACAGGTGCGATGAGAGGAGAGGAAAGCACTTCAAGATCAACAGGTGACGTGAGAGGAGAGGAAAGCACTTCAAGATCAACAGGTGACGTGAGAGGAGAGGAAAGCACTTCAAGATCAACAGGTGCGAGCGATGATAGGAGAGGAAAGCACTTCAAGATCAACAGGTGACGTGAGAGGAGAGGAAAGCACTTCAAGATCAACAGGTGACGTGAGAGGAGAGGAAAGCACTTCAAGATCAACAGGTGACGTGAGAGGAGAGGAAAGCACTTCAAGATCAACAGGTGACGTGAGAGGAGAGGAAAGCACTTCAAGATCAACAGGTGACGTGAGAGGAGAGGAAAGCACTTCAAGATCAACAGGTGACGTGAGAGGAGAGGAAAGCACTTCAAGATCAACAGGTGACGTGAGAGGAGAGGAAAGCACTTCAAGATCAACAGGTGATGTGAGAGGAGAGGAAAGCACTTCAAGATCAACAGGTGCGATGATAGGAGAGGAAAGCACTTCAAGATCAACAGGTGACGTGAGAGGAGAGGAAAGCACTTCAAGATCAACAGGTGACGTGAGAGGAGAGGAAAGCACTTCAAGATCAACAGGTGACGTGAGAGGAGAGGAAAGCACTTCAAGATCAACAGGTGACGTGAGAGGAGAGGAAAGCACTTCAAGATCAACAGGTGACGTGAGAGGAGAGGAAAGCACTTCAAGATCAACAGGTGACGTGAGAGGAGAGGAAAGCACTTCAAGATCAACAGGTGCGATGATAGGAGAGGAAAGCACTTCAAGATCAACAGGTGACGTGAGAGGAGAGGAAAGCACTTCAAGATCAACAGGTGACGTGAGAGGAGAGGAAAGCACTTCAAGATCAACAGGTGACGTGAGAGGAGAGGAAAGCACTTCAAGATCAACAGGTGACGTGAGAGGAGAGGAAAGCACTTCAAGATCAACAGGTGACGTGAGAGGAGAGGAAAGCACTTCAAGATCAACAGGTGACGTGAGAGGAGAGGAAAGCACTTCAAGATCAACAGGTGACGTGAGAGGAGAGGAAAGCACTTCAAGATCAACAGGTGACGTGAGAGGAGAGGAAAGCACTTCAAGATCAACAGGTGACGTGAGAGGAGAGGAAAGCACTTCAAGATCAACAGGTGACGTGAGAGGAGAGGAAAGCACTTCAAGATCAACAGGTGACGTGAGAGGAGAGGAAAGCACTTCAAGATCAACAGGTGCGATGATAGGAGAGGAAAGCACTTCAAGATCAACAGGTGACGTGAGAGGAGAGGAAAGCACTTCAAGATCAACAGGTGACGTGAGAGGAGAGGAAAGCACTTCAAGATCAACAGGTGACGTGAGAGGAGAGGAAAGCACTTCAAGATCAACAGGTGACGTGAGAGGAGAGGAAAGCACTTCAAGATCAACAGGTGCGACGAGAGGAGAGGAAAGCACTTCAAGATCAACAGGTGACGTGAGAGGAGAGGAAAGCACTTCAAGATCAACAGGTGACGTGAGAGGAGAGGAAAGCACTTCAAGATCAACAGGTGACGTGAGAGGAGAGGAAAGCACTTCAAGATCAACAGGTGACGTGAGAGGAGAGGAAAGCACTTCAAGATCAACAGGTGCGATGATAGGAGAGGAAAGCACTTCAAGATCAACAGGTGACGTGAGAGGAGAGGAAAGCACTTCAAGATCAACAGGTGACGTGAGAGGAGAGGAAAGCACTTCAAGATCAACAGGTGACGTGAGAGGAGAGGAAAGCACTTCAAGATCAACAGGTGACGTGAGAGGAGAGGAAAGCACTTCAAGATCAACAGGTGCGATGATAGGAGAGGAAAGCACTTCAAGATCAACAGGTGACGTGAGAGGAGAGGAAAGCACTTCAAGATCAACAGGTGACGTGAGAGGAGAGGAAAGCACTTCAAGATCAACAGGTGACGTGAGAGGAGAGGAAAGCACTTCAAGATCAACAGGTGACGTGAGAGGAGAGGAAAGCACTTCAAGATCAACAGGTGACGTGAGAGGAGAGGAAAGCACTTCAAGATCAACAGGTGACGTGAGAGGAGAGGAAAGCACTTCAAGATCAACAGGTGACGTGAGAGGAGAGGAAAGCACTTCAAGATCAACAGGTGACGTGAGAGGAGAGGAAAGCACTTCAAGATCAACAGGTGACGTGAGAGGAGAGGAAAGCACTTCAAGATCAACAGGTGACGTGAGAGGAGAGGAAAGCACTTCAAGATCAACAGGTGACGTGAGAGGAGAGGAAAGCACTTCAAGATCAACAGGTGACGTGAGAGGAGAGGAAAGCACTTCAAGATCAACAGGTGACGTGAGAGGAGAGGAAAGCACTTCAAGATCAACAGGTGACGTGAGAGGAGAGGAGAGCACTTCAAGGTCGGTGAGAGATCCACTCTTCTGCTTACTCAGTTCCTTCATCCCCACCACCCTTTCCCAATAGCCCCCCTTTCCGCCCACACCCACTTCTCTCTTCCTCCTTCCCTTTCTGTCCGTTCTCCCTCCACCTGCTTTTGCCTCTTCTCCCTCCTTCCCTTTCTCCCCTTCTTCCGTGCACCGTCATCCATGCGCTGTGCTGGCCACCCCATTCGTCTCCAAACCCCTCTTCTTCCCTCCCCCCACTGAACCCCCCCTCTCTCCACTCATCTTACCTCCATGCCCCCCCAACAGCTTTGAGCAGTTCTGCATCAATCTTGCCAATGAGAAACTGCAGCAGCATTTCAACCAGGTGAGGCGTTTCAACCAGGTGAGGCGTTTCAGCCAGGTGAGGCGTTTCAACCAGGTGAGGCGTTTCAACCAGGTGAGGCGTTTCAACCAGGTGAGGCGTTTCAACCAGGTGAGGCGTTTCAACCAGGTAGGGCGTTTCAACCAGGTGGGTGGGGCGTTTCAACCACGTGGGGCGTTTCAACCAGGTGGGTCGTTTCAACCAGGTGAGGCGTTTCAACCAGGTGAGGCGTTTCAACCAGGTGGGGCGTTTCAACCAGGTGGGGCATTTCAACCAGGTGGGTCATTTCAACCAGGAAATGCGTCTCAAGAAGGTGAGGCGTGTTTCGCGACAGGCCAGCTGGAAAGACTCATGTGCTTTTGTGGGCAGCTGTACTAAGCACCGCGGAACTTGCACTTAATAGGTAACAGGGCAAAGTGCTCTTACCAGAATACATATCAGATCCCATGCTTTAGACCCGAACCATTTTTTATTCGGAATTTTCCAGTTTTCATGGTCCGTAATCGGGTAAAAAAAATGCGTGCGTTTGCTTGTGCCCTATCTACCCGTCTTCTACCCCCCCTTCCTCTTGACCACCAGCACGTGTTGAAGCTGGAGCAGGAGGAGTACGAGAAGGAGCAGATTAACTGGAGCTACATCAACTTCCGTGACAACCAGGACGTGCTCGACCTCATAGAGGGGGTGAGGGGCGTGAGGGGCGTGAGGGGCGTGAGGGGCGTGAGGGGCGTGAGGGGCGTGAGGGGCGTGAGGGTTTGATTGGCAGGACTGTGGGGCAGAAACGTAGTAGTGGGGTGAGAAGCTGGATGGGTGTGTCTGGACGGACAACCGGGATGTGGAGGACCTCATTGAACCGCTGAGGGAGGGGCGTGAGGGACACACTGGAGTGGGGGTGAGGGGCATGGTCGGTGGCACTAGGTGGGGGAAGGGATGGGTGACGCATAGATGGACGGGGGGGGGAGTGAACACTTTAGAGTAGAGGGTAAGTGGCACTTGTCGAGCGAGTCACATGGAGATGGTGAAGATCAGATCAAATCAGACATGATGCATGCGCTCACTCCTAGGGGTGCGATATATTTCAAATCCACTCAACCCTTCCTCCCCTCTTCCCCTTTTCCTTGCGCACTGCGCCCTGGCTCCGCCCATGTGCCCGCACAACAGGACAAGGGCATACTCAGCATCCTCGACTCTGCCTGGTACGTCCCCCCCCCTCACCCCATACCTCCATTCGCCTTCCCTTCCCCCACCTGCATTCCCCTCTTTGGATCTGCAAACTCGTGAGCTCACAAAATCTCCGATCCGTGGGGATCGATGGGGGAAGTTGCGGATGCGCGCAGGCAGTGATTGAAGGGGCAGGTTGGTCCACCCAAAGCGACATCGAGCTCGAGGTCCAACGAGCGAGTTGGGTATATCTGGCCGGGGCTTATTTGACCCGAACCCGCGTCGGGCCGACCTGGCCAGGAAGGGTCGATTTGGGCCGGGTAATTGCTTACCCCCACCCGTCGTCTCAACCCCCCCACACCTCTGCTCTTCCTCCTCTCTCTCCCACACAATGCTATCCCCATTCTCTACATGATATTCCCCCCCACTCTTCACCCTCCCAGCCGCCTGGCGCAGGCCAGGCTTCACCCAGTCGCTGCTCATTGCCTTTCTGCATCACGATTGCTTCTCTTCCTTCTTCCTCCCCCCTGCGCCTCTTTCCCATCCCTCTTGCGCCACCCTCCCTCCTCTCCCCTCAGCCACCTTGCTGTGCGATGCCTTCCTTCCCATCTTTCCTTCACCCCCTTCCAATCCCCCCTTCCAGCCGCCTGGCGCAATCCACTGCCGAGGGCTACTGTGTCGCTGTACGGCGCCTTCCTCCAGCACGACCACTTCTCTTCCCCCTTCCTTCCCCCACCTTACCTCTTCCTTTCCCTACTCTTCCCCCCCCTCCCCTCCTCCCCCTTTCGCTCCCTTCGCCCTTCCAGCCGCCTGGCGCAGTCAACAGCGGAGGGCTTTACCCTATCGCTGTACGACGCCTTCCTCCGCCACGACCGCTTCTCCAAGTCCAAGGGCTCCGTCACTGACTTCACTCTCGAGCACTACGCCGGGCAGGTGGGTGGGGCGGACTGACTGGAAGGTCAATCAACGTGACCTTTGAGTCGACCCAAACGTATTTTCCAAACCCAACAGCTCCGTCACCGTCTTCACTCTTGAGCACAGTGTGGGGTGGGGCAGGTGGTGGGTGGGGCTCTGTGCTGGGCACTACGGGCCGGGCAGGTCAGTCTGTTCTGTGGGACCCTGGATTCCACGGCCTGACCCTGCACACGCGCTGGCCTGGCCTGGCCCTGGATGCGTGCCGCGCTGGCCCTGGAATTTAGGGCCTGGAGGCTCCAATCCCATGTTCTCCCATGTCACTCGCCCCCCCTCTCCCTCACTCACTCCATCTTACCCTCCATTCCTCCAACTCCATACTTCCCTCCCCTTTCTCATGAGCACGCCAGGTGAAGTACAGCACGGCGGAGTTCATAAGCAAGAACATGGACGCGGTGGTATCAGAGCACGAGGTGCTGCTGCAGAAGTCCACCGACCCCTTTGTGGCCGCGCTCTTCCCGCCCGCACCGCCCGACGACAAGGCCGGCAAGGCCACCAGCAAGTTCGCCTCGCTGGGCCGCTCCTTCAAGGTGCGCACTAGCCGTCCAACAATCCAACTAACCATCCAAACACACACCTGTGTGCCCTGCATGGTTCAAGTTCATGCCTCCGAACGCTCCGGGTGGCTCGGGCAAGTGCTGGGTGGGAAGTGGCAGAAGCTGCTGATATGGCAAGCTTATGGGCTTCTCTTTCAATGCACATTTTGCTCAGTCTTGCAGTGCATTTTCTCCTTACACCACCCATTTTCTCTCCTCCATCCCTCTTTCTCGCCCCCTGCCTTTGCCCTCGCCCCAACCCCTCGTTACCAGCAACAACTGGCACAGCTGATGGAGACACTCAACCGCACTGAACCGCACTACATCCGGTGCATCAAGCCGAACGCCAAGAGTCGGCCGGGCATGTTTGAGCGCGCCATGGTCACGGACCAGCTGCGCTCGGGAGTGAGTTGGCAAGGGCATAGTATCCAGTGGCTTAGTAGGTAGATAGATTGTAGCATTCCTGAGCAAGCCATGTCACACCGATCAGCTGCGGTCGGGAGTGAGTTAGTACCCAGTGGGATCATTAGACAATATTCCCTTGGTACCGCTGAAGTGAGTGAGCGTGCGCTGGTCATTGACCAGCTGCGGTCGGGAGTGAGATGGGGGCGCGGGGTTGGAGGCCATCCGCATGTGCTCAGTAGGCTATTTCACACACCGCGCGTTCGAGTTTTTTTTAGCACTCTGTGCCAGTGCTCCCTCTGTGCCTATCCCCTTGTGTACCCTTGCTTCCCCCGTTCCCCCCTTACCTGTGCGCGGCCAGGGAGTGCTGGAGGCCATCCGTATGTGCTCAGCAGCACGTTACAACATCTGCCGCACATTGGACGGCTTTGTTGACCACTTTGTGCCCGGGCACCCTCTCTCCGCATGCCATCCGCACTCTGTGCCCTTACTCTTCCCTCCCCCTCCTCTTACCTGTGTGCGGCCAGGGAGTGCTAGAGGCCATCCGCATGTGCTCCGCCGGCTACCCCACTCGTCGCACCTTTGAGGACTTTGTCGACCGCTTTGCTCTGCTGCTGCCCTCGCTGCTCGACCAGGAGTGGGTGCTCTCCTCTGCCTCCCCCCTCCTTTCATCTCCACTCCCCTCTTTTTCTCTCCTCTCCCCTCCTCTTATCTCTCTCTTCCCACCCGTTCCTCCTCTCCACCATACTCCTCTCTCCGCCTCTCATCAAGAAGACGTAGCTGAACCGAACCTCGTGTGTGTGAAGCTTCTCACTTGGTTCCGTTCTGCATCTCCTCCGCTCAGCTCACCGCCCGCGCACCTCTCCAGCACGTTGACCTCTCCAGCACGTTGACCTCTCCAGCACGTTGACCTCTCCAGCACGTTGACCTCTCCAGCACGTTGACCTCTCCAGAAGGGAACTCTCCGCCCTTCTTCCTCTGTCCTCGCCATTCCCCTCTTTGATCTGCAACTCTCCCCTCCTCTCCCTTCCTCCTCCTCTCTCCTCCTCTTTCCTCCTCCTCTCTCTTCTCTTCTCCTTTCCTCCTCTCCTCAGGGGGCGTTTGAGTCGACCCAAAGGCACCCCTCACCCCTCCTTCCCCCCCAAAACCTGACCCCTTTCCCCCTCTCCTCCCTCTTCTCTCTGCCCCCTCGCAGCATGTCAGACGCGGAGTATGTGGAGGCGCTGCTCAATCATTCACAGTTGGCGTTTCAGCAGGCTCAAAAGCCGACCCCCTTTCTCCCCCTGCCCACACCTCTCGTCCCTCTCCCCAGCTTGTCAGACGTGGAGTATGTGGAGGCGCTGCTCAAGCACGCCAAGCTCGAGAACTACCAGGTGCCCACTCAGATGGTTCTTCAGGTCACACTAACCTTCGGTTCAGGTCAACAGATTAGGTGATTGAATCACTAGTCTCTCTGTTTTCCCACACAACCACCCACCCCATACATATACATATTACATATACATGTATAAAATGTGTGTGTGTGCGCGCGCGCGCGCGCGCGTGTGTGTGTGTGTGGTGGGGTGTGTGTGTGTGTGTGTGTGTGTGTGCGCGTGCGTGCGTGCGTGCGTGCGCGCGCGCGCGCGCGCGTGTGTGTGTGTGTGTGTGTGTGTGCGTTCTTGCGGGTAGGGCAGGACTAAGTAAGGTGTCCCTGCGGGTGCGGCAGATGATAGTTTGTTTGTTCATCCCCCTCAATCCCCTCCCCTATCACCTCCCCGTCCCTCCCTCCCGCATGCAGATCGGGCTGACCAAGGTGTTCCTGCGGGCGGGGCAGATGGCGCTGCTGCAGAGCATGCGCCTGGACGCCATGAACGAAGCTGCCAGGAAGATTCAGCGCGCCACGCGGCACTTCCTCTTCATGCGCCACCGCAGGCGCGCCGCCCTGCTCATCCAGACGCACTGGCGAGGTGAGTCAGTGCGGTGTGGTGGGGTGCGGTGTGAGATGCTCATCCAGACACACTGGCGAGGTGAGATTTGCAGTGCGGTGGTGGCATGAAGATCAATGGTAGGTAGGGCGGGAAAAGCCATGCAAGGGAAGTGGAGGAAGAGCCAACTCACGTGTCACAGGTGCCTGAGCGAGCAGCTCGCTTGGTTGGTCACGATAACGGCCCGTGTATAAGGGCCTTGCCGAGGCGGGAAGGTTTGAGGTTTGCCGATCCTGAGTTGCACCAAGCCTGCTCAACGAGCCTTGTGACCATTGGCGGTGCCCTGGAGTCGTGAACAGGCCCAGCCAAGCTGCAGGGAGCTCTTTGCAAAATGCCCGCTGGCATGAGTTTGGTGGGTGTAATGCCTCCCGTACCCCTGGCCTTGCATGGGGCGTGCCGTCACCCGCCCATGTCTTTGCGAGGCGACTAGACGCAGGCAGTCAGCAACAGCTGACTGACTTGCAGCAGCAGCAGCTCTGCTTGTCACACTCTCTCTTTTCTTGAACCTCAGCTGTTCCTCCCCCACCGTGTAGTCTTCTCATCCCTTACTTGCCTTTCCTCCCCCTTTCCCCCTCTCTTCCGCCCCCTTGCCTATCCCCGCCAGGCCACTGTGCGCGCGCGTCATACCAGCAGCTGCGGAGGAATGTGGCAGCGACAACCATCCAGGCAGCAGAGAGAGGGCGGCAGCAGCGCCTGCGCTTCCTGCACCTGCGCCACGCCGCTGTGGTGGTGCAGGCCGCTGTGCGCATGCACCTCTGCCGCACCGCCTACATCAACACGCGCCGCCGCCTGGCCGCCACGCGCATTCAGGTGCGTTGCAGCACAAGGCACGCTGCTGTCTGTCGCGATGCAGCGGTGTGAGAATCCTGCGGTGTGCCTGCAGTGCAGAACCCTTCAGAATCCCTTGGAGCACTGGAAGCGATACTCTCCGCCGTGTCGAGCCTTGTGTGCCACCCCCCGTCCCTCCCTCTCACGACGCCCCCCTGCACTGCAGAGCACGTGGCGAGGGTACATGCACAGGCGGCCATGGAGGGCGCTCAAGCACATGCTGGCGGGTAGAGTGGCGCGCCTCCGACTGCACAACCTCAAGCTCGTCAGTCATTCCGTCCCCCTGCTCTCGCCATCCATACTAACCAATCCCCCCTGTTCTCTTCCTTTTCCTTGCCTTTCTGTTTCTCCTGCACTGCTTACGCCTCTCACCATCCATACCAACCAATCCCCCTCCCTGCCTCCCTTTCTGATCCTTTCTGCTTCTCCTGCTCTGCTCATGCCTAGGAGCGGGCGCCTTTCAGCATCCATACCAACCACGGTTCCCCTTCCCCCTTTTCTTGCCTTCCCTGCTCGTCCTGTACTCCCCCCACTGCCAGGAGGCGAGTCGGCAGGCGGAGTTGGCGCCGCCGCGCAAGAAGACAGATGTGGCCATCGATACCATCCGCATGATGATGCTCCGAGTCATGCGGGTGAGCGGAGAGGGGTTTGGTGACTGAGAATTATGTGTGAACGACGTTCTTTATATTTTTTTTATAGCAGCTCCAATGTCGCTGGTGATGCGGTTGATGTGGTGGATGATGGGGTTGAGAGCGATGCGAGTGACGCAGCGAGAGTGGGCGTGGTGTGACAGTGCGCGTGATGTAACAGGGGAGTCACCTACACACACACACACGCTGAATTCTTCTCCATTTTATCCACGACTTGCTTTTCGCTTTTTGAGGCGACTCAAAAGCATTTCACTTGACACCTTGCGACCCTTTTGACACACCCCTTCCCTTCTGGCCTGCACTGCACCCGTATTCTTTCCCTCTCCCATCTTCTCTCGCACCTCTCCTCTCCCTCCTCACCTTCAACTATTTATAATACTACTATACCACTTGCCCGCCTCATCGCCTCCTCCCCTTCGCAGGATAAGGCCGAAAAAAGCCGTGCGAACTCAGAGCGCCAGCTGGCAGAGGTGCGTGCTGAGCTGGAGCGGACCAAGAAGGAGCTGGCAGGCAAGGCGCATGAGGTGGCGCGGCTGGTGGGGCAGCTGGAGCAGGAGCAGCAGCGGGCGGAGCAGGCAGAGGAGCGGTTGGAGGAGCTGCTGAGGGAGCAGGACAGGGAGCGGGAGGAGGGGCGGGAGCGAGTGCTGCACGTGGCATCTGTGGCCTCTCACAAAGCAGCAGCAGGCGGAGTAGGAGGAGGAGCAGCAGGGCCCCTCAGCAGCCTTCCTTCCTTCGGCGGGTCAGGCTTCTCGTCGTCCTCCTCCTCGCCCTCTGCTGCTGCCGCTGCCGTGGCTGCCATAGCAGGGGGCGCGCTGGGAGTGATGGTGGACAAGCAGGTGGCGTCGCAGCAGGGCGGTGGAAGAGGCGGCAATCTGGGGGTGCCAGAGGGGTCCAGGATCCTCGCGCGCATGGCGTCAAGAAGGCACCCCTCGCCGCACACGCCTGCCAGTCACCCCTCGTGGGAGGAAACCGCTGCTGCCGCTGCTGCTGGCGGTGCTGCGGGCGGTGCGAGTGCTGCTCTCACCGGCTCCCCGTCCTTCTCCTCCTCCTCCAGTCGCTCCTCGCCCGTCCCTCCCCTGCCTCCCTCCTCCGTGGCTTCCCCCCCTGGCAGCGGTGGCGGGGGTGGCATGGCGGCAGCAGCGGCGGCAGCGGTGGCAGCGATGGACAGCGCAGCAGCGGCCAGGGTGGCAGCGACGGGGGCAGGGGCAGCGGCAGGAGGGGACGGCACGCACGACGGTGGGCACAGGGGCCATGGCGGTGTGGCGGAGGGCCATCATCTGCCGAGCATACAGGAGACGGCGTCACGGGAGGAGGGCGAGGAGAAGAAGGTGGTTGCTGTCAGCCGGACCAGCAGCGGCGGCAGCGGCACCGGCGAGTTTGGTGGCAGCAGCGGGGGGCTGAGGCACGTGCGGTTCCCATCCCTTGGCCCGGAGGAGAGCGAGGCAGAGGCTGGGTACAATCGGGCGAGCACGCTGCCTGTGGGGAGGAGCATGCTACGGCAGCAGTCCATGGTGAAGACCCTCAAACCCGCTGCCAACGGCGATGCTGCTGGGGGCTCTGGCGGCGCAACCGACGGTGCAGATGCACGGCTGGCGAGGATCCGACGGCTGCAGTCGTCGAACCCGCGGATGGGCGGAGGAGGAGGAGCAGGGGGGGAGGGTGGTGGCGGGCCGGGAGTGCCGCGGCCGCTGGTGTCGGCCAAGTCGCTCACCCGCGACGAGGCCGTGCGCATGCTGGCTGTCGCCCAGCGAGATGCAGAGGAGGCGCTCAAGGTGAGGGGGGCGCACAAGGTGAGGGGGGCGCACAAGGTGAGGGGGGCGCACAAGGTGAGGGCAAGGTGAGGGGGGGCTTATAAGGAGACAGTTGGTATGACAAGGGGGTTTCGTAAGGCTGCATAGTCCCCTTCCTACTCTCTCTCGTCCCCCTTCCCCCTTTAACCCTCAGCCCCGTCCCTCTTCTGCTTCTGACTCTCTAATCCGCCATCTCCCTCTCCACCTCGCCTCCCTCCCCTCATCCCCCCTGCCCTTCTTCCTTCCCCTGATCCCTCCCCCTGCCTCCCCTGTCAGCTGAAGGAGGAGAGGCGGCAGCTGCAGGTGCGGTACCGGGAGGCGGTGGCGGCAGCGGAGGCGGCGCTGGCGGCGGCAGCGGAGGAGCGCGAGCGGGTGGGCGAGCTGCAGCGGTTGGTGGAGGGGAAGGACGAGGAGATCAGGGAGCTCACCGACAAGAACCAGGAGCTGCAGCTCGCCCTCACCCTGTCAGTCACCGCTGCAGTGCGCTGTTGCTCGCCCACACCAGCTCCAACCGCAGGCATCAACCGTTTCCCTCACACCCACCTACCACCACCACCTCGTACTTCTCTTCACCCCTGCTCGCTCACCATTCCCATATCTGGCATCCCACCCCCCCACCCCCCCTCCCCCCTCTCTCCCTCCCACCCCAATCGCAGCAAGGCGCGAGAGGTGCGCACGCTCAGCCAGAGGCTGCTGGCATCGCAGGCAGAGAGCGAGACAGAGGAGATGCCCGTCGACAAGCAGCAGGTGCGTGCCGTCGACAAGCAGCAGGTGCGTGCCGTCGACAAGCAGCAGGTGCGTGCCGTCGACAAGCAGCAGGTGCGTGCCGTCGACAAGCAGCAGGTGCGTGCCGTCGACAAGCAGCAGGTGCGTGGACAAGCAGCAGGTGCGTGGACAAGCAGCAGGTGCGTGGACAAGCAGCAGGTGCGTGGACAAGCAGCAGGTGCGTGGACAAGCAGCAGGTGCGTGGACAAGCAGCAGGTGCGTGGACAAGCAGCAGGTGCGTGGACAAGCAGCAGGTGCGTGGACAAGCAGCAGGTGCGTGGACAAGCAGCAGGTGCGTGGACAAGCAGCAGGTGCGTGGACAAGCAGCAGGTGCGTGGACAAGCAGCAGGTGCGTGGACAAGCAGCAGGTGCGTGGACAAGCAGCAGGTGCGTGGACAAGCAGCAGGTGCGTGGACAAGCAGCAGGTGCGTGGACAAGCAGCAGGTGCGTGGACAAGCAGCAGGTGCGTGGACAAGCAGCAGGTGCGTGGACAAGCAGCAGGTGCGTGACCTTGTGTTCGAAGAGCTCCCATCCAATGCTCACTCCACAAGTGCCATGTGGGCATCTTCCTTTCCACCGCTCACCCCACCTGGACGACTGGCACCATCCATGTACCCCATCTCCCCTCTTCCCCCCAACGCTCCCATCCACTCTTTCCCCTTCTTTCCGACCGCCCTCTCGACTCCCTCTCCACGTGTCCCCCACGCCTCCCGCCTGCCCCCCTGACAGGAGCTGCTGCTGTCGGAGGTGGCGAGCAGCCGCTTCCCCTTCGGCCCCGAGGGGCAGCCAGTGGCGGCGTGCATGGTGTACCGCGCGCTGCTGCAGTGGGGCGCGCTGGAGGCGGAGCGCACCAACACGTTCGACCGCATCGTCGAGGCCTTCCAGCGCGGCTCAAACGACCAGCTGCTGCCCGCGCAGGCCTACTGGCTCACCAACCACGTCGTGCTCTACTACCTCGTGCAGGTCCGTGCTCCGCGGTGCAGTGCGGTGCTGTGTGATTGGACCGGTGCTGTGCTGTGCTGCTGTGCAAGCCCCCACTGGCCTTGCTCAATGCTGTGTGATTGGAGGGCTTGCACAATGCACAGCTGGTCTCGTTCCTCAGCCCGTTTTCTTTCCTCTTCCCACCCTCTCCTTCCTCCATGAAACCTGCTGTGCAAGCCCCCAATGGCAAGACATCTTGTACAGCTCTCACAGGTACCAACAGCTTGCCACCTTGCCCCCAACCATACCTTCTCTCTCGTCCTCCCTCTTCCCTCCCTCTCCCCCTTCCCCCCAACCCCCCGGCCCGCAGGTGGTGTACCAGCCGCCAGTGGAGCAGCCCGTCCAGGAGAGCTTCTCCTTCTCCTTCTTTGGCATGGCCTCCCGCCCCGCCGCCCCTGTATGTGCCACCCTCTCCATTCCCTCCACCCTCTTACCCACTCTCACTCTCAATCCCGTCTGCACTCACTTACGTTCACCCTCTCACTTCCCTCCACCTTTTCACTTCCCTCGACCCTCTCACTCTGTTCCAATCTCACTTTCCCCAACCCTCTCCCACTGCCCCTGCCCGCATGCCAGCCCAAGGCAGCGGTGGAGCGGGTGGACGTGATGCTGTTCAAGCAGCAGCTGGCGACGGGCACGGAGCGCCTCTTCGTCACCATCAGGGACGCCGCCAAGGCTCAACTCAACAGGCACTTTGCACTGCCCTCGCAGGTCGGTCGGTGGGTGGGACTATTACGGCTGCGACTTGTAATTGTGACTTGTGATTGTGACTCATGGTTGACTCTGCCTTAGCCTGTCCTCTGCTTGTTTCTACTTGCCTCTTGTCACCCCACCACCGCTCCTTCAAGCTCGCGCACAAGCTCTCCCACCCCCCTGCCCTCTCCCCTCGCACGGCTCCCAGGAGGCGGCAGTGGAAGCAGAGGGCGACCTGGCAGCCGGTGACGTGGAGGCAGGGAAGGGCGGCAAGGCGGGCGGGGCAGGGGGCAGGCGGCTGGCGCGGGCGAAGGCGAGGGCAGGGGGGCGGTCGGGGGCAGCGATGGTGCGGAAGCACGTGGTGAACTACTGGGCCAACGTGGTGGTCACTCTCAAGCAGGTGAACTACTGGGCCAACGTGGTGGTCACTCTCAAGCAGGTGAACTACTGGGCCAACGTGGTGGTCACTCTCAAGCAGGTGAACTACTGGGCCAACGTGGTGGTCACTCTCAAGCAGGTGAACTACTGGGCCAACGTGGTGGTCACTCTCAAGCAGGTGAACTACTGGGGGAATGTTATATCACATGCATATTTGCAAAACGTCGACCACTCACCGTCCACTATTCGTGTGTGTTCCGTGCACCGCTCTTGCACAAGTGACTTGGCATGGCATGTACGCCCATCCCCCCATTCCCCAACTAATCTAACGTGCCTTCCCCATCCCCTGCATCCCGCGCACACAGCAGGTGACGGCCACGCTGGCAGCGAACCACGTGCCGGCGGTGGTGGTGGATGCGCTGCTGCGACAGCTGCTCTTCTTCGTCAACGTCAAGATCGTCAACGGGTGAGCGCCCCACACACCACCGATCAGCATGCCATGACACTCAACTGCAAAACTGCACCACGCCTCCAGCAATGCAGGACGCAGATAATACCAACTTCTCCATGGCATGTCCGAAAGGCAGTGATGGCACGAATTAGGACTGACTGAGTACACAGCGCATTCTAGTAATCTCTCTGGATGATTCTCACTGTCCTTAATCCTATGAATCTGATTCTTCTTACCACCTTCTGCACCCCCTTGTGAACAGGCTGATGGTGCGGGCGCAGTGGTGTCCGTGCACGTACAGCAACGGGGAGTTGATGGAGGAGGGGTTGGGGCGGTTGGAGCAGTGGGTGCACGACGTGGAGGTGCAGCTCAAGGACGCCATGGGCGCCTCCAAGGAGCCCCTCAAGCGCGAGCTCAGACACATCCGCCAGGCCATCTACTTCCTCGTGAGCCATCTACTTCCTCGTGAGCCATCTACTTCCTCGTGAGCCATCTACTTCCTCGTGAGCCATCTACTTCCTCGTGAGCCATCTACTTCCTCGTGAGCCATCTACTTCCTCGTGAGCCATCTACTTCCTCGTGAGCCATCTACTTCCTCGTGAGCCATCTACTTCCTCGTGAGCCATCTACTTCCTCATGAGCCCCATTGCTTCCTCGTGAGCCGCCATGCCCCCACACGTGTTGGTCAACTGTTGCTTCCTCTTCTCCATGCCTTCCCCCCCTTGCATGGGACGTTATGGGTCCACATCCCATCCCTCGCCTGTGTCTGTAACTGTTGGGGATTTTTTTTTGTCGCACCACTCCCACTGCCCTCCCCAACCCTTTTGCTCCCCCGACCTACCCACACCCCAACGGCGGTCAGACGCTGGACCACAAGCCGCGGCGGTCGCTGGAGGAGATAGAGGAGCTGTGTCCGGACCTGACGCTGAACCAGCTGGTGCACATGTGCATCTGGTACGAGGACGACGCGTACGGCACCAAGGGCGTCGACCCCTCCGTCACCGAGCGCATGTGGGCGCTCATGGTGGACGACTGCCCCATGCTGCTCAAGGACGACGAGAGGTCAGCGGTGCCCCTGGGTGGGTGCGGATGGGTGTGGGTGGGTGTGGGTGGGTGTGGGTGGGCGTGGGTGGGCCACGTGTGGGCATGGATGGGCATGCACATGCTGGCATGCTTGCTGTGCTTCTATGCATGACAGCATGCCCAACACTCTTCAACTCGCCATTTCTTTCTCCCCTCCTCTTTTCCTCTCTCCCCATCCCACACGCCCTCATCCCTCCCTCCGTCAACCCCTCCCCCCACTCCACCCCCCCAGCATCCCCTTCACGGTGGACGACATAGCCCTGGCCATGCCCGCCATGCACATCGACGACTTGGAGCCGCCGCCCGAGCTGCAGCACGACCCCGCCTTCCACTTCCTCCTGCCCTACAGCGCCAGCGCCGCTGCCCCTCACAGCAACGCTGCTGCGCTCCCCTCCACGCCGTCCATGCCGGCCCTTGCCACCTCCTCCGACCGCTCCATCCACCTGCCGGTGCGCTCCGCCTCTGCCGCTGGCGACTACAGCTCCCCCGCCACCACGCCCCGTGCCGCCACCCCGTCCCCCGCACCCGCACCCGAGGCATCCTCGTTTAGCGCCTGGGACCTGCTCAGAGGGGGTGCATGGCGCCGCGCTGCACAGCAAGAATGAACGGGGAAGTGGGGTAAAGTGCTGGCAAATGGAGCACTTGGAGATTGTTCGAGTGGGAGGGAGACTGCTTGTAGTAGTGCTGTTGAAAGAATAGGGAGTATGTGTAATAGCTTCTGCTTGGAAAAGGCTGGGGAACATCTACGGTAGTTGAGAGATAGTTAGGGAGCACAAACCAGCCTTATGCTCTAACGATATGGTGTTGGGCTGAGATAGCCCCTTAGGATCTTTTCAAGGGAGAACTCTGGGTAGGATAGTGTTGTAGTAGCGGAAGCTTTAACGAAAGATTATGAACCACCTTGCGCTGGTATGTGAGGGCAAAGTAGATTGATTATAGCAAGGAAGTACAAGATTATATAGTAATACAGGGAATATGAAAGGATGCAGTTTGTAACTACTTTACTGTTGCTGTTGCGGTTCGATACAGTACGACTCGGGCAACTGCTCTGTAACGAGTCAGTTGTGTGTCCTTAACTGTCGCGCTGTATTTGTCAGGTCAAAGGTCGCTTGACCTTTGACTTTCGCGTAACCTCCAGCAACCTCTCAACCTCCGAGGGTTGACTCGCGTTTGTTTCGGTACTGCTTGCTTCGCTTCTGGTGCGATGTTTCGACACGACTGAAGCGCTTAAGATTTACTGTTTCCAACACTCCCCTTCGCTTCTGGAGTGTCGCTGCTGATGACGTGGCCCTGTCCAGTCAGCAGCATGCAGTACTCGAACTTCTGCTTTCCGAGCTTCTTGGTCAAATAGTCGGCTGCCATCTCGGACGTGGGGCAGTATGACAGCTGAAGTCTCCCCTTCTCGATCTCGTCTTTCACGAAGAAGTAGCGCAGGGCAATGTGTTTCGTCCTGTTCGCGAAGCCGTTTTTGTTGGCGATGCGAATTGCTGATTGATTGTCGCAGAACAGGGTGAAGTTGGGTAACTCAGCCAACTTTGCTTCTTCCAGCAGTTCGCGAAGATAAAGGCCTTCTTTGGTGGCTGAGCAGAGTGCGATGTATTCTGCTTCAGCTGAAGATAGCGCGATTAACTCCTGCTTGCTCGACTGCCAGGAGATAGGACCGATAGGTTCGAGGCGGTAAACGTAGCCGGTGCGTGAGCGCCTGTTGTCGGAGTCGCCGGCGTGATCGGCGTCGACGTAGCCGATTAGCTTGGTTGGTGCGGTTGCGTTCTTGTGGTAGGTTAGGCCGATCGTCGGGGTGCTGATGAAGTAGTGAAGAGCTCGGTCGAGCTCCGCCAGGTGCTCTGTTTCGGGCTTCTTGAGGTAGGTGGCGAGCTGGCTTGCGGAGTATGAGAGGTCGGGACGGCAGGTAACAGCTGCGAAGAGGAGACATCCTAGCTTCCTCTGATAGTCGCGTACGCCGGCGGGTTTGAGTAAGGTGGATTTTCCCTTGTCGGCTCCTGTCGTGTAGCGGTATGGTGTTGAGATCGCGGCCGGCGTGAGACCGAAGCGTTTGGCGATGGTGTCGGCGTACTTTTCGGCGCTGAGGTAGATCGCGTCTTCTTCTTCTCGGATGTTGAGGCCGAGGTACTGAGTGACGGTAGGCGAGACCGTGAGTGTGAGGTCTTGCTGCAGCTCCCCTTCGAACCAGGTAGTGATGCCGTCATTTGACCCGATGTAGAGGAGATCGTCCACGTAGACGATTAGTAGAACGTAGTCGTCGTTCTTCGTGAGGCGATACATCCCTTGATCGTGTGGGAGTTGCTTGAAGCCGATGCGGATGAGGCGAGCGTGTAGGTACTGTTGCCATAGTCGCGGGGCCTGTTTGATCCCGTAGAGTGATTTTAGCAGCTGGCAGACATGCGTGGAGTCTGTGTTGGAGCCGTGTGGTAGCTCCACAAAAATCTCTGCGTCAACAGGTGCGTAGAGAAAAGCATTTGCGACGTCGATTTGTCGCAGCTTCTTTTTCTTCATGGCGGCGATCGCGAGGAGAATTCGCAGTGAAGTGTGGCGGCTGACCGGAGCGAAGGTTTCGGTGAAGTCACGTCCGTGCTCCTGGTCGAAGCCGCGCACGACCCAGCGTGCTTTGAATTTGTCGATGGTGCCGTCAGCTTTCGTCTTTACACGGAAGACCCATTTTCCGGTAAGTATGGTCTTGTTTCGTGCTACGCCGATAGGAACGACCTTCCAGGTGTTGCGTTCTTCTAACGCCTTCAATTCCCTGTCCATGGCTTCGCGCCATTTTTCCCTATGCTCCCCCCCCAGAGCCTGTTGAACCGTCGCAGGCTCCTTAGGAATGTCGGCGCCGTGGACTGCGGTGATGAGGCCGAGGATTTGGAGTCCACTCTGTGTGTAGCGGGGGAGTGTGGTGTCCTCGGGATAGACTGCTTCGTCTCCAGCTTCTGGATCAGGTGCGAAGTTGGGTCCTACGCGTTCTGCTTCGTTGGTGTTGACTTCAGCAGGTGTAACGTAACCGTTGTCGGCGAAGTGGTAGTAAACTTCGGCGTTGATTGTCAGATTATGTTATTTGTCTAGCCTGCAGTGGGGTGCTCATTAGTGAGTACAACCCCTTAGGGTTTCCTATATGTATCCTGCTGCTTGCTAGTTCATCATCATTCCCATTCTCACTTCTCCAATTCTCCTTCGTATACCACAAACCCTAGTCCTAGGGCACAACCTACTACCTCCTAGTGTGGGCCTAGGCTACTAAGCCTAGGCCCCACTCCTATTGTTTCTAACATGGTATCAGAGCGAGCACGTTCCTGCCGCTTACCTCTATGGGCCCACCACCTGCTTCCGCTGCCGTAGTGTCCGCCGCGCGCCCCGTGGTGCGCGGCGGCGAAACCCTAATTTTTCATCCCGCCGCGCCCTCGAAGCGTGCGGCGGTTTTCTGCCCGCCGTGCGCCCCGAGACGCGCGATGGCGGTTTTCTGCCCGCCGTGCGCCCCGAGGCGCGCGGCGGCTCTCTGCCCCGTCGCCCCGCGTCGTTCCCGTCGCCCGCGGCCCCCCGTTCCCGTCGCCCGCGGCCCCCCCGTTCCCGTCGCCCGCGGCCCCCCGTTCCCGTCGCCCGCGGCCCCCCGTTCCCGTCGCCCGCGGCCCCCCGTTCCCGTCGCCCGCGGCCCCCCGTTCCCATCGCTCGCGGCCCCCCGTTCCCGTCGCCCGCGGCCCCCCGTTCCCGTCGCCCGCGGCCCCCCCGTTCCCGTCGCCCGCGGCCCCCGTTTCGTCGCCCCGCGCCCCCCCTTTCGTCGCCCCGCGCGGACGCCAGCGCCACGGCCAGCCGCGAGCGCCAGCGCGGCCCGTACGGACTGCGCCAGGCCAGGGCGCGCCTCGAGCCGCTCGCCACTGCAGCAGCCGCCCCTGGAGCCGCCCGCCACTGCAGCAGCCGCCCCTGGAGTCGCCCGCCACAGCAGCAGCCGCCCCTGGAGCCGCTCGCCACTGCAGCAGCCGCCCCTGGAGTCGCCCGCCACAGCAGCAGCCGCCCCTGGAGCCGCCCGCCACTGCAGCAGCCGCCCCTGGAGCCGCCCGCCACTGCAGCGGCCGCCCCTGGAGTCGCCCGCCACTGCAGCAGCCGCCCCTGGAGTCGCCCGCCACAGCAGCAGCCGCCACTGGAGCCGCCCGCCACTGCAGCAGCCGCCCCTGGAGTCGCCCGCCACAGCAGCAGCCGCCCCTGGAGCCGCCCGCCACTGCAGCAGCCTCCCCTGGAGTCGCCCGCCACAGCAGCAGCCGCCCCTGGAGCCGCCCGCCACTGCAGCAGCCGCCCCTGGAGCCGCCCGCCACTGCAGCAGCCGCCCCTGGAGTCGCCCGCCACAGCAGCAGCCGCCCCTGGAGCAGCCGCCACTGCTGCAGCTGCCCCTGGACCCGAGCAGCCGCCCCTGCAGCAGCCGCCTCTGCAGCAGCCCACGACGCCGACCCTGCAGCTGCATGCGACGCCGCTCCTGGTCCCGGTGCAGCCGCCTCCTTTTCCTGTCACCCGCAGTCTTGTTCCTCTCGTTCTGTATGTGTCTTTTCTTGCCCACTCCGTGTACGTTCGTCTTGTTCGTGTATTTGTTTGTTTTGCCTGTGTTCGTTTGTTCTACCTACCTACCTACCTACCTGCGCCCTCGTGCCTTGTGCCTTGTGCCTTGTGCTTCGTGCCTCGTGCTTCGTGCCTCGTGCCTCGTGCCTCGTGCATCGTGCGCCCTGCTCCGCGCTGTTGCTCTGCACGCGCGGTTGCCCGCGCCCTCGTGCGCCCTACCCTACCTGCTCCGCGCTGTTGCTCTGCACGCGCGGTTGCCCGCGCCCTCGTGCGCCCTACCCTACCTGCTCCGCGCTGTTGCTCTGCACGCGCGGTTGCCCGCGCCCTCGTGCGCCCTACCCTACCTGCTCCGCGCTGTTGCTCTGCACGCGCGGTTGCCCGCGCCCTCGTGCGCCCTACCCTACCTGCTCCGCGCTGTTGCTCTGCACGCGCGGTTGCCCGCGCCCTCGTGCGCCCTACCCTACCTGCTCCGCGCTGTTGCTCTGCACGCGCGGTTGCCCGCGCCCTCGTGCGCCCTACCCTACCTGCTCCGCGCTGTTGCTCTGCACGCGCGGTTGCCCGCGCCCTCGTGCGCCCTACCCTACCTGCTCCGCGCTGTTGCTCTGCACGCGCGGTTGCCCGCGCCCTCGTGCGCCCTACCCTACCTGCTCCGCGCTGTTGCTCTGCACGCGCGGTTGCCCGCGCCCTCGTGCGCCCTACCCTACCTGCTCCGCGCTGTTGCTCTGCACGCGCGGTTGCCCGCGCCCTCGTGCGCCCTACCCTACCTGCTCCGCGCTGTTGCTCTGCACGCGCGGTTGCCCGCGCCCTCGTGCGCCCTACCCTACCTGCTCCGCGCTGTTGCTCTGCACGCGCGGTTGCCCGCGCCCTCGTGCGCCCTACCCTACCTGCTCCGCGCTGTTGCTCTGCACGCGCGGTTGCCCGCGCCCTCGTGCGCCCTACCCTACCTGCTCCGCGCTGTTGCTCTGCACGCGCGGTTGCCCGCGCCCTCGTGCGCCCTACCCTACCTGCTCCGCGCTGTTGCTCTGCACGCGCGGTTGCCCGCGCCCTCGTGCGCCCTACCCTACCTGCTCCGCGCTGTTGCTCTGCACGCGCGGTTGCCCGCGCCCTCGTGCGCCCTACCCTACCTGCTCCGCGCTGTTGCTCTGCACGCGCGGTTGCCCGCGCCCTCGTGCGCCCTACCCTACCTGCTCCGCGCTGTTGCTCTGCACGCGCGGTTGCCCGCGCCCTCGTGCGCCCTACCCTACCTGCTCCGCGCTGTTGCTCTGCACGCGCGGTTGCCCGCGCCCTCGTGCGCCCTACCCTACCTGCTCCGCGCTGTTGCTCTGCACGCGCGGTTGCCCGCGCCCTCGTGCGCCCTACCCTACCTGCTCCGCGCTGTTGCTCTGCACGCGCGGTTGCCCGCGCCCTCGTGCGCCCTACCCTACCTGCTCCGCGCTGTTGCTCTGCACGCGCGGTTGCCCGCGCCCTCGTGCGCCCTACCCTACCTGCTCCGCGCTGTTGCTCTGCACGCGCGGTTGCCCGCGCCCTCGTGCGCCCTACCCTACCTGCTCCGCGCTGTTGCTCTGCACGCGCGGTTGCCCGCGCCCTCGTGCGCCCTACCCTACCTGCTCCGCGCTGTTGCTCTGCACGCGCGGTTGCCCGCGCCCTCGTGCGCCCTACCCTACCTGCTCCGCGCTGTTGCTCTGCACGCGCGGTTGCCTGCGCCCTCGTGCGCTCTCCCGCCCCGGCCCCCCCCCCCCCCCCCCCCCCCCCCCCCCCTGGGTCCCCTGGACAGGAGGGTGTGGGGGTGGCGGGTGTGGGGGTGCTCCTTGTGCGTCGCCCCTTCCTTCTCCTCCGTCTCCCACTGCTGCAGCTGCTGTCAAACATTATATGTTTATATGATTGTAGGCTGTAGTGGGTTACACCTTAGGGGGTACACTAGATTAGGGTTTACTACTTGTATCCAACTTTGTGCTAGTACAGTCATTCCTGTCCGTTCATTCTGACATGGTTTCAGAGCAGGTCCTTCGCTAGGACCGTTTTTTTTTTAAGGGCCCACCGTTCCCTACCTACCTACCTACCTAGGGCGCCTCGAACTTTTTTTTTACGGCCCCTACCTCCCGCGACCCGCGACCCGCCCCTTAAGGCCCCGTCGCGCCGCCCCTTAGCCGCTCGCGCGCGGTCTCTTTTTTTTTCCCGCGCGCGCCTTATTTCCCTCGCGCGCGGCCCGTCGCCTGCTCGCGCGCGCCCCGCAGCCGCCCGTCGCCTGCTAGCGCACGCCCCGCAGCCGCTCGTAGCCTGCTCGCGCACGCCCCGCAGCCGCCCGTCGCCTGCTCGCGCACGTCCCGCAGGCCCGCAGCCCGCTGTCGCAGCGGCCGCCCGCCCGCAGCCGCCCGTCGCCTGCTCGCGCACGCCCCGCAGCCGCCCGTCGCCTGCTAGCGCACGCCCCGCTGCCCGCAGCCGCTCGTACGCCGCTGCTTCCGCTGCTGCTTGCGCACTGCTGCCTCCCGAGCGCCGCCGCTGCCTGTGCGCCGCCGCTGCCCGTGCGCCGTCGCTGCTCCTACGCTGCCGCTGCCCGTGCGCTGCCGCTGCCCGTGCACCGCCGTTCCCAGTGCGCCGCTGCCGCCCGTGCGCTTCTGCAGCCGCCGCCCGCGAGGCACTCGCTCTCACTGTTGTTTATCTTTTAGCTACCTACTACTGCCGCTCGTGTGCCACTACGGACAGTCGACCCCGCCCGCGCCTTGCCTAGCGGCCCCGCCGGCCCCGTTGACCCTCCGCACACCTTTCCAGCGGCCTGCTTCCTACTACTACTGTTCCTACTGCTACTGTCACTATGGCTAGCCCGCCAGTTCTAGCTTTCGATGCCGAGGGCCGTCCAGTGAAGTTCGAAACCTGGCTAGATGACCTGCACCTGTTCCTACAGCTCACTGCCAAGGAAGATATCTCACTGTACGACCACGCCCTAGGCCATGCCACTGCCCCTGACTCGACTGCTGACAGCACTCTGCGTTCCCAGTGGCAGACCCGTGATGCCCACGCTCGCTTTGCTATTCGCAACTCCCTGCCGCTAGACGAGCGCGAGCACTTCGGCCAGTGCAAGACTGCTAAGGACCTCTACACCGCTGTAGTTGCCCGCTACTCCTCACCCGCTTCTGCCACGCTAGGCCGCCTCACTCTCCCCTACCTGTTCCCCGACCTAGCCTCCTTTCACACTGTCGCAGACCTCATCACCCACCTTAAGACTAGTGAGGCTCGCTTTCGCGCTGCTATGCCTGCCGAGTTTCTCACTAGCAACCCCCCCCCGCTCTGGATCACTCTCTACCACATCGTCACCCGCCTTCCTGACTCTCTGCGCGCAGTCAGGGACCACTTCCTCTCTCGCTCCCCCACTGAGCTCACTGTTGCCCTCCTCGAGAAGGAACTGCTTGCAGCTGAGGCGAGCATCGTCGCTGTAGGCACCTCTCGTGGCGACCCCCGCACCCCGTTCTTTGAGGGGTGTTCCCCTTCCCCCCTCCTCCCCTCTGTCGCCTCTGCTGCTGCTGTCGACCTTCTTGGTGCTGAGAAGGTCGGGACCGCGTCTGCTTCGAGTGGGCGCCGCAGGAACAAGGGGGGCAGGGGTGGGGGTGGCGGCGGAGGAGGTGGGGGTGGAGGCGGTGGGAGTGGAGGCGCGGCTGGGGAGACTAGTGGCGGCAGTGGGGGAGGAGACAGCAGCGGTGGGAGTGGTGGTGGAGGCGGCAGCGGAGGCGGAGGTGGTCGTGGCGGCGGCAGGGGTGGAGGTGGCCGGGGCGGCGGCGGTGGGGGTGGTGGTCGTGGAGGCACTGGCGGAGGGCAGAGTCAGCAGCCCGCCCCGACGCTTCAGGCCGCCCGTGAGTGGTATGCGCAGCGTAGCTTTACCTGCACGTACGTCATTCGCACAGGTGACCGCAGCGGCCAGCAGTGTGGGAGGCCGCACCCCACGCAGCGCTGCTTCGCGCGCCTTAACGACGCAGCGCTGCTTCGCACTCAGTTTCCTGCTGCCACTGAGCTGCCGCGCTGGGCTGATCTGGAAAAGAGGGGTGTTGATATTTGGGCTTTAGACTTTGATGCTATTCTCACTGCCATGTATGCGATGTCTATTAGTGGAGAGGGTGCTCAGTACTTGCGTGTTCCGCCCAACCCGGGCATTCAGGCCAGTCCGGCTGCCGCTCTAGGTGCTAGTGCGTCTCCTCCCACAGGTCCTGGTGGGGCTGCAGCCCTAGGTGCTCGTGCGTCCGTGCCCCCTGGTACTGAGTCGACTGCAGCACTGCACACCTTCACCCTGGACTCAGGTGCTTCTCGCTCTTTCTTTCGTGACCGCACTGTCCTTGAGCCACTCGCTCGGCCAGTTGCTGTCTCCCTTGCTGACCCCTCTGGGGGTCCGGTCATTGCGACCTCCTCCACTGTCCTTCCTTGTCCGGCGGTCCCGTCCGGCACGCTGTCAGGTCTCTACCTCCCCTCGTTCTCTACGAACTTGGTGGCAGGTAGTGCGCTCCAGGACGGGGGTGTTCACCAGTTCACCCCTGCCTACGAGCGCGTGACACACTGCACGTGTGCTCGGACGGGTCGCCACCTGGCTACCTTCACTCGGGAGCCGGGGTCGGACCTTTACACACTGACCACTGAGTCCCCTCAGGTAGCTGCGTCCGCGTCCGGTCTGCGTCAGGTCAGCTGTCCGCCCCCTGCTCGTGTCGCTCTCTGGCGCATGAGACTGTCCTTTGGCACCACCGCCTTGGTCACCCGTCTGTGCAGCGCCTTCGGGCCATGCACAAACGGGACCTTGTTGCTGGTCTTCCCAGGGTGCTCCCTCCCCTTCCAGCCTCGCCTGCTCCTCCCTGTCTTCCCTGTGTCGAGGGGCGGCAGCGCGCCGCTCCTCACTCCTCCTCCTTTCCCCCGACGACTGCTCCTTTGCAGACGCTCCACATGGACGTGTGGGGCCCAGCCCGCGTCCGTGGCCAGGGTCAGGAGAGGTACTTCCTGATTGTTGTTGACGACTTCTCGCGCTACACCACGGTCTTCCCCTTGCGCGCCAAGGGTGACGTCCCTGATGTCTTGATCCCTTGGATCCGCAGATCTCGTCTCCAGCTCAGTGAGCGTTTCCGCTTCGACTTCCCTGTCCTGCGTCTGCACTCTGACAGAGGTGGAGAGTTTTCCTCTGGCCTCTTGGAGGCCTTCTGTCAGCAGGAGGGCATTGAGCAGTCGTTCACGCTTCCGGCCTCTCCACAGCAGAATGGGGTTGCTGAGCGCCGCATTGGCTTGGTCATGGAGGTCGCTCGTACCTCCTTGGTTCATGCGGCTGCCCCCCACTTTCTGTGGTCGTTTGCAGTCCGATACGCTGCGCATCAGCTCAACCTCTGGCCCCGTGTCTCCTTGCCCGAGACTTCTCCGACACTGCGTTGGATGGGAGAGGCTGGCGATGCGTCGCGTTTTCGGGTCTGGGGATCCCGAGCTTTTGTCCGCGACACGTCCGCGGACAAGCTCTCCCGTCGCGCTGTCCCCTGCGTCTTCCTTGGCTTTGTCCCGGACGCCCCTGGTTGGCAGTTCTACCACCCCACCTCGCGGCGTGTCCTGGCCTCTCAGGACGTCACTTTTGACGAGTCCGTCCCCTACTACCGCCTCTTCCCCTACCGCACTGCCCCGCTCCCCCCCCCACCTCTCTTCCTCGCTCCAGGTGCTGAGGTACCAGACCCCCTCCCCCCTCAGGGTGCCGCTCCCTCAGGTGTGTCCCAGGTAGACCCGGGTGAGCCTGTCGAGGTAGCTGTTGACTCTCGTCCTGCGTCTAGGGGTGCTGAGCCTGGGGGTGCTGAGTCTGGGGGTGCTGAGTCTGGGGGTGCGGAGCCTAGGGGTGCTGAGCCAGGAGGTGCGGAGCCTGGAGGTGCGGAGCCTGGAGGTGCTGAGCCTGGGGGTGCTGGGTCTGAGGGTGCTGCGTCTGGGGGTGCTGAGCCTGAGCGTGCTACACCTGGAGGAGCCCTCTCCTCCCAGCAGCTGCAGGAGAGGTACCTCGAGTACTGCCGCCTCCGGAGAGGTGCTGCTGGAGCTCGTCCCGGTACTTCCCCTCCTACCCAGGAGCTCCCCCCCATTCAGCAGATCCGCGAGTGGTACACACGGCGCTGCAGTCTTCGGAGTGGTGCTCCTGGTGCTGCGGACCCTGGGGGTGGCGCTGCTGCTGGTGCTGAGGACCCGGACGTGGGAGCTGCTGCTGGTGCTGCGGACCCGCCTGGTGGAGCTACTGCTGGTGCTGAGGACTCGGACGTTGGAGCTGCTGCTGGAGCTGAGGACCCGGGTGGTGGCGCTGCTGCTGGTGCTGAGGACCCGGACGGTGGAGCTGCTGCTGGTACTGAGGACTCGGACGGTGGAGCTGCTGCTGGTGCTGAGGACCCGGCCGGTGGAGCTGCTGCTGGTGCTGTGGACCCGGCCGCTGGAGTCTCCTCTGCTTCTGGAGACGCTGCGCGGCCGCGACCGTACTTCGTACCGCTCCTTCAGCAGGTTCTTGGGCAGGCTCCTCCTCCTTGTCCTCCTCCCTCCGTAGAGTGTCCTCCGCCTGTCCAGCCGCAGTCACAGTTACCGCCTACTGTCAACAGGACTAGGCAAGAATGATTGAAAGGAGAGAGGTTTCACTAGCAGCAGTTGGGGTACATATAGCAAACCCTAACTGGGTTGTACTCGCTATAGAGCACCCCACTACAGGCTAGACAATAATAACATTCTGACACACCCCCATAGCCAAAGTGGGGTGTAATCAGTACAATGAGCAGGCATAGCAATAGTTCACAATTATAAGCAAAGCTAGAGGTGATCATAGAGGGCAAGTGAGGAGGAGGAGAAACTGTGAGGGCGAGAAGATGAAAGGCGCCGACTGAAGCTGCAGACACACGGGCAACAGGAGCGGCGCGCACAGTGGCTACCGAGCGCACGAGGGCACCGGACTACGGGAGTATCTGGCTCCGCGGCTACGACGAGCACACACAGGAGCAACGGACCCACAGGCGACTGGCGAAGCAGGCTCGCTGGGCTACCGAAACGCGCGAGGGCATCCGGACTACTGGCGCTGCTGGCGTCACGACGGCTACCTCCACGCAACCTCCCCCGACCGTCCCACGCCCCTCTCACACACCCCCTGCTGACACCCTAGCTCCACTTCCACGGCACCCCCCTTAAACCCTAAACCCTCGGCTCCCACACACCCACCCCCCTCAGCGGCAGCTGCAGCAGTGGGAGACGGAGGAGGAGGAGGAGCCGCAGGTTACCCACACCGGTCACCCCCATGCCCGCCACCCCCAAACCCTAACGCAGGCAGGAGCACGGGAAACAGCAGGGGCGGGGCACGGAGGGGAAGGGAGGCAGCGGGGTGGCTCTTGGGCGCCACGAAGAAGCAGGGCGCGGGCCCCCCGAGGGCGCCACGGCGGGTGACGGGAGGGGGGCCGCGCACGGGCCCCCGAGGGCGGCTCGACGGGCGACGGGAGGGGCCGCGCGCGGGCCCCCTAGGCGCCGCGACGAGGCGACGGGAGGGGGCGGCGCGCGGGCCCCCAAGGTGCCGCGACGAGGCGACGGGAGGGGGCGGCGCGCGGGCCCCCAAGGTGCCGCGACGAGGCGACGGGAGGGGGGGGACGCGCGGGCCCCCAGGGCGCCGCGACGAGGCGACGGGAGGAGGACGACGGGGGGCAGCGCGCAGGTCCTCGGGGGCGCCACGACGGGCAGGAAACCGCCGCGCGCCTCGGGGCGCACGGCGGGCAGAAAACCGCCGTACGCCCTGAGCGCACGGCAGGAAGAAGACGGCGCGCGCCCGAGGCGTGCGAGAAGCAGAATAGCAGCGGAAGCAGTTAGGTGGCGGGCCCACCCACAGGATCGACCCAAGGGGGTCGACCTGCTCTGATAGCATGTCAACAGGACTAGGCAAGAATGATTGAAAGGAGAGAGGTTTCACTAGCAGCAGTTGGGGTACATATAGCAAACCCTAACTGGGTTGTACTTGCTATAGAGCACCCCACTACAGGCTAGACAATAATAACATTCTGACACCTACCTCGCCTCTCCCTGCTCCCTCTCCTTACACTGGTCCCACAGGAGGTCTTACAGAGCGTCGTGAGCCTGAGTCTCGTCCTGCGTCGCCTGTTCGTCCTGCTCGCACTGGTAGTCGTGTCCGTCGTGAGCGTCCTCCTCCTGTCCCAGGCACTCACTACATGACTCTGCGTCCCTCTACTGCTCCTCAGCGTGTCCCTCTCCCGTCTCCTCCTGCGTCCTCTTTGCCTCACGTTCCGGACCCTGAGTCTGACCGGTACCGTGCTGAGCACCCTACTGTCACGCGTCTCCTCGCTACTGTTGTCACTGACCCTACCTTTGAGTCCTCGGCTGCGTCTGCTCTGGTCGCTGAGTTGGTTGACTTTGCTGCTGCCTGTCGTCTAGACTACGCTGCTAGCCTTGTTGCTGAGTCTGAGTCTGAGTCTGTCTGTCCTCCGTCCGTCGGGGGTGAGTGTGCTCTTGACACGGACGTCCTTGAGGACAGACAGGAGGAGTTCCAGTGTCTTGCTGCTGCTTTGCCCCGTCTCGTGTCCTTGCTAGTTGCCCCTGAGGGAGACCCGGATGCACCAGACATCCCGACCCCGCGCACTTACGCTGAGGCGATGGCGGGTCCCTACTCCTCTCAGTGGCAGACAGCCATGGACGCCGAGATGGCTTCCTGGAAGTCCACATGCACCTACGTCGACGAGGTTCCCCCTCCTGGGGCGAACATCGTCAGTGGCATGTGGATTTTCAGGGTGAAGCGGCCGCCGGGTTCTCCGCCTGTCTTCAAGGCGCGTTACGTGGCTCGAGGCTTCAGTCAGCGAGAGGGAGTTGACTTCTTCCAGACCTTCTCCCCCACCCCGAAGATGACTACTCTTCGGGTGCTGCTGCACATAGCCGCTCAGCGCGACTACGAGCTTCACTCACTTGACTTCAGCACTGCTTTCTTGCAGGGCAGCCTGCACGAGGAGATCTGGCTACGCCGCCCACCTGGCTTCACTGGGTCGTTTCCTCCTGGTACCCAGTGGAGGCTTCAGCGGCCGGTCTACGGTCTCCGCCAGGCTCCGCGTGAGTGGCACGACACACTGAGGACTACACTTGCGGCTCTTGGGTTCGCGCCTTCTACAGCTGACCCGTCGCTGTTCCTGCGCACCGACACTTCGCTGCCGCCGTTCTACATCCTCGTGTACGTCGACGACTTGGTCTTTGCCACTGCTGACACTGCAGGACTCGCCTACGTGAAGTCGGAGCTGCAGAGGAGACACACGTGCACAGACCTGGGTGAGCTGACAAGCTATCTTGGCTTGCGGATCACCCGGGACAGAGCACGGCGCACCATCACCCTGACTCAGTCACACATGGTGCAGCAGGTTCTCCAGCGCTTCCGCTTCACGTACTCCTTGCCTCAGTCCACTCCTCTGCCTACCGGTCACTCGCTCTCAGCTCTGCCTTCGGATGAGTCCGTAGAGCCGAGTGGCCCGTATCCAGAGCTTGTGGGCTGCCTCATGTACCTGATGACCTGCACTCGACCTGACCTTGCATACCCTCTTAGCATCCTTGCACGCTATGTCGCTCCTGGCCGTCACAGGAAGGAGCACATGGATGCCGCTAAGAGGGTGTTGCGCTACTTGTGCAGTACGTCGGGCATGGGGCTTGTGCTTGGAGGGCGAGACCGAGTTGTTCTCACAGGGCACTCAGACGCTTCTTGGGCAGACGACCAGGCCACTCAGCGGTCGTCTCAGGGTTACACCTTCAGCCTTGGCTCTGGCTCAGTTTCTTGGCGCTCTACACGCTCTTCTTCTGTTCTCGGCTCCAGTTGCGAGGCTGAGATCTACGCTACAGCCATGGCTGCCCAGGAGCTACGCTGGCTGACCTACCTGCTGACCGACCTCGGAGAGCCGCCTCGTTCTCCTCCAGTACTGTACGTCGACAACAAGGCTGCCATTGCCTTGTGTGAGGAGCACAGACTGGAGCACAGAACGAAGCACATCGCCCTGCGGTACTTCCTTGCTCGTGAGCTGCAGCAGCACGGTCAGCTTTGTATTCGCTACGTGGCCACTGAGGCCAACACTGCTGATGTGTTCACCAAGGCGCTTCAGCCTCGTGACCATCAGCGCTTCTGCACTCTACTGGGCCTTGTGCCTACTGGACCTCACTTACTTACCTCTTGACTTTGCTTGTACTGTGATCACTATATATATCTATACCTGCATGTTTACTCTTGCTAGGTTGTGATCACTGTATCTCTTGCTCTGTTATAAACCTGCATGTGAACTGGTCTTGTGACCACTAGCTTGTGCTCGGAATTTGTGTGGAATCCTTGAGATCCACCCTGAGCTTGCCTTCCTTTGCTTTGACTGGTCTCGTGACCCTGTGGTTGTCTCCCACTGCGCCTATGGGGGTGTGTCAAACATTATATGTTTATATGATTGTAGGCTGTAGTGGGTTACACCTTAGGGGGTACACTAGATTAGGGTTTACTACTTGTATCCAACTTTGTGCTAGTACAGTCATTCCTGTCCGTTCATTCTGACAGCTGCCGCTGCGGGGGGGTGGATGTGTGGGAGACGAGGGAGTGGCGCTAGGGGGGTGATGTGGGCGAGGAGCGAGTGGTGACCCTGGGGGTGTGTGTAGGGGGGAGTGAGACAGTTGGAGGAGGTTGCAGCCTGGTGCTCCTGGTGCCCGTGTGTCTGCAACTTCAGTCGTCGCCTCCTCTCTTCTCTCCCTCCACAGTTCCTCCTCCTCCTCACTGGCCTCCTGTGACTGCCACTAGCTTTGCTGATAATTGTGAACTATTGCTGTGACTTCTCACGTGTGCTGATTACACCCCACTTTGGCTATGGGGGTGTGTCAGATTATGTTATTTGTCTAGCCTGCAGTGGGGTGCTCATTAGTGAGTACAACCCCTTAGGGTTTCCTATATGTATCCTGCTGCTTGCTAGTTCATCATCATTCCCATTCTCACTTCTCCAATTCTCCTTCGTATACCACAAACCCTAGTCCTAGGGCACAACCTACTACCTCCTAGTGTGGGCCTAGGCTACTAAGCCTAGGCCCCACTCCTATTGTTTCTAACATTGATGCTTTCGCGTGGGTCTTCGTCGTCCATTGGTACGTCCACCGGGCAAACAGTAGGGAAGAGGTCCGGCTTCTTCCGAGGCTCTGTCCACGTTCTGCTCGTCCCAGTCAGCTTCGTCTTCTGCCGAGGCGAAGGCTCGGGTGCCAGTGAATCCGCCCGTGAGGTCAGGTCTGTTGGCTCTGACGTACGCGAGATGAACGTCGAGGGTGAGGTGTTCGTAGAAGATTACATCACGTGCTGCGACTGTTTCCTTGCTGTTGATGTCGAAGATTTTCCATGCGTTGTGGTGTTTTTCGATGCCCAGGTGTACTCCCCACTGTGCTCGTTGGGAGAATCGACCGGCGCGTGCAGATGGTGGTCGGTACTGTACCATGCACCCGAAAACTCGTAACATTTTTGTGTTGCCCAATTTTCCTGTCCACAGCAGGTGTGGTGATGCGTTGTTCGGGAGCGATGATGACGAGAGCAAGTTGTGCAGCATGACGGCGTGGTCCATTGCTTCGGGCCACTGGTGGTTGGGCAGATGCATGCCACGTAGCAGCTTGCGCATGGTGGCTTGAAGTGTCCTGTTCATCCGTTCTGCTACACCTTGCTGTTGATGGGCGTAGGGAAGGGAGATGAGCCGCTTGATTCCCTTCTCTGCCAAGTAGTCCTTGAACCTCTGTGAGGTGTATTCTCCTCCCCCGTCGGACTGAAAACTTTTCAGTTTTACGCCCGATTCTCTTTCTGCTGCAGGAAGCCACGCGACGAACGCTTCGAAGGCCATGTCGCGGCTGGGTAGGTTGAGGTGCCAGACGTATCTGGTTGCGGCGTCGATGAAGGTAATCGTGTAGTTGTAAGTGTTCTGTCCAGGTTCGCGGTTGTACAAGATGTCGCTGTACACTTTCTCGAGCGGTGCGTAAGCTGGTGCGCTTGGATTGTGGTGAGATGGAAATGGTTGTCGCGTTAGGTCTGCTTCGGGGCAGGTGAAGCATGTTCCTCGAGCTCGCTGAAGTTCTCTGCCGTCGGTCAGTAGGAGTGAGTCCTTGTCAAGAACTCCTGCTCTTATTGTGTTGTTTAACACCGTGTGACTCGGATGTCCCATCCTTGCGTGCCAGGTTCCTTCAGTGGCGCGGTGTCCTTGAGAGCGTCGGTACATGTCGGAGTTGGAGTAGAAGCCGGCGGTGAAGTTGGCGCTACGGTGAACTTCTCGCGGTGCTGGTTGAAGTTGTTGTGCGGGTGTTGGTGGCGTGTCGTCGATGAAGAGTGGTGCCGTCGAAGGACCGGCGACTGGTGTTGATGTTCCTACTGCTGCTGTCGTTGCTACTCCCGATGTTGTCTCTGCTGCTGCCGATGTTGCCTCTGCTGCTGCCGATGTTGTCTCTGCTGCTGCCGATGTTGTCTCTGCTGCTGCCGACTGTTGAATCGTTGCTAACGCTCTTGTTCTTTCTGTTTCAGGAATGGTGTGTGAGTACCAGAAGCCGCCCGGACTGAAGTCTGGATCAAGGTCTGGAGGGTGCGTCCAATTAGTAAAATTGACGATGGCGTCACTGTCAGCGGTGCCAAGGTCCGGAACGAAGTCAAGAACGAAGACGTTGTTCTTGAGGACTGCCTTTCTGATGTAGAGACCGCCTCTCCCGTGGTACAGCTTGAACTCCTGGGTGGTGCTGTCTGCTTCAAGATGGATGCCTTTCGCCATCAGCTGACTGACGCTCAGTAAGTTGTATCCGAGGCCTTCTGCAATTAAAACCTTGGACATTTGTAGGATGACGTTTGTCTCCCGTGACTGAAGTTGAACGATTCCTTGTCGTCGTGTGCGCAGGTTTTGGTTGTTGGCGACGGTGATGACTTGTCGTCGTGTGCGCAGGCCCCGGTCATTCTTGTCGTCGTGTTCCCTCTTGGGGGGGTGATGGCATCGATTTCATCTGAAGTTGAACGATTCCTTGTCGTCGTGTGCGCAGGTTTTGGTTGTTGACTTCTCGCTGAAGCTGATACTCTCGTTGTACGAAGCGTCCCGAAGAACACATGTGCTGCCCGCAGCAGCTATCCAGGAACCATGTGTCCTTCCCGGATGGCTCGCTTTGGGCGATGGCGGCGTACGTCGGGTTCGGGTGAAGTAGTTCGCGTCGAGGAGTGGTTTCATCGAGTTGTTCTTCCGGTGAGTAGTACGGTGGTGATTCCGTGACGCAAGAGTCACTCAGTCTTGCCATACAGCTAACGATGTTTCTTGCTCCTTGTGCAGGTTGTCCCGTTGAAGTTGTTGAAGCTTGAATTTGAGTCGTTGGGTTCGCCTGTGTTGACGTGACTTGGTTGCTTGAAGGCCGTAGATGCCGCTGCGGAGTTGTTGACTGTTGACGGTTTGGGCAGTGCGTGCGCGGGTGCCCTGAAGTTTTGCAGATGTGGCAGAAGGGAGGTACTGGCTTCGGTTGTTGTTGTCGGTTGTTGTAGTTGTTGTGTCGTCGTTGGGTGTGAAACGCAAACTCTAATGCTGTTGTCTTCTTCCTGTGTCGTTCTTCTTGCAGGTCCATGTCTTGCTGCTCGGCGTGGATTTCGGCGCAGAGTGCTGCTTCAGAGATTCTCCCGTGGGCTCGAAGAATGGCTTTGGTGGCGCGCCATTGAGGACCGAGACCACCAATGATGACCGTCACGAAGGCGTCCTCAGAGATTGACCCTCCGCATCGAAGAAGCTTGTCGCGCAATTCGCGACATCGGCTGATATACGCCATCCCCTTTTCTCCTGGTTTCATCTCAACTGTTGTCAGCTGCGCCATTAACCTGCTCTGGTTTACGCTGTCTGTTGCTTGATACAGGCTCTTCAGGTGGCTGTACGCGAGTTCCGCCGAGTTGCCGAAGGCCCGGTAAGACCGAATGTTCTGCTGCTGAGTTGGTGTGACATTCCTCAGTAGAATCGTGTACGCCATCATGGACTGATAGGTGTACTGCTGTTTCTCGTACTGCGTCCCGTTTGCTGGATATTGCAGGGACCCGTCGAAGAAGCCGAGTATCTGCGCGCCTTCCATCATCAACTCAAACTCAAATGACCAGGTGAAGAAGTCCTTTCCGTCGAAAGGTCTTGATGTCTGCAGTTTTAGAACGTGCGCGAACTGTGATTGCACTTGTAACGCGTCCAGTGGCTTGTCTTGTGCAGGTGAAGGTTGCGGCATGAAGCTGATCGACCCGCGCTCGTACGGGGCGAAGGTAGGTTGCTGCTGTTGGTTTCCGCGCGCATATGACGACCCGTCGAGGCTCATGGGCGTCGCTCCGTTGTTGCTGTTGTGTGTCTGTGCAGGTCCCGATTGCTGGTGCTGCTCGTAGAAGGACATGAAGGAGAAAAATTTCTCCATCATACTCTGGTCGAAATTGGCGGGGTGGTTTGTGGGAGTCTCAGTAGATGTCACCCTTGGTCTTGTTGTCGTGCCTTCCTCTGTCTGCAGGCCAGAGGCAGGAGGTGGAGTAGGAGTAGTGCCTGGGGAGCCGTTAGAGGAGCTCCTTTCCTTGCTTGTTTTCATGTCTTGTAATAATTTGAAGGTAGTAGAGTTTCCCCTGTTTGCTCTCATACCATGTTGGGCTGAGATAGCCCCTTAGGATCTTTTCAAGGGAGAACTCTGGGTAGGATAGTGTTGTAGTAGCGGAAGCTTTAACGAAAGATTATGAACCACCTTGCGCTGGTATGTGAGGGCAAAGTAGATTGATTATAGCAAGGAAGTACAAGATTATATAGTAATACAGGGAATATGAAAGGATGCAGTTTGTAACTACTTTACTGTTGCTGTTGCGGTTCGATACAGTACGACTCGGGCAACTGCTCTGTAACGAGTCAGTTGTGTGTCCTTAACTGTCGCGCTGTATTTGTCAGGTCAAAGGTCGCTTGACCTTTGACTTTCGCGTAACCTCCAGCAACCTCTCAACCTCCGAGGGTTGACTCGCGTTTGTTTCGGTACTGCTTGCTTCGCTTCTGGTGCGATGTTTCGACACGACTGAAGCGCTTAAGATTTACTGTTTCCAACATATGGAAGGTGTTGGGTGGGTTGGCTTGGAGAACAGCTGTAGGTTATTTAAGAATGTTAAGACAGTCGAATATAGCGTATGTGCTATTTCCATATGTATCCTTCTGATAGAGAGTACATAAATATTAAACCCGGTAGTATCTAATGTAGGGGAGGATGACTAAACGCGTGCTTATGGTAATGAAATTGAAAGCCAAACAACTGAAGAATTCTTGCCTTGAGCATGTATTGTTTTGCTTACCAAACAAGCACCCTACTAAAAATGTTTGCACAAACGAAAAACACGCAAGTCAAACGTAATCTCGTTACCAAGCACATTCACGTTCCCCTAACAACCACTCCTGCACGAAGCAACTCCCGCCGAGCCCTGTCAGAGACGTTATTTGCTTCCACCTTCAAATACCGCAGCTTTGGAACTTTCCCCAGCAGCCCGCCAATGCCGTCTGCAGTGACTCCGTCGTTGCGTCGCTGCGCCGCTCAATCATTACGCCGCTCGATCGTTGCGCCATTGCGTTGTAGCGATTTATTACATCCATAAGCTAGCTAAATCTACTAGGTTATCAATTTATTTTTTTCATCTTTAGATTAGCTTCTCTTAGTATTAATATGTTTTTCTATGATCTCATTGAACAATCTATTTTTAGAATAGTTGGTTTCAATCATTGGCAAAGTGGATGCTCTCGAGGGTTAGAGACTCCAGTGGAGGGCAAAACACTTTCACAGATGTTGCAAGAGTGATCATCTTAGAACTTGTGCTCTTCTTGTGTGGGAGTGTGTGAGTTGAGCTTCTGCAGCCCAGCTTCTCATCTTCTCCCCGACCTCCTCTCGCTTCTGCCCCTGGCAACTGCTGTGATGCTCCTGCCGCTCTCGCACCCTCTCCGCCCGCCCGTCCTGCTTCTCCTTCTGCACCTGCTGGGTCCTGTGCTGCTGCCCCTTCTGCTGCTGCCTCTTCTTCGGCAGCCGGCCTATCCACTGCTGCACCAACTGTCCCTCGTGCTGCCAGCGCAAGCACTGCTACGAGAGCGGTCTCGAATCAACGGGCCATGGCGGCCATCTGCACCACCAGCTGCTCCATCAGTGCGTGCAGCAGCGCGCGCGCCTCTTCTTGCGACACCGCCACAAACGCCGGCCACCTGCCGGTCTCCTCCCCCAGCAGGGTCTCACTGACGTCCGCCAGATCAGCCGGCAGGTTGTTTTCAGGGATAAATCCCACCAGCTCTTCTACCTCACTTTCTCCTCCATCCCTCTCCCCGTCCCTCTCTCCTTCCTCCTCCGCTTCGTCTAGAGCTGCAGTGAAGAACCCTTCAGCCTTGGCAGCAGCACAGGCATCTACCAGCGCCTCGTGCCACCTGATCCGCGCGTTCGCTTCCCGCAATGCCACCTGCACGCACCGGCAGAGAGACATGGCGGCACGGACCAGCACGACGGCATGCTGGATGCTCGCCAGGGCAAACTCGCCGTGCGTGCGCCGGGCCTTGGTGGCTGCCGCGTGAGCTTTCTTGAGCTTCCACTCAGCCGTCCTCCTGAGCGCCTTGAAGTCGTCGCATGCTGCCACCATGTCCGCGCGTGCTGCTGCCATCTCTGAGCGCACGTCCACATACCGCCGCCTTCTAGTGCCCGTCCAAGAGTGTGCAGGCGGGAGGAGGAAGAGCAGAGTAGATCTTGGAGGCTTTGCGCACTGAAGAGGCGGTAAAGGGTGGTATGGAAGGAGAGCGAGGAGAGAGCCGGGTTGGTTCGAGCGGGCGTCGTGAGGGAGTGGGTGTGCACTAAGGGGCAGTCGAGAAGGGCGAGGTGGGTGAGGGTGTGGAGGGAGCGAGAGAGCGCGTGCAACTCGCAGGCATCGATGCTTCAGCTGTGGAAGGTGAGGGAGGCGAGGCGCGGGAAGGAGGCGAGCGGCGAGAGTGCGGCTTCGAGCCACGCGGAATGGATGGTGAGGGAGGCGAGGGAGAGGCGGAGAGGGGCGGAGGAGGAGGCGAGGGAGAAGAGGGCGGAGGCGTTGGGTCGCCAGAGGGTGAGGGAGGTGAGGGAGGAGCAGCGGGCGATGAAGCGGTAGTGCGAGGGCTGGTAGAGGAGGGTGAGCGAGCGCATTGCAGGGAAGGCGTCTACTGGGGGAGGCGGAGGGTCGTTGAAGTTGAGGGATTCGCGCTCCAGTGGCGAGTCTAGCTCCAGTGACGTCAGCAGGCTGATGAAGTTGCACAGGAAGGAGAGGTGGGGTGCAGAAGGGAAGGGAGAAGGAGAAGTGAGGTGCAATCATGGGCGGCGGGGGCGGGAGGGGGGAAGGGGATAGGGAATGGGAGGGGTTGCGAGGGTGGGGGAGGGGCGTGATGGAGGGGGTGGGGGGGTTTGTGGAGACGCGTTGATGTTGAATGATTGCCTTGGAGTGGGAATTCAAGCTCCAATGACGTCACGAGGCTGACGCGAGGAAGGAGATGTGGAAGGAAAGAGGTAGGTGCAAACGAAGGGAGGGGCGGGCGGAGGGAGAAGGCGTTGAAGCTGATAAACTGGCGCTCCAGTAGCATCACGAGGCTGACGCGAGGGGAGGCGGGAGAGTGGGAGCGGAAGAGGGCGAATGGGGTTAGAAGGGTAAGGCGTGAGGGAGGGTGAGACACTGAGGCGTGGAAAGCGAGGAGAGAGGAAGTGGTGAGTAAATAAGGGGAAGGGGGACGCAGGAGAGGGAGCTGGGTGAAACAGGCTACGGCGCTGCTAAGGAGAGAGAGCGCCGTAGCTAGAAGAGAAGAAAGAGTCTAGCAGCGGAAGAGAACTCTTAGAATAGAGGATCCAAGGATACAGGAAGATGATACAAGAATCTGAGATACGAGAGACAGGGATACGAGAGTACTTTCTTAGGCTAGCAAGTGGTGCAATTCGTAGCTAGCTAGGTTTCTCCCATTCGGAGATTCCCATGCATCTCGCATGGTGAATCCCGACTTGTTACACTGGGTCGAACCGGGGCACACAAGAGTGTAAAGAAGCGGGACATTCTTGGCATCGGGAGGACCTCAACCATAAGGGTACAAGAACGGGAAAGTGCTTGCTCGGTATGTGCGTAAACTGTGAGACGGGACGTTGGAAATAAACAAGCAAACCGCGCGATTCCGTGCCACGGAATTTGTTTCAGGTATAACGAAAAGCAGAGGATGGGGGAGGTGATAACAAGTTTGCAGAGGGTAATAACCTGTAAGGGGAGCAGCTGCTACTGGAGATTTAACGACAGCGGGAGAGCAAGTAGCAGAGGCACTTACGTGCATTGTTTTGCGAGCTATCCTATCAGTCTCACAAGTCAAAGCAACCTTTACTCACGGGCATCATGTCGCGAGTTTCCTCCAAGCCTCGACGTTGATTTGAAACCGGTCGCGCACCGACACGAGCTTCAAACTTTCCAATTTTGGACAGCACGCGCCGATTCCCCCTAGAAGCTGGTCGATGGTGGTGCAACTAACCTCCACTGTGAGGTCAATTACATGGGTAAATACCCTGAAATATATGGCGAGGTTCTTCATCCATTCCCGGGCAGTGATGCCCTGTTCTTTCGTGAAAAAGTGCAGGCGTAGGGAGTAAGGCGTGCGGCGGGAGAGGCGGCGGAGGTGAGAGCAGGAGAGAGCGAGGCTGCAGCGGTCGCGCGGATGGTCGACGCGTGGAGAATGGGCTGAAGAAGCTCATCGGGGAGAGACAGCAAACGAGAGCTCTCGCGACCGCGAGCACTCTTCATCGTAACGTGAACAGAAAGAGTCCGCTGGAACTGGCCGAGAAAGGAATTGACGAACCTCTCGAGGACCCAGCACAATCAATTATGCCTGTTCTATTTTCTCATGTCAGCCTTGCCTCTAGGTGTTTAGGGTTGATGCTTCCCTAACGCATGCCTTACCGTGGGGGGTTTATTTCTGCCCGCGGGCAGGGCAGTACAGAACTTAACTAAATTTCTCTTGAATTTTGTGATAACAATAAAACAGATCGCGGTTCACGTGATTATAGGCTCGCCACGTAGCGAAAATAAATCAATCCGCGCTTTCGGGGAATTGAGCAAAATTCTCGGTTGAGAGGGAATGTGGCATCCACACACATAACTTTGCCACAAGCGCTTCGAAGGATCTGGAGGGTGCTTGAAAACGACCGAACGTGCAGCATTTGTAAGCGAGTACAAAATCATTATGAACACTATTCCTACAAAATTATGAGGCTTGCTTGAATACAACAATACCATATATGCAAAGATGATCAACTGTACATAGTGACCGGCAAAATTCAATCTAAATAGAGTATCTATACATATGGAAATATACTACTAGCAAATAAATCATTCTCAAACTTACAATATGGAACCCAGATAATAGCTGTGACTTGTTGCGCGCTGTCAAATGTTGTAGTCTTAGTGATGTGTGTTATAGGGGGTACAACTGTTAGGGTTAGGTTTATGTACCCCAACCAACCTAAGTGAAACTAACACTTTCATTCTTGACATGGTATCACCTAGGTTAGGATCCTGTGGGATCCAGCTAGAGTCTCTCGCGCCCGTGGCACGTAGTCTACCGTTCTCGCTACGCCCTTTTCGTCCCGTAGCTCCCGTTGAGGCCGTGGGTTCCCTCCTGTAGCGCCGTTAGCACTTGCCCGTTCCTTCACGAAGCTCCCGTAGCACGCGTACCCTGCCCTTCGCGTCGCGTCCCCCTCTGCATATCGCGCTGCCCGTCCGTCCCCTGCCCGCCGCGTCGCGTCCCCTAGCACGTCGCGCTGCCCGTCCCGTCCCCTGCCCGCCGCGTCGCGTCCCCTGCGCGTCGCGCTGCCGTTGCGACGCGTCCCCCTGCACTTCGCACTGCCCGTCCCATCCCTAGCCCGCCGCGTCGCGTACCCTGCGCGTCGCGTTGCCCGTCCCGCCTTGCCAAACGCATCGCGTCCCCTATGCGTCGCGCTACCCGTCCCGTCCCCAGCCCGTCGCGTCGCGTCCCCTACGCGTCGCGCTGCCCGTCGCACGCGCCCCGTGCCCCCTACCCGTCCGTCGCGCCCCCGCTGTGCCCTGCCCGTCCGTCGCGCCCGTGCGCCCTCTCCGTCCGCATCCGTCCCGTCCGTCCCTGCCTGTCGCATTTAAGGTTTCGGCGATATCGTTCCCATCTTTCTGTTTCCGCTATGGCGACCCCTAGGGTCCTGCGCTTTGACGCCGAGGGTAGGCCGCTTAAGTTTTCCGTCTGGCTCCAGCGTGCGCACCGCCTTTTAGAGAGTCAGGTTCAGGCGGATATGTCTCTGTGGGCACCCTTAGCCCCTCGATCATTCACCCATAGGCGCAGACCCTAGCTCTATTAATAGAGACCGTTATGCTCGCCAGCGTGCTGACCTTACAACATGGACATCGCGTGACGATGCGACCTTCATCGCCCTCAGCAGCCTCTTCCCTGAGTCCGTGAAGACCCACTTCACTCAGGTTCGCACGACTACTGAGTTCCTGACTGCGATCAAGGCCCGCTACGTCACTCCCACCACTGTCTCTCTACGCCGCCTGTTCCTCCCGTTCCTGTTTCCTGACCTCGCCTCGTTTGAGCGCTCTGTTGACTTGGTCGCTCACCTGCGGTCACTTGATTCTAGCTACCGCGCTGCTTGCACTGACGCACAGCTTGCACTGCTCCCTCCCCCCATGGCGATTACTATCTATTTCATCGCCACTAGCCTCCCTGACCGCCTTGCCTCGGTTCGTGACGCGCTTCTTTTGAAGCACCCTAGCGAGCTCACTATCGAGGTCCTTGAGTCGGCACTCAAGGATGTCGAGAGCTACCTCCGCTCGGCAGCCTCTGCCTCTGGTGCTGTGCCCCCTCCACTGTTTCACGGGTGCACTGTCCCTCAGCTGCCCACCTTTACTGCCTCCCTCGCCACTGCCGCTATTGTCGTAACCGCAACTGCTGTTACAACTTCCTCGAGGCCTCGGGGTAGGAGTGGCAGGAGGGGCGGTCAGGGTGCGGGCGGAGGCGGCGTAGGCGGTGGGGGTGACGTGGCGAACAGCGGCGGCGGGAGTGCAGGGGCTGGAGGAGCGCCTCGTGTAGCGGCCGGTGACTCCCCTGCTACAGCTAATGGAGGTGACGCCCAGGTTTGTCAGCCACCTACTGGTCTGCCAGCCACAGGGGTTGGAGCAGCGGCGTGGTACCTGACTCAGCGACAGCAGAAGCAGCAGCCCCTCCCCTCGCAGTAGCGGCAGCAGCAGGTTTCTGGGCAGGGGTCAGGACAGCGTCAGCTGCAGCGCGGAGTCGTCCACCCTCCCTGCACCTATCACGTTCTGACAGGTGCCCGCCGCGGCCAGCCTTGTGGTCGCAGCCACCCACCGGGTCAGTGCTTTGCTCGGCTTACTGACACGGTTCGGTTGGCCTACTGCATTGACGGCCCTGCCCCTGACTAGCTTCCCTTGTTCAGAAGTATGGCCCCGCTCTGTGGGGCATGTCGGCTTCTCAGTTGGTTGATCTCTTTTGAACTCCTCATGCTATGTATGTTGTTGTTTACTCGAGTGTTGTTAGCTTAGGTGCTAGTCTTGCTGAGGTGCCTGTTGCTAGTGTAGGTACTTGTGTAGACATTAGTCCATGAGCTGCTCCGGAGGATGCTTCACTGTCTTGCACTCTGGACTCCCGAGCTTCGCATCTTCCGCGACCGCACGACACTTACCCCGCTTCCTGCACCGGTCTCTGTAGCACTGGCTGATCCCACTTCGGGACCAGTCACTGCTCGCTACACTACTACGCTTCCGTGCCCGGCTGTTCCCTCCGGTTCTCTGACCGGCTTCCACGTCTCCTCGTTCTCCAGGAACTTAGTGGGCATGAGGCCGCTCGTGCGTCAGCACGTGGGTGTGTGGATTGAGCCTTCTGGCAAGACTGCGGTTTGTGTTGACGGGGACACGTACGTGTCAGAATGAACGGACAGGAATGGAATGAACTAAACGTGAAATCAGTACAAGTACCTAACCCTAGAATTGTGTACCCCCTATAGGCTAACCCACTGTAGCCTAAACAAACACAACATATATAATGTTTGACACACCCCCATAGGCGAAGTGGGGGAGAACTAGGGGTCACAAGACCGGTCAAGGCAAAGCAGGACACAACAAGCTCAGGGTGGATCTCAAGGATTCCACACAAATTCCGAGCACAAGCAAGTGGTCACAAGACCAGTTCACATGCAGGTTTATAATAGAGCAAGAGGTACAATGATCACAACCTAGCAAGAGTAAACATGCAGGTATATATATAGAGATCACAGTACAAACAGAGTCAAGAAGTAAGCAAGTGAGGTCCAGTAGGCACAAGGCCTAGCAGAGTGCAAAAGCGCTGATGGTCACAAGGCTTAAGCGCCTTGGTGAACACATCAGCAGTGTTGGCCTCAGTGGCCACGTAACGCAGACAAAGCTGACCACGCTGCTGAAGCTCTCGAGCAAGGAAGTACCGCAGGGCGATGTGCTTCGTTCTGTGCTCCAGTCTGTGCTCCTCACACAAGGCAATGGCAGCCTTGTTGTCGACGTACAGCACTGGAGGAGAACGAGGCCGCTCTCCCAAGTCGGTCAGCAGGTAGGTCAGCCAGCGTAGCTCCTGGGCCGCCATGGCTGTGGCGTAGATCTCAGCCTCACAACTGGAGCTGAGAACAGAAGAAGAGCGTGTGGAACGCCAAGAAACTGAGCCGGAGCCAAGGCTGAAGGTGTAACCCTGAGACGACCGCTGAGTAGCCTGGTCGTCCGCCCAAGAAGCGTCTGAGTGACCAGTGAGAACAACTCGGTCTCGTCCTCCAAGCACTAGCCCCATGCCCGACGTACTGCACAAGTAGCGCAACACCCTCTTAGCTGCATCCATGTGCTCCTTCCTGTGACGGCCAGGAGCGACATAGCGTGCAAGAATGCTAAGAGGGTATGCAAGGTCAGGTCGAGTGCAGGTCATCATGTACATGAGGCAGCCCACAAGCTCTGGATACGGGCCACTCGGCAGAGCTGAGAGCGAGTGACCTGTAGGCAGAGGAGTGGACTGAGGCGAGGAGTACGTGAAGCGGAAGCGCTGAAGGATCTGCTGCACCATGTGTGACTGAGTCAAGGTAATGGTGCGCCGTGCTCTGTCCCGGGTGATCCGCAAGCCAAGATAGCTTGTCAGTTCACCCAGGTCTATGCACGTGTGTCTCTTCTGCAGCTCCGACTTCACGTGGGCGAGTGCCGCAGTGTCAGCAGTGGCAAAGACCAAGTCGTCTACGTACACGAGGATGTAGAACGGCGGCAGCGAGGTGTCGGTGCGTAGAAACAGCGACGGGTCAGCAGTAGAGGGAGCGAACCCAAGAGCCGCAAGTGTAGTCCTCAGTGTGTCGTGCCACTCACGCGGCGCCTGGCGGAGACCGTAGACCGGTCGCTGGAGCCTCCACTGGGTGCCAGGAGGAACCGACCCAGTGAAGCCAGGAGGGCGACGCAGCCAGATCTCCTCGTGCAGGGTGCCCTGCAAGAAAGCTGTGCTGAAGTCAAGTGAGTGAAGCTCGTAGTCGCGCTGAGCGGCTATGTGCAGCAGCACCCGAAGAGTAGTCATCTTCGGGGTGGGGGAGAAGGTCTGGAAGAAGTCTACTCCCTCTCGCTGACTGAAGCCTCGAGCAACGTAGCGCGCCTTGAAGACAGGAGGAGAACCCGGCGGCCGCTTCACCCTGAAAATCCACATGCCACTGACGATGTTCGCCCCAGGTGGGGGAACCTCGTCGACGTAGGTGCCTGTGGACTTCCAGGAAGCCATCTCTGCGTCCATGGCTGTCTGCCACTGAGAGGAGTAGGGACCCTCTATCGCCTCTGCGTAAGAGCGCGGGGTCGGGATGTCTGGTGCATCCGGGTCTCCCTCAGGGGCAACTAGCATGGACACGAGATGGGGCAAAGCAGCAGCAAAGCACTGGAACTCCTCCTGTCTGTCCTCAAGGACGTCCGTGCCAAGAGCACACTCACCCCCGACGGACGGAGGACAGACAGACTCAGACTCAGCAACAAGGCTAGCGGCGTAGTCTAGACGACACCGGGCAGCAAAGTCAACCAACTCAGCGACCAGAGCAGACGCAGCAGAGGACTCAAAGGTAGGGTCAGTGACAACAGTGGCGAGGAGACGCGTGACAGTGGGACTGGCAGCACGACGGGAGTCAGACTCCGGGTCAGGAAGAGTAGGTAGAGAGGACGCAGGAGGAGACGATAGAGGGACACGCTGAGGAGCAGTGGAGGGACACAGGGTCATGTAATGAGTGCCAGGGACAGGAGGAGGACGCTCACGTGGGACACGACGACCAGTGCGAGCAGTACGAACAGGCGACGCAGGACGAGACTCAGGCTCACGACGCTCCGTAAGACCTCCTGTGGGACCAGTGTAAGGAGAGGGACTAGGGAGAGGCGAGGCAGGCGGTAACTGTGACTGCGACTGGACAGGCGGAGGACACTCTAAGGAGGGAGCAAGACAAGGAGGAGGTGCCCGACCAAGAACCTGCTGAAGGAGTGGTACGAAGTACGGTCGCGGCCGCGCAGCGTCTCCAGAACCACCAGAGACACCAGCGCCAGGGTCCTCAGCACCAGCAGTAGCTCCACCGCCCGGGTCCTCAGCACCAGCAGCAGCTCCACCGCCCGGGTCCTCAGCACCAGCAGCAGCTCCACCGCTCGGGTCCTCAGCGCCAGCAGCAGCTCCACCGCTCGGGTCCTCAGCACCAGCAGCAGCTCCACCGCTCGGGTCCTCAGCACCAGCAGCAGCTCCAACGCCCGGGTCCTCAGCACCAGCAGTAGCTCCAACTCCAGGGTCCGTAGCACCAGCAGCAGCTCCACCGGCCGGGTCCTCAGCACCAGCAGCAGCGCCACCGCCCGGGTCCTCAGCACCAGCAGCAGCTCCAACTCCAGGGTCCGCAGCACCAGGAGCGCCACTCCGAAGGCTGCAGCGCCGCGTGTACCACTCTCGGATCTGCTGAAGGGAGGGGAGCTCCCGGGTAGGAGGGGAAGCACTGGTACCCGCTCCAGCAGCACCTCTCCGGAGGCCGCAGTACTGTAGGTACCTCTCCTGCAGCTGCTGCGAGGAGAGGGCTCCTCCAGGTGTAGCACTCTCAGGCTCAGCACCCCCAGACTCAGCACCCCCAGGCTCAGCACCCCCAGGCTCCGCACCTCCAAGCTCAGCACCCCCAGGCTCCGCACCCCCAGGCTCAGTACCCCCAGGCTCAGCACCCCCAGGCTCCGCACCCCCAGACTCAGCACCGCCAGGCTCCTCACTCGCAGGCGCAGCACCCCTAGCAGGACGAGAGTCGACAGCTACCTCGACAGGCTCAACCGGGTCTACCTGGGACACACCTGAGGGAGCGGCACCCTGAGGGGGGAGGGGGTCTACCACAGCAGCACCTGGCGCGAGGAAGAGAGGCGGGGGAGGGAGCGGGGCAGTGCGGTAGGGGAAGAGGCGGTAGTAGGGGACGGACTCGTCAAAAGTGACGTCCTGAGAGGGCAGAACCCGGCGCGAGGTGACATGGTAAAACTGCCAGCCAGGGGCGTCCGGGACAAAGCCAAGGAAGACACAAGGAACAGCGCGACGGGAGAGCTTGTCCGCGGACGTGTTGCGAACAAAAGCTCCAGACCCGGAAACGCGACGCATCGCCAACCTCTCCCGTCCAACGCAGTGTCGGGGAAGTCTCCGGCAAGGAGACACGGGGCCAGAGGTTGAGCTGATGCGCAGCGTATCGGACCGCAAACGGCCACAGAAAGTGGGGAGCAGCCGCATGGATCAGGGAGGTACGAGCGACCTCCATGACCAAGCCAATGCGGCGCTCAGCAACCCCATTCTGTTGTGGAGAGGCCGGAAGCGTGAACGACTGCTCAATGCCGTGCTCGGCACAGTAGGCTGCCAGGAGGTCGGAGGAGAACTCACCACCTCTGTCAGAGTGCAAACGCAGGACAGGAAAGTCCGAGCGGAAACGCTCGCTGAGCTGGAGACGAGCTCTGCGGATCCAAGGGATCAAGACATCAGGGACCTCACCCTTGGTGCGCAAGGGGAAGACCGTGGTGTAGCGCGAGTAGTCGTCAACAACTATCAGGAAGTACCTCTCCTGACCCTGACCACGGACGCGGGCTGGGCCCCACACGTCCAGGTGGAGCGTCTGCAAAGGAGCAGTCATCGGGGGGAAGGAGGAGGAGTGAGGAGCGGCGCGCTGCCGCCCCTCGACACAGGGAAGACAGGGAGGAGCAGGCGAGGGTGGGAGGGGAGGGAGCACCCTGGGAAGACCAGAGACAAGCTGCCGTTTGTGCATGGCACGAAGGCGCTGCACAGACGGGTGGCCAAGTCGGTGGTGCCAGAGAACGGTGTCGTGCGCCAGAGAGCGACACGAGCAGGGGGCCGACAGCTGACCTGACGCAGACGCGGACGCAGCTACCTGAGGGGACTCAGTGGTCAGTGTGTACAGGTCCGACCCCGGCTGCCGAGTGAAGGTAGCCAGGTGACAGCCCGTCCGAGCATACATGCAGTGGGTCACGCGCTCGTAGGCAGGGGTGAACTGGTGAACACCCGCGTCCTGGAGCGCACAGCTCGCCACCAAGTTCGTAGAGAACGAGGGGAGGTGGAGACCAGACAGTGTGCCAGACGGGACCGCAGGACAGGGAAGAACAGTGGAGGAGGTCGCAATGACCGGACCCCCAGAGGGGTCAGCGAGGGAGACAGCAACTGGCCGAGCGAGTGGCTCAAGGGCAGTGCGGTCACGAAAGAAACAGCGAGAAGCACCTGAGTCCAGGGTGAAGGTGTGCAGTGCCTCAGTCGACTCAGTACCAGGGGAGACAGACTCACTAGCACCTAGAGCGACAGCCTTACTATCACCTGAGGTGGCAGACACGCGAGTACCTGCAGTGGCAGCCTCACTAGCACCTAGAGCAGCAGCCTCACTGGTCAGAATGCCCGGGTCGGGCGGAACACGCAAGTACTGAGCACCCTCTCCACTAGTAAACATCGCATACATGGCAGTGATAATAGCATCAAAGTCTAGAGCCCAGATATCAACTCCCTTCCTCTCCAGATCAAGCCAGCGGGGCAGCTCAGCGCCATCAGGGAACTGGGTGCGCCAAGCGTCGTCAAGGCGCGAGAAACAGCGGTGCGTGGGGTGCGGCCTCCCACACGTCTGACCAGTGCGGTCACCAGTGCGGATGACGTACGTGCAGCTAAAGCCACGCGCCCCCGGGCGCTGGGAATACCACTCACGGGCCTCCTGGAGCGACGGAGTGTGCTGCTGGCTCAGACCACCGCCAGCTCCTCCACGACCCCCCCGCCGCCGCCACCTCCTCGACCACCTCCTCCTCTGCCGCTGCCACGACCACCTCCGCCCCCGCTGCCGCCCCCGCCCCTGCCACCGCCCCCGCCGCTGCCGTCACCACCCCCACTGCCGCCACTAGCCTCTCCAGCCCCTCCTCCACTCCCACCGCCTCCACCCCCGCCTCCCCCGCCGCCACCTCCACCCCTGCCCCCTTTGTTCCTGCGGCGCCCGCTCGAAGCAGACGCGGTCCCGACCTTCTCAGCACCAAGGAGGTCGACAGCAGCAGCAGAGGCGACAGAGGGGAGAAGGGGGGAAGGGGAACACCCCTCAAAGAAGGGGGTGCGGGGCTCGCCACGAGAGGCACCTACAGCGACGATGCTCGCCTCAGCTGCAAGGAGTTCCTTCTCGAGGAGGGCAATGGTGAGCTCAGTGAGGCAGCGAGCTAAAAGTGATCCCTGACTGCACGCAGAGAGTCAGGGAGGCGGGTGACGATGTGGTAGAGAGTGAGCCAGAGCGGGGGGGGGTTGCTAGCAAGGAACTCGTCAGGCATAGCAGCGCGGAAGCGGGCCTCACTAGTCTTGAGGTGGGTGATGAGGTCAGCAACTGTGTGAAAGGAGGCCAGGTCGGGGAACAGGTAGGGGAGTGAGAGGCGGCCTAGTGCGGCAGAAGCAGGTGAGGAGTAACGAGCGACGACAGCAGTGTACAGGTCCTTAGCAGTTTTGTGCTGGCCAAAGTGCTCGCGCTCATCTAGCGGCAGGGAGTTGCGAATGGCAAAGCGAGCGTGGGCGTCACGAGTCTGCCACTGTGAGCGCTGAGTGCTGTCAGCAGTGGAAGGAGGGGCAGTAGCATGGCCTAGGGCGTGATCGTACAGTGAAATGTCCTCCTTGGCAGTGAGCTGTAGGAAGAGGTGGAGGTCATCGAGCCAGGTGTCGAACTTCACTGGGCGGCCCTCAGCATCGAAAGCGAGTACAGGAGGAGTAGCCATAGTGGCAGCAGCAGTAGTAGTAGCAGTAGCAGTAGTGGCAGTAGGAACAGGGCCGGCGGTGCCTCTGTGCGGAGTGCGGGTGGCGCGGTTCGGTTCAGGTAGGGCGGCGCGGCTCGAGTCGCGTGGCTCGGCTCGGTCCTGGAGGGGCTGTGGCGGTCGCGGGCCGTTCGGGGCCAATAGGGGCGAACGCGGGGCCGTAAAGGGCCTCTAAGGGCGAGTGCGGGGCCGACGGGGGGGCCTCTAGGGAGGCGAGCGCGGGGCCGACGGGGCCGTAAGGGGCGAGCGCGGGGCCGACGGGGCCGTAAGGGGCGAGCGCGGGGCCGACGGGGCCGTAAGGGGCGAGCGCGGGGCCGTAAGGGGCGAGCGCGGGGCCGACGGGGCCGTAAGGGGCGAGCGCGGGGCCGTAAGGGGCGAGCGCGGGGCCGTAAGGGGCGAGCGCGGGGCCGTAAGGGGCGGGCGCGTGGGCCGACGGGGCCTTAAGGGGCGGCGCGCGGGTCGCTAAGGGGCGGGTCGCGGGTCGCGGGGCCTTAGGGGGCCGTGAAAAACGAGGCGCCCTAGGGCGCTCCGGTAGGTAGGTAGGTAGGTAGGTAGGTAGGTAGGTAGGTAGGTAGGTAGGTAGCGGTGGGCCCTTAAAAAAAAAACGGTCCTAGCGAAGGACCTGCTCTGATACCATGTCAGAATGAACGGACAGGAATGGAATGAACTAAACGTGAAATCAGTACAAGTACCTAACCCTAGAATTGTGTACCCCCTATAGGCTAACCCACTGTAGCCTAAACAAACACAACATATATAATGTTTGACACGTACGCGCCTCTGGCCACCTTTACCGCTGAGCCGGGCTCTGGTCTCTACACACTTCACACTGGCCCCCGAGGGCAGCAGCAGCAGCAGCAGCAGCAGCAGCGGCAGCAGCTACTGTCCCCGACCCCTATCACTGCCCCCCGTGAGGTTCCCGCGTCTCACCAGGTTGCCGCGTCTCCCCAGATAGTTGCGTCTGGACAGGTTCCGGTGTCTGGTCCAGTTGTTGCGTTGTGCTCCTGTCGGTCTCTTAACCACCCCACCGTTCTGTTGCACCACCGGATGGGGCACTCGTCCATTCCTCGCCTGCGTGACATGTTTAGTCAGCGTCTTGTCTTAGGCCTCCCGCGAGTCTTACCGTCGCTGCTGCCTTCACTTGCACCACCGTGCGGTCCTTGCGTCGAGGGTCGGCTGCGCGCCACCTCTCACCCCTCCTCCCTTCGTCCGGCCACCGAGCCTTTCGAGACTCACCACTTGGACGTCTAGGGTCCGCCCCTCGCCCTGGCCCTGAGAGAGAGAGAGAGAGTTTTTTTTTTTTTTTGTGGTCGTTGACAACTACTCCTGTTACACCACAGTGTTCCCCTTGGTTAAGAAGTCTGAGGTGACTTCTACGCTAATCCGGTGGTTACTTACCATTGAGGACACTCGTGGTCGTCATGTCAGCTGTCTTCACTCCGGCCATGGGGGTGAGTTCCGAGCAGGGCATCCGTTAGTCCTGGACGCTTCCAGAGTCCCCACAGCAGAATGGGGTTGCTGAGCGCGTGGTCATGGAGACTGCACGCACCTCTATGATCCACGTCCGTGTGCCCCAATTTTTTTGGCCCTACGCGGTTCGGTACGCCGCTCACCAGCTGAACCTCTGGCCACGTGTCTCTCGGCACGTACCCCAACCAACCTTAGTCAAACCATCATTTGGTTCTTGACATGGTATCACCTAGGTTCGGATCCCGTGGGATCCCGTTCCTCCCGCTCACGCCCGAGACGCCCGAGCTTGTCCCGTACCCTGAAGTTATTCATGCTTGTACCGTTTCCTAGCGCCTGCTGCGCTTGCTGGTCGCGTCGCGCCCGCTTTCCCCATCGCGTCGAGTCCCCCCCTCCCCCCCTTGCCCGTCCCGTCCATCGCGTTGCACCTGTCCGCCGTGACGCGCCTGTCCCGCCCTGCCTGTCCCGCAGCGCCGAGCTGTGCGTGTCCCATCCCGTCCCATCCCGCGCGCGTCCCGTTCCATCTCGACCCACGCAGCGCCGAGCCGCGCCGCGTCCCGTCACGTCCTGCTTGCCACTCAGCACCGCGCCATGCTCGTCCCGTCGTGCCGCGCCGCACTGCGCCCATCCTGTCCCGTCGCGCACTGCCCATGCTGCCATGTCGCACCCTATACCCCACCATCCTACAGTCCCCTGAGCCTCACGCATTGCCTGTCACGCCCTACGCAGGCCCTTAGGGTTTCGGCATCAGCAGTTCCCACCTCTTTGCTTCCGCTATGGCGACCCCTAGGGTCCTGCGCTTTGACGCCGAGGGTAGGCAGCTCGAGTTCTAGGTCTGTCTCCTGCGTGTGCGCCGAATTTTAGAGAGTCAGGTTCAGGGAGAGGAGTCTCTGTGGGCGCACACTTCTGATGACCTTCCTGCACCCTCCGACGCTGCACCCTTAGGCGCTGACGCCAGCAATGCATGCAAGGACCGTTTTGCACGCCAGCGTGCTGACTTGACAGGATGGAAGTCGCATGCCGCTGCAGCCTGCATCGCCCTTAGCAGCCTCCTCCCTGAGTCTGATGAGGCCCATTTCACTCAGGTTCACACTTCCAGTGAGTTCCTGACTATGATCAAGGCCCGCTATGCTACTCCCACCACTGTCTCTCTTGGTCGACTTTTTCTCTCGTTCCTGTTTCCTGACCTCGCCTCGTTCGAGCACTTTTTTTACTCGATCGCTCACATGCACTCGTCTGATTCTAGCTATCGTGCTACCTGCACTGACGCACAGCTTGCACTGCTCCCTTTACCTATGGCGATAACTATCCATTTCATCGCCACTAGCCTCCCTGACCGCCTTGCCTCGGTTCGTGACGCGCTTCTTCTGAAGCACCCTAGCGAGCTCACTGTCGAGGTACTTGAGTCTGCCCTCAAGGACGCCGAGAGCGATATCCACTCGGTAGCCTCCGAATCTGGCGCTGTGCCCCCTCACTGTTTCACAGGTGCACTGTCCCTCAGCTGCACACCTTTACTGCCTCCCCCGACACTGCCGCTACTGCCGTGACCGCAGCTGCTATTACGACTTCTTTGCAGTCTAGGGGTAGGAGTGGCAGGAGGGGCTGTTAGGGTGCGGGCGGAGGCGGCCGAGGTGGCGGAGGTGGCGTGACGAGTGGTGGTTGCGAGAGTGCAGGAGTTTGAGGAGCGCCTCGTGCAGCGCCTAGTGGCTCCCCTGCTGCAGCTGGTGGAGGTGACGCTCGGAACGTCAGACGCCTACAGGTCTGCCGACTATAGGTGTTGTAGCGGAGGCTTGGTACCTGACTCTGCGACAGCAGCAGAAGCAGCAGCAGCATCCACCGCAGCAGCAGCGGCAACAGCAGGTTCCAGGCAGGGGTCAGGACAGCGTTAGCTATCGCGCGGTGCCGTCTACCCTCCCTGCATGTAGCAGCACAGAGAGACTACGAGTTACACTCTCTCGACTTCTCCACTGCCTTCCTTCAAGGTAGTCTACACGAGGAGGTCTGGCTGCATCGTCCCTCTGCCTTCTCTAAAACTTTCCCTTATGGGACCCAGTGGAGGCTGAGGCGTTCGGCCTACGGTCTTTGTCGGGCTCCTCGTGAGTGGCACAACACCCTTCGTTCTACACTGTCTGACCGCGGTTTCTAGCCATCTTCTACCGACCCGTCGATGTTCGTTCGTCGTTGCTCCACATAGTTTTTTGTACTGGTCTACGTCGATGACCTGGTTTCTGCCACTACTGATAGGGTTGCTTTGGCTGACGTGAAGTTCAAATGGCACACGTGCAATGACACACGTACAGTGACCTTGGTGAGCTACGCCACTACCTTGGCCTGCAGATCACCAGGGACAGAGCCGCTCGCACCATTACACTCTCACAATCACACATGGTGCAGCAGGTCCTTCAGCGGTTCGAGCTTCAGCACTTCATAGTACAGCACACACCTCTTGCCATCGACCACAGACTCACTGGACCCTTTCTTGACGAGCCGTTTGAGCCTAGTGGTCCTTACGCAGAGCTTGTGGGCTGCCTCATGTACCTAATGACTTGTACTCGCCTAGACCCCGCCTTCCTTCTCAGCATCCTTGCTTGCTTTGTTGCGCCAGGGAGACATCATCCTGTTCACTGGACAGCTGCTGTGAGGGTGGTGAAGTACCTAGCGACGACATCAGTCGTGGGGCTCGTTCTGATGGGGGGCAGTCTGTCGTACTATTGGTCACTGTGACTCTTCTTACGTTGACGACGCCGAGACTCACCACTCTACTCAGGGGTTTTGTTTCGGCTTGGGCTCTGGAGCTGTTTCGTGGAGGTCCACGCGTTCCTCCTCGGTCTCGACCTCTATCACTGAGGCTGAGATCTACGCTGGAGCCATGGCTGCACAGGAGCTGCGCTGGTTGACCTTCTTGCTCAATGACCTTGGTGAGCGGGCGAGCTCTGCACCAACCTTGTTCGCTGACAACAAGGCATCGAGTCTCCTTTGTCGAGAGCCGCAACTGGAGAGCAGAGTAAAGCAGATCATCATCATGTACTTTCTTCTGCGAGAGTTGCAGAGGCGTAGACAGGCTCGCTTTGACTCTGTGGAGTCGGAGGCCAACACTGCAGACATTTACACAAAGGCCCTTCCGCCTTGTGACCACCACAGGTGTTGTGTGCAGTTAGGTCTTGTTGACACAAGCACTCGTCTTGCGTATACTTGAGTTCTCTACTTTGTTTGTATACTTTGCTTATACCTCTGTAAACTCTTGAACTGGCCTTATGGCCCTGTTGCTTGTGCTCAGAGTGTGTGGTGATGTTGTGATCCACCCTGAGCTTTGCTGTTGTGTGGCTGGTCTTGTGACCGTACGGTTTTGGTTTTGCTTGACACCCTTCACTTAGGCTATGGGGGTGTGTCAAATGTTGTAGCCTTTAGTGATGTGTGTTAGGGTACAGCAGTTAGGGTTAGGCTTATGTACCCCAACCAACCTTAGTCAAACCATCATTCAGTTCTTGACAAGAATTCACAATTTGTCGGCCGCGGCTTCGCGTTGATTCCGTCGATAACCACCAGTTCGGCGAACGTGTGGTTGCCGATCGCTCCATGCCGAAAGACCTGTTCGGCACGTGGCGTCGTGTTTTTGGTTGACCACGCGCCAATGTGTCGTATCGCTCAGCTGCATATACCATATCGCGGTAGCTACTGTAGTTCGCAACGATGACCTCTTAGCGAATCTCCATTTCCAGCCCCTCGGTGTACGCTTTAATTCAGGTGATAGGCAGCCCCTCGTTGTACGCTCAATTCAGGTGATTGGCCTGGGTTCTGCCCTGGTAGCTACTGTCATTTTCTTTTGTCTTGAGGGCTCAGGATGCCCAAATCTAGCACATGCCTCGTATCTTGGTTTCTATTATTTTTTTGAAGGGTTATATCCGTAAACACTGTATCCCCACCCCACTGCTCCGATACTTAATGACGAAGCGGCACGTTCTCGACCGAGCGTGGAAATGATATCGGGCAACTTTGTGCGGGCGACGGCTCGTCGTGAACCCCATGCCTGTAGCATACCGTTGGCGGCTGATGCCGTAAATGCCGCTTGACAATAATGTTACGAGTGCAACGATGCTTGACATTGACAGCCATACCCGAGACGAATAGTCCGTGAACGGATTGGCGAGCGTGAATCCAGTGTCGAGTGTTTTGCGACAGCCGCGCGTCGCGCGTAATTGTTTCGCGAGCACCAGGCAGCTCCTTCGTGACTCGCGGACGCGCCAGCGGGAGCGAACATAGCCTGGAGTGGCGCGAGCTCGTTAGCCAAGGGTGAAACGCGCTCTGAGCTGACGAGATCGTTCCCGCCAGTTTCATCCCTCTACGTTCTTTCGCCAACTCGTCTTTTTCCTCATTTCCTCCGCGTAGCGCCATCCAGCCGCTCTTGTTAGGGCTAGTGAAGGCATCCAGACACTTCCGTGTAGAACGCATTTGCAGTAGCAGTGGGTGCGCACCTTGCACTGTAACGGCCTACTCCGTCTGACCCTATTCGCCGCCACATAGTCCACGCCGTCAGGCACCGCGCGACTTCGAGAGCCCGCGCCCTCAACGGAGCGATCGATGCTTCACGTGACGGCATTTGGCTCTCATGCTGATATCATCTTAGATGATCGTGACAAGAGGTGGGACGCCTCAATTCCCTCAGGGAAAAACGGCATCACTAGTACCCACGGACCCCGCCCACCGACCCCGCCGAGCGGCAGCGCCGAGCGATCGTGGATGAAAGCTCGGAGAGGCTGTTAGGAGCGCGTTAGGGCCGCACGCGTTACCACTGGCGTGTTGGAAGCGGCCCGTTACAAGGGGCGCGTTACAAGGGGCGCGTTACAAGGGGCGCGTTACAAGGGGCGCGTTACAAGGGGCGCGTTACAAGGGGCGCGTTACAAGGGGCGCGTTACAAGGGGCGCGTTACAAGGGGCGCGTTACAAGGGGCGCGTTACAAGGGGCGCGTTACAAGGGGCGCATTACAAGGGGCGCGTTACAAGGGGCGAGTTACAAGGGGCGCGTTACAAGGGGCGCGTTACAAGGGGCGCGTTACAAGGGGCGCGTTACAAGGGGCGCGTTACAAGGGGCGCGTTACAAGGGGCGCGTTACAAGGGGCGCGTTACAAGGGGCGCGTTGCAAGGGGCGCGTTACAAGGGGCGCGTTACAAGGGGCGCGCGGCGGCATGGGCAACTGTCTGGGAGCCGCCGTCACTCCGCCCGTCCCTCTGCCCCTCCCTCCCGACCCTCTCCCCGTCCCTACCTCCCCCAGTGAGCTTCATTGTGTGAGCCCAATCGTGTGAGCTGTCGCCCCGCTTTCTCCTTCCCTTAGAGACTTTTCACTGGGGGGACTCTCCACTGGGGGGGACTCTCCACTGGGGAGGGACTCCTGCGCGGGGGGGGGGGGAGAGGCAGCTCGCCACAAGAGAGCTCCCCCTCTTTCGGCCCAATCCCCGCAATAGCCCCCACTTCGTGAGCCCCCACTATGAGAGCCCGTATGGGACAGGCGCGGCATATTCTTGCATCTCGACCCCCATCCGCCATTCCCTCCCCCTCCAGCCCCACGCACCAACTCCATTCCAGTGCGTGCCTCTGGCGGAGTTCACCACTCTTCACCACTGCACAGCTGCACACCGCACCTGCCTCTCCCCGCCTTCCTCTCCCCTTTCCATTCCCCCTCACCCTCCAACCTCCCCTTTTTCTTCTCCCCCCACAGGCTCACCCGCCCCACTGCGCGAGTGCAGCCCAGCAGAGCTGCAGGCGGCAAGATTAATTCCTCGCAAGTGGTGGGGGGGGCAGCTCTGCCTGCATCACCTCCCTCTTCCGCCTATCCCCTGCCCTCCCCTCCCCCTCTTCCCCCCCTCCCAGCCTCACCCGGCGCGCTGCGCGAGTTCAGTGCGGCGGAGCTGCAGGCGGCCACTAATGGCTTCTCGCGAGTGGTGGGGGAGGGCGGGTTCGGCTGCCTAACGTCCCTCCCCCTTATTCCCCTCCCTCCCCACTCCCTCTCGCCCGTTTCCCCAGACCCAGACACCTCGCTGCGCGTGTTCAGCTCAGCGGAGCTGCATGCGGCAACGGGGGGCTTCTCACGAGTGGTGGGCGAGGGCGGGTTCGGCCGCGTGTACCACGGGCGCCTCACACACCCCGCTGGGCGGGGCGGGCGCGACATGGAGGTGGCGGTCAAGGTGATGGCCGCGGAGCACATCACCGGCGGCATGTCCAGCTTCCAGGTGCGCATGTCCAGCTTCCAGGTGCGCATGTCCAGCTTCCAGGTGCGCATGTCCAGCTTCCAGGTGCGCATGTCCAGCTTTCAGGTGAGGGGACAGTGAGGGCAGGGGAGAGTGAGGGCAGGGGAGAGTGAGGGCAGGGGAGAGTGAGGGCAGGGGAGAGTGAGGGCAGGGGAGAGTAAGGTAGGTTGGAAGCACGTAGGATGGAGCCCTGTAAGGCAGACAAGCTGGTAGCTAAGAGTTCAGAAGGCTGGAGCTCCTCCTTGTTAAGAGGTACGAGTCAGGACAGGGGGGGTTTTGGTAGTGAGCCTTGACAGCTGCACCCCCGTTCCTCCCCACCTCTCACGGCCCTATACAGTACCCCCACACCCCCCTCTCTAACGCCCGTACTGCCTAACAGCCCGAAGCTTCTGGGCTGTATTTGTGTCAACCCCTCTCCCCCACCTCCTCGTCTCCTGCCCCATCTGTCCCCACAACCCTCCTCTCTCACTGCTCCAAGGCGGAGATGAGTGAGTGGCGGCCATGCAGCACTCCCAACATCCCGCAGCATGCCATGTGGGAGACTCGCTCTCTTTCCAAGGGGCTGTGTCACTGACACACCATGCACCTCCCCTCTCGCATCGCACCATGCACCCCCCTCCCCTCTCCCGCTGCGCGCAGGTGGAGGTGGCAGCAATGACGGCGATGCAGCACCCGCGCATCTTACAGCTGCTGGGCTGTGCCTGTCATCACCTCCCATCTCTCCCCGCAACCCTCCCTGCTCACCGCCCGCAGGTGGAGGTGGCAGCAATGACGGCCATGCAGCATCCGCGCATCCTGCGGCTGCTGGGCTACGTGGGCGACTCGCCCTCGCCCGTGCTCGTGTACGAGTACATCCCAGGAGGCGACTGCTGCGAGTTCCTCAAACGATGTGCGCTGCTGCTGCTGGGGCATGTGGGCTGTGTGGATTGTGTGGATTTGCGGGGTATGTGGGGTATGTGGGCGACTCGCCCTCCCCTGTGTGCCACTGTGTCCCTCAAACGCCTGTTGCTGCTGCCAACGCCGCAGCTGCTGCGGCTGCAGCTTTGCTGTGAGTGCTGCTGCATTTGTTCCCAGTATAGTGTAGAAGCAGAGTTCCTGCCACAAACCAGCCCCCTTTGCCAGTTCTGCCTACCCAGCAGAAAGAACTAGAACTAGGCACCCCAAGAGCATTTTTCCTCGTGGGCAATTGTTGAACCATCCAGGCTGATCGTTAACTTTGTTGCAAATCTCGGAAGGCGTGCACACATGTGTGCACACTCGCACTCTTGCCCACATCACCTGCTCACACAACTGCCCCTCAACCTTGTCAGCAACCAAGAGACGTGCACTTACCCTGCCACACACGCTTGCTGTGGCGCCAGGCCGATGGGGTGAGCATGGAGGGGCGATGGGGTGAGCATGGAGGGGCGATGGGGTGAGCATGGAGGGCCGATGGGGTGTGCAGAGCAGATGAGCTCCCAACCATCCTCCTCGCTTGTGCAATCGTTTCCCGTCCACCTCACCTGCTGCCTACTTCCCCTCTTTCCTGGAACCTTGCTGTGGCAGCGGGTCGAGGGGAGGCATCGTTCCCATGGAGGGCGCGGTTGGGGGTGGCGCTGGGGTGTGCGGAGGCGCTGGCCGCCATCCACGACGCCAACTTCGTGCACCGCGACTTCAAGGCCTCCAACGTGCTGCTCAGAGAGGTACCATGCTGCACCGCACTGAACCACCAGCCTCACTGGACTGGATTGCGCTGCGTGCAGTGCAGTGCAGCACACCAACCATCCTCTGCCTCAAACACTCCCCCAACCCCTCTTGCCTCTCACACCCCAACCCCTCTTGCCTCTCACACCCCCACCCCTCTTGCCTCTCACACCCCAACCCCTCTTGCCTCTCACACCCCCACCCCTCTTGCCTCTCACACCCCACCCCTCTTGCCTCTCACACCCCCACCCCTCTTGCCTCTCACAACCCCACCCCTCTTGCCTCTCACACCCCCACCCCTCTTGCCTCTCACACCCCCACCCCTCTTGCCTCTCACACCCCCACCCCTCTTGCCTCTCTCACCCCCACCCCTCTTGCCTCTCTCACCCCCACTCCTCCTTGCCTCTTTCCCCCCCCCCCCCCCCCGCCTTGCCTCAGACCCTCTTCATGTCCTGCAATCTTCACCATGCCTCACAACCGTTACCATGCCTCACACTCTTCACCATGCCTCACAACCGTTACCATGCCTCACAACCGTTACCGTGCCTCACAACCGTTACCGTGCCTCACAACCGTTACCATGCCTCACAACCGTTACCATGCCTCACAACCGTTACCATGCCTCACAACCGTTACCATGCCTCACAACCGTTACCATGCCTCACAACCGTTACCATGCCTCACAACCGTTACCATGCCTCACAACCGTTACCATGCCTCACAACCGTTACCATGCCTCACAACCGTTACCGTGCCTCACACCTTTTATCATGCCTCACACACTCCCATCTCCCTCACATCTTTCCCATCTTTCTCACACCCATCCAATACCTCGCATCTCTTCCACCTCTCTCCCATCACCCACACGCACAGGACCTGACCCCAGTGCTGGCGGATTTCGGGTTGGCAAGGGCGGTGACGGACTGGGCAACGCACGTGAGCACACGAGTGATGGGCAGCATGGGGTACATGGACCCCATCTACTTCCAGACAGGTGAGTGATGGGCAGCATGGGGTACATGGACCCCATCTACTTCCAGACAGGTGAGTGATGGGCAGCATGGGGTACATGGACCCCATCTACTTCCAGACAGGTGAGTGATGGGCAGCATGGGGTACATGGACCCCATCTACTTCCAGACAGGTGAGTGATGGGCAGCATGGGGTACATGGACCCCATCTACTTCCAGACAGGTGAGTGATGGGCAGCATGGGGTACATGGACCCCATCTACTTCCAGACAGGTGAGTGATGGGCAGCATGGGGTACATGGACCCCATCTACTTCCAGACAGGTGAGTGATGGGCAGCATGGGGTACATGGACCCCATCTACTTCCAGACAGGTGAGTGATGGGCAGCATGGGGTACATGGACCCCATCTACTTCCAGACAGGTGAGTGATGGGCAGCATGGGGTACATGGACCCCATCTACTTCCAGACAGGTGAGTGATGGGCAGCATGGGGTACATGGACCCCATCTACTTCCAGACAGGTGAGTGATGGGCAGCATGGGGTACATGGACCCCATCTACTTCCAGACAGGTGAGTGATGGGCAGCATGGGGTACATGGACCCCATCTACTTCCAGACAGGTGAGTGATGGGCAGCATGGGGTACATGGACCCCATCTACTTCCAGACAGGTGAGTGATGGGCAGCATGGGGTACATGGACCCCATCTACTTCCAGACAGGTGAGTGATGGGCAGCATGGGGTACATGGACCCCATCTACTTCCAGACAGGTGAGTGATGGGCAGCATGGGGTACATGGACCCCATCTACTTCCAGACAGGTGAGTGATGGGCAGCATGGGGTACATGGACCCCATCTACTTCCAGACAGGTGAGTGATGGGCAGCATGGGGTACATGGACCCCATCTACTTCCAGACAGGTGAGTGATGGGCAGCATGGGGTACATGGACCCCATCTACTTCCAGACAGGTGAGTGATGGGCAGCATGGGGTACATGGACCCCATCTACTTCCAGACAGGTGAGTGATGGGCAGCATGGGGTACATGGACCCCATCTACTTCCAGACAGGTGAGTGATGGGCAGCATGGGGTACATGGACCCCATCTACTTCCAGACAGGTGAGTGATGGGCAGCATGGGGTACATGGACCCCATCTACTTCCAGACAGGTGAGTGATGGGCAGCATGGGGTACATGGACCCCATCTACTTCCAGACAGGTGAGTGATGGGCAGCATGGGGTACATGGACCCCATCTACTTCCAGACAGGTGAGTGATGGGCAGCATGGGGTACATGGACCCCATCTACTTCCAGACAGGTGAGTGATGGGCAGCATGGGGTACATGGACCCCATCTACTTCCAGACAGGTGAGTGATGGGCAGCATGGGGTACATGGACCCCATCTACTTCCAGACAGGTGAGTGATGGGCAGCATGGGGTACATGGACCCCATCTACTTCCAGACAGGTGAGTGATGGGCAGCATGGGGTACATGGACCCCATCTACTTCCAGACAGGTGAGTGATGGGCAGCATGGGGTACATGGACCCCATCTACTTCCAGACAGGTGAGTGATGGGCAGCATGGGGTACATGGACCCCATCTACTTCCAGACAGGTGAGTGATGGGCAGCATGGGGTACATGGACCCCATCTACTTCCAGACAGGTGAGTGATGGGCAGCATGGGGTACATGGACCCCATCTACTTCCAGACAGGTGACTGGCTAACCATTCATGCATGTGTGCACCTGGACAATAATACACGTCCATACATACACACATGATCCTCTCAGTAGTAAAGGATGTATGAATCCCTCCCATCTGCTCCTAAGCAGGTGCGCCTCTAATTATTGCGCACTTGTTTTTTGCCATTTAATCGCACTCACTCTCACTCTCTATCATCCGTCTGTAGGCTTTGTGTTTTCTATCAAACATACTTTTTGGTGTGGATCCATCCTCTTTATGGATGCACTCCTGCCTCTTTCTGTTCATTATGAATCGTTTGATGTATGAGTATGACGTGCAAGGTGTCTGTCAGCCCAATTCATCCTCAATATCTTTTGCTCCTCACTCCCTCTTTTCTGCTTCTCAGACCCTCCACATTCCCGATTTCCCACTCCTTTGCATCCCCAACGCCCCACGCTTCTGCCTCCCCAGTGGCCCACTCCCTTGCATTTTGATTCCCTCATTTCCTTGCAATGCAATGCCCCACTCTCCTGTAATCCCAAAGCTCGACTCCTTTGCACTCCCCACCAATGCCGCACTCTCTTGTATTCCCAACCACCCACTCCCTCACACCCCGTCCGTTACCCGCTCCTCCATCCCCAAGGCCAACTGAGTCGCAAGTCGGACACGTACGCGTTCGGCATCTTCCTCCTGGAGCTCGTGTCGGGCTGCCTGGCCCTGGACGATCGCTTTCAGGACCTGCGCAAGCTCGTGGTGGCCAAGACCTTCCCGGACCCCCACCTCGTGGTGGACCCGCGCATGAGCGGGCAGTGGACCAAGAAGCAGGTGTACATTGTGTTCACGCTCATCCGCTTCGCCATCTTCTTCGACTGGGATAACCGGCCCAGTATGTCGGTGATGCGGGATAAGCTCCTGACGGTTGTGGAATGAGGCGTGAAGCAAGGGGGTGGGTACGGGAGAAAGTTTGGCGTTCACTGGCGCTATTGAAAAGGCTTGATGGCAAATTGTGTGCAAGCATGAAATGCTGTTGAGGTCACTGCGTAGGTTGGCCTTTAGAATAGCTCTGCAACTACCGTATAAAGGAAATTTGCAGATGCCATACATTGCATGACCTACCGTCATCTCCCGTATATAGGACCCGGGGGTCTTAACAAAAATTTTCTGAAAATTGATTAGGTGAACAATACCAAGGGGCATATTTATTAAAACGAGACTGCAAAATTGTGACCCCCGGCCCAGCTTGAAATGGCCGCATGGGTCACTCACGGGAATGGGGGGAAACTTACTGTTAGGTCTGACATATCTGACGGGAGAAACAAGCTTGTTTAGCAACATGATTGGCCAGCGATTGAGGAAGTCAGAGCAGAGGTTTGCAATTGGTTGCGGCAACTGACAAACGTCGCTCGCAAACCGGCTATGCAGTCACTCACGGAACGCTGGAAACCAATCTACGTGTGAACAGGGTCACAATCCCGGGCACGAGCGTCAATGGACTGCGCGGTCTTTCAAGTTGGGTCCACTCGAATTTCAAGCTGGACTTGGGTTACACGACCCTTTCCGGGCCCGCTAGTTCCCATCGTTAGCTGAGAGAACAAAGAAGCTCCGTGGCCGGCTTTAGCGTGAACGTAGCCCCAGGTCCGAGCCTGGATAGATTCTGCCTATTCCAGACACACTTTAGACATTCCGTAGGACACTCTGTAGTTCGACCTTGAGTGCACATCACCTCTATTGAGAAACCCTGCAGGGCGTATATCCGTGTTTCTCACCTGTCTCGTCCCCTTCGATCCCCACTCCTCTCGCGTTTCGCAATCGCGACGATCGCCGCCGTTGTGAGCGTCCCGCGCTGCGTGTCTCGGTGCGATCGCCCTGGCCGTAACGCTTCATGCGCGAAACGTACGCTCTTGAATACAAGCGCTTAGAAACCAGTCAGGGAGATCGCCAAACACGCCTGCCCACGCACCTCGGAGTCTCGCAAGTCGTCGCGCTTCCCTCCGACCCTCGCGCACCGAAATCGAAACCGCCGACTAAGCAGGTAGCGATCCCGCGGAACGCAGGTAACCGCGAAACACGCCATGGTGATGACTAGGGTTCAGACGGCCTGCACGCCTATGAGTTTCAGGCCGTATCGTTCTTAGTGAAACCGCGAGGTAGCGTGCTGAGGGTGTGGACGATGTCGCACATTCCTCCTTCCCCCATGGCTTGCTGCCCCATTCCGTGATCCCCCATTCCCCGCTCCCCCAGCAGCGGGCGCCTCGAGGTACGCGCCCTCACCGCTTTAGACATGTCTCACGGGCAGCACAGACGCGACATGCTGTCCGCGAGACGTCAGACGGTCAGCAGATGCGCGAAATGCAGCCCGTCATTTTCTGACGGATGTATAGGCGCGAAATTCGTAATGCGTCTGTCTGACAGGCGGCATTCGCGCGCTATGCGAAAAACGGCCGACAGACGTCACTGTCCGACGGCCAGGATACGCGAGCCCTGCCCAATGCGGCTATCCGACAGTGACGAGCACCCAACCGCGCAAGATGAGGGACATCCCTGCCTGACGGGCAGCAGGCGCACGGAATGATGCCGGCCACTGTCTGACGGGCAGCACGCGCGGCCCATTCCCGGTTCCCCCCTTCCCCGTTCGAACATTCCCTGCTCCCCCATTCCCTGCTCCCCCATTCCCTGCTCCCCCATTCTCTGAGATTCATTCCCTGCTCCCCCATACCCTGCTCCCCAATTCACTTTCCCCCCATGTGTTGCTCCCCCAATCCTCGTCCCCCCGTTCCCCGTTCCCTCATTCCCTGCTCCCCCATTCCCTGCTCCCCCATTCCCTGCTCCCCCAGTCCCTGCTCCCTATTCCCAATGTGCATTCCCTAAGACAGCATTCCCCGCTCCACCATTCCCTCACCCCCATTCCCCGCTCCCCCATCCCATGTTCCCCCATCCCATGTTTCCCCATTCCCCGCTCCCCCATTCCCCGCTCCCAAGTTTCCTGTCCCCCGATGCCCTTACCACAACAATTCCTTGTCCCCCCATGCCCTATTCCCCCATTCCCTGTTCCCCAATTCCCCGCTCCCCCATTCCCTGTTCCCACATTCCCCGCTCCCCCGTTCCCTGTCCCCCGATTCCCAGTCCCCCTATTCCCCGTCCCCCCATTCCCCGTTCCAGCATTCCCTGCTCCCACATTCCCTGATCCCCCATCCCCTGCTCCCCCATTCCCTGTCCCCAAGGCTTCCCTGCTCCGCCATGCCCTGTCCCCGAGCTCCCTGCTCCCCCCTTTCCCTACCCGCTGGTTCCCCCTTTGCCATCTCTCTGAAACATCAATCCCATCCCTCCCATTGCCAATAACCAATTTACCCCATCAGCATCAAGGAAAGCGGAGGGGGTGGACAGAAACGTGGTGCCTTGGTCGTCTTAGCCATTGTTTACCCCGCTGCCACTCATTCTACTCCCCCTGCTTACCCGTTGTTTCCCCCCCTCTCTTTCTTTCTTCTCCCCTGCATACCCATTGACTGTATTCCTTCTTCTCCCCCCTGCTTCCCCTCCTTCTCCCCCCTGCTTCCCCTCCTTCTCCCCCCTGCTTCCCCTCCTTCTCCCCCCTGCTTCCCCTCCCTCCCCTCCTTCTCCCCCCTGCTTCCCCTCCTTCTCCCCCCTGCTTCCCCTCCTTCTCCCCCCTGCTTCCCCTCCTTCTCCCCCCTGCTTCCCCTCACGACAGGGTGGAAGATAGCAATCAGCGGCTCGCGTCGACGTGTGTATGAGCAGCGACACAGATCGGCGGCGAGAGGAGGAATTCAGCTGCTAAGGCGCGGTTGTGCGAAGGGGTTCAAACGCCCCCCCACACAACCTGCTTTGGTATGTGAGAGGGGTCTTGTCGGGGGCCTGTTCCATATGCTCTACAGCCCCTCGCACTCATCGCTGCGGCCACACCACTCCCCTCCCCTCTGACCGCGTCTCCCTTCCCACCTTGCCGCGTCTCAATCTTCCCCTATTCTCTGCGTTACATACCCTTTGCACCTTTCTCCCTTGCTTCATACCTCCCCCTTCCCCAGGTATACTGCCTTTTACCCGTCTCCTGCCCTTCCCTTCTCCACCTTTCAACCGTCTTCACCTCTTCCTCTCCCTGCCATTACAGCCTACATTCAAACTCTCATCGATCTGCCTTGCGCCCTCATTCCCCCCGTTCCCTCTCTTCCCTACTCCCTTTCCCCCTTACACCACTCTTCCGTGTTGTTTTGTCCCCCTCTCCCTCACTTCCCCTCCCCGCCATCCTTATTCCCCAACTCTTATATCTGCTTAGCACCCCGTCTTCCCCTTCTTCCCTTAGCCCCCTCCCAAATAGCCCCCCATCTACCTCATTCCACTCTTCTACACCCCTTTCGGTCCCTTACTCCCCTCGGCTATACCCCACGCTCCTCAATGCTAACCTCACTTATACCCCGTTTGTGTCCCCAAGTCCCCATGGGTATACCCCTTTCTCTCCCTTGCTCCGCCTGGCTATCCCCCTCTCTCACACTTACTACCCTCTGATACCCACCTCTAGCAATCGTACTCCCCCCGGCTATACCCATCTACCCCCCATCCTCCCCACGGGACTATCCAGGTCTGTCCCTTCCTCCCCTCTGCTATTCCCCCGACTCTCCTTGACCCCGCCCCCATGACGCGCCCTCTGTACGCAACACCCTTTGTCCCCTTTCACCCGTCTTCGGTGCCACACACCCTATTCCCCCCTCTCTAGCTTACCCCCTGCTTCCCCCTATCCCCTCACCGTCAACCGCTCTTCCTCCCCGTTTCCCCTCTCTTCCCTACACTCTTCTTCCCCACCGTCCCCTCTCTGCCTTTCTCTCTGACTCCCCCATTCCCCTGCCTCCTTACACCCCACTTCCCCCACCATGCGTTCAGCCCCACACACCGTGCATCCCCCTTTTTTCTCACTTCCATACACCCTATGAAACCTATTTCCCTTCTCCGCCATTCGCCCATCCTCCCCCCATCGCCTCACTTCCAACTTCCAGCTCTCTGCCTTGCACTCTTTTCCCCCTATCTCCACTCTGCCTTACCCCTATCTACCTCCTTACCATCCCCGGTGCCTTAGGCGCAGCTTCCCCCATTTCCCTCTCTTCCGAACACCCTTCTTCCCCTTTCCCCCTCTCGTCCTTACGCCCTTCTTCTCCCTTCCCCCTCTCTCCTTACACTTTCTTATTGCACCATGAGTTCTCTGCCTAACGCCCTGCTTCCCGCTGCTACCCCCTTCATCTTCTTCTACCGACACTGCATTACCCCCTCCATTAAAGTTTCCACCCACGGTGCCATACACCCTCCTTCCTCCTTTTCCCTCTCGTCCCTACACCCTTCTTCCCCCTCACCCCTCTCTGCCTTACACCCGTCAACCCCCTTTCCCCTCTCATCGTATTACGCCCTTCTTCCCCCGTTAGCCTCTGACCTACGTCCTCCTTCCCATATTACCCACTCAGCCATACCCCCTTCTTCTGCCTTTCCACCCTCTCTGCCTTACGCCCTTCATCCCCCTTTTCCCCTCTGTATACCACCCGCCTTCCCCCTTCCCCACTCTTCCCTACTCCTTGCTTCCGCCTCACCACTCTCTATGCCTTACTCTTATTCGCCCTTTCACCGCTCCACCTTACACCCTGCTTCATGCATAGTGCAGTCTCCACCTAACGTCCTAAGAAACACAGTTTCCATCACTACCCTACACCCCTATTCCCCCTTTCCACACCCTAACTACCCTTTTTCCCGTTTCTGCCCTTCCCCCTACTTCCCCCCGTGGCCTCGCTTCCATACTGCCGGGTTTCCCTCGTAACTTCTCCCTTCGTTCCGCCGTGCGCGCGAATGCTGCCCGTCAGACAGAGACGGGCAGCATTTCGCTCGCTTATTTCGTCGACCTAAACCCTATGCGTATGTGTGACTGTCACCATATAGTATCCATGCAATGCGTACAATAGCTGAAGAGTCGGGGAATAGCGGAGGTATAGGCGCATCGGAAAAGAACCAACTTCCGAAATCAAGTTGAACGGAAGTTGGATCGTGCTCATGTGTTTCGGAGGGTGTAGGTTGAGTTGAAAGAAATTCGAATGTGCATTGCTGGAAACTAACGATTGGTCGAAACTTGCAAAGCTGCGGAACTCAATTTCGAGTCACGCATTCTCTCATCTTGTTTGGCACGTGCTGGCAGATCGAGTCTTGAATGGCAGGTCTGGCGCAGGCATGGGTGAGATTACCAGGTTCGGGTGTGAAGCGCTTTGTACATAAGTTGCTGCGATATTTGTTACTTGGCAGGTGGGATTGTTAAACAGTTGTAAATGTAATATTTGATTTTAATCCTTGTGTTCCCATTATTGGAGACAAATTTCTTGCACATGATTACAGTTTGAAAAAACAGTAACGTATATGAGGAAAGAAAAATGTTTATCGTTTTCTATGACTGGCACTTTGGACAGCTTTTGTTGTAGGGTCTGACTTACACAACGATACGAGCAAGTCTTGCATAAATGGTGCCTCAAAGTAGGCCTGTGCGCCACCTGATGTTGTTTTGACGCTACTTTGTTATTTTTAAGAAGTTCTCTTCTTATCATTCACTACATGTACTACATTGCGAGCATGTAGGACAAGTTTGATGCGTCTCGCCAAGTAAGGTAGGAAATTATTCTGCTTTAAACTGTTAAGCAGTGTAAGCTATGCAATGATATCCACGTGCAACGAGTGGTGCCATTTCGACGTTCGCTTGATTTTCTTAATAGAAAGTGATTATTTACTCCACTTCCATTATTGCAAGCATGCAGGTCTCGTTTGGTGTTATTCGCTGCATATGGTAGGAAGTTATGCTGTCTCAGACGTTAGCGTGGAGGAAGTATGCAAAATATAGGCATCTGTGATGTTACCGGGAATGGATTGTTGGCCTCGCGCTCGCTTGGGCGACGCTGACTTTCTGTTCGGGCGTGCGAATGGTGCGGCCAACTGTTCTGCAGGGATCGGATTGATGGTCGACGGGGTTATCGACCTGCAGGCGACCGCTGCGATGCCGCCGTCGATGGGAGCAGGCGGTCTAGTTCGACAAGGGAGGTCGACGAAGCTGTTAGTCGACCTACGTGGGAAGTGTGGGCAGCTGTTGAGTACTGGAGATCGACAACTGCAGCTGATCTTGCTGGTCGACGGCCCGTCTGTTGACCAGAGTACTTCGACGGGTGCGGTGGTCGTTGAGGGGTTCGTCAACCAGGGCGCGCACTGGTGGTCGACCAAGTAACCTGCTCGTCGAGTACTGTGGAGGCACGCGAACGTCGTCGAGGTCGCGGTGGCGAAGGCGACTTCGGTCTAGCATATCGATGTCGATGTGGCTCGTCTGGTGCAGAAAACAGCTGACAAATGCACAGCGATGCATGTCGGGTCAATCGTCTGCGCGCATCTGCGAGCGTGCGTACCGTTGTCTTCGACGGGTGCAGCGCTGTACAGCGTTGGCACGCCGTCGACCAGGATAGTTCGACGGGCGCGGTGGTCGTTGAGGGGTTCGTCGACCAGGGCGCGCACTAGTGGTCGACCAAGTAGCCTGCTCGTCAAGTTCTATGGGTGCACGCGAACGCCGTCGAGGGTGCAGTGGCGAAGGTGACTTCGGTCTAGTAGCTCGATGTCGACCAGGCTCGTCAGGCGCAGATAACAGCCTACAGATGCACAGCGGTGCAAGGATAGGCCTGTGCGACACGTAATGTTGTTTCGACGCCCATTCTTGTTTTTTTTTTACAAGGTCTTCGCCTATCATTCCCTACATCTGCTACATCGTGGTTAAGCATGACAAGCTCCGTGCCATTGCCGCATATGGTAGGGAGTTAAGCAGCTTCGGGACGTTTGAGCAGGGAAAGCTATATTTGTGAGGATCTGGTTCAGGAAAGATTGAACTGTTGAATAATGCACATGGGTACAAGGCGAGGCTATATAGAGGCTCAACACAAAGGCAGTATCCCTGGTGTTACTAGCAGGTTCACTCCAATCATGCAGGACAATGTTGGGGCCATCCGCCGCGTAGAGTAGAAAGTCATTCTGCTTTGACTGTTTGGCGAGGATTGCAGTGTCAGGATATGCCTGTGCGACTTGTGGTGCCATCTCTCCAACCGTTGTGATTTTGCAATTAAGGTTTCAGCGGATCATGCACTACATTTATTTTATTGCACGCATGCGGGACACGTTTGGTGCCGTTCACCGCGAGAAGCCTATGCGACATGTGGTGCCGTTTTAACGTCTCATTGATCAAGTTAAAAAGGTTTAGCGCGTTCTTGCACTTCACTTACAAAATTGCAGGCCTGTAGTACAAGACTCTTGCCATTTAGCATCCGGTATGCTGATATGCTGCTAGAGAGGATTAAGGCTGGAAAACTGTGCAAGGCTATGCGGAGAGTCACTACACAACGGGAGTGGACTACGGAGGAGGGCACGGGGTTGTGTGAATGATCGTAGCGCCCTGCTAGCGTTCTTACCACTTGTTGTGTTCACAAAGAAATGTGGCAAGAATTCAAGTATGGAAGTTGAAAGAAACAACTTGCAAATACAAACTTGATAGAAAAGTAATTAGAGTAAAGTTGAAGCATGCAGAACAAGAGAACTAAAATGGCATGAAACACCTAGAAAGGGCAAACACTGCCCTACGCAGTAGAAGAGCGGCTTGCCAACGCTGCAGCAGAGTAGTCTGCCAGCGTTGCACGGCGCGCGCTCTGCCAGCACTGCAGTAGCAGGTAACTTAGCTGCAGTCGCAGGTTGCCAATGTACGCAGATGTGCGCACCTACCAAGTAGGTGCAGGTTGGCGGTTTCACCGTCAGGCACATTGCGCAGGTGCCAGGTAGAAAACGTGTCGTCGGTTTCGGCAAGTGCGCACCGTCGACCACGTGATGCCGTTCTGCAGGTGGAACTTCGCCAAAACCTCCTGGGCGAAAGTTTGCACACCTCCGCAGAGTCTCGCACAACTCTGCAACGACGGTCGATCAGTCCGACTCTATCAAGGCTCGACTCTATCAGAGTTCCTCGACCAGAGTTCCTCTACCAGCGCTCTTCGACGGAAGCTCGTCGCGCAGAGATCGTCGACCAGAGCTAGTCGCGTCGAGCTCGTCGACCAGATTCTGTCGAGCAGGGCCTGCTCGACTGGAACTTCTGCCGAACTGCAGAAGCCCATTTCGTCGACCAATCCGTCGCGAACGAGATCGGCCACGCTCAAGCGAAGGCGGGGCCAATTCCTTCGACAAGCTAGGCCTGTGCGACACATGACGCCGTCTCGACGTCCGCGCAGAATTATTCAGTAATGTTGCTATACACCATAGCGCAACACTTAGCCCGCGCCACCTTCAACTCGCCCCAATTCCAACAAGTATATCAGGCTATTTTTAGTATGTCTGTTTGAAATTTCAGGCTTTTTTCCTGACATTCCAGGTTTTTACATGATGGGCTGTTTTTGAGAAATGCGTGCTTCACACTACCCAAAATGAACGCCCTAACATCCTTTTGTTACATGTCTTACCCACATGTATGGTGTACATTGGTAAAAGACCTTATTGAACTTTAGTTGGTCAATATCGTTGTGGCAAATCACACGTGCCCAAACGGCATTGGAGCTTTTCTACTTTGTCATTTCTGGCCGTTAGTGGTGGGCGAGTGTCTCTGACCCGTCTACCTCCGCTGGGAGGTTCATTCGAGTTCCAGCTCAGGTGGCACTAAAACCACGCAAGCAGCCTCATACGTGGTTCATGAATCGCCTGAGCTGGTCGCGTGGCGTTTTTGTACTGGAAGAAATTAGTCAAGTGGGTCTTGTCCCATGAGAAGCATCTATTTCGAAGCGCCCCGAAAGCAAAGCATAACCACACCTCATCCGTACGAGTTCCCCGAATTCATTTGGATCCGTAAAACTTGCTCTCGTAAATTCTCTCCAGATACTTCGAATTCACTCCTCGACTCCACATCACATATTTCCTTCAGGCTTGCGCTCTCTTTCTCACGCTAATCTCCACCTCCCAATTCCGCCATCTCTCTTCCTCCCCGTTCCGCCATCCCACCTCGTGGCCGATCGACAGTTTCCATATCTTACCAGTCCGTCATTCCACTTCCTTACCTCATCCACCCCGATTCCTCCCCGTTGCGTCCTCTCACCTCGTCACCACACTGTGTCACCACTTGGTCCGCGTTTCCACCTCCTCTTCGGTCCGCCTCCTCCCCTAAACCGCCGTCCCACCTCGCCTTTCCGCCATCCCGTTTCCTCCGCGTTCTTCTCATCTTGTCGCCTCCCCGTTCCGCCATCCCACCTAGGCGCCTTGGCGCCTCACATCCCGTCGCCTTGGCGCCTCACATCCCGTCGCCATGGCGCCTCACATCCCATCGCCTTGGCGCCTCACATCCCGTCGCCTTGGCGCCTCACATCCCGTCGCCTTGGCGCCTCACATCCCGTCGCCTTGGCGCCTCACATCCCGTCGCCTTGGCGCCTCACATCCCGTCGCCTTGGCGCCTCACATCCCGTCGCCTTGGCGCCTCACATCCCGTCGCCTTGGCGCCTCACATCCCGTCGCCTTGGCGCCTCACATCCCGTCGCCTTGGCGCCTCACATCCCGTCGCCTTGGCGCCTCACATCCCGTCGCCTTGGCGCCTCACATCCCGTCGCCTTGGCGCCTCACATCCCGTCGCCTTGGCGCCTCACATCCCGTCGCCTTGGCGCCTCACATCCCGTCGCCTTGGCGCCTCACATCCCGTCGCGCTGGCGCTGTTCCTCCTCTTCGCGTGTGCTCCAACCTATATCCTGACCGATCCGCGTCAGTACCTCCTTTCCTCCATCCCTTTTCCTCCCCGTTCCGGCCTCCCACCGCGTCGCCTGTGCGCCAATGAAGTTTCTCGCCTTTCCGCCGTTCGCCCCACTCCTCATCGCGGCCTCCCACCCCTCTCGCCTTTCCGCCTCTAGCATCCATCCCACGTTCATCGCACCCCATCCGCCCATCCCCCCTATTCCTCCCACCTAGCCACCCCACCTCCTCCCCATTCCGCCCTCCCACCACCATTCGCCTCATCTCCCCCATCCATCCTACCTCCTCCCCATTCCGCCCTCCCACGGCCATTCACCTCATCTCCCCCATCCACCCCCCCAGCCATCCCTCCTCCGCCCCATTCCGCCCTCCCACGGCCATTCACCTCATCTCCCCCATCCATCCCACCTCCTCCCATTCCGCCCTCCCACCACCATTCGCCTCATCTCCCCCATCCATCCCACCTCCTCCCCCCCAGCCATCCCTCCTCCTCCCCATTCCACCCTCCCACGGCCATTCACCTCATCTCCCCCGTCCATCCCCCCAGCCATCCCTCCTCCTCCCCATTCCGCCCTCCCACGGCCATTCACCTCATCTCCCGCAGCCATCCCACCTCCTCCTCCCAAGCCATCCCTCCCCATTCCGCTCTCCCACAGCCATTCACCTCATCTCCCCCATCCATCCCACCTCCTCCCCATTCCGCCCTCCCACCACCATTCGCCTCATCTCCCCCATCCATCCCACCTCCTCCCCCCCAGCCATCCCTCCTCCTCCCCATTCCGCCCTCCCACGACCATTCACCTCATCTCCCGCAGCCATCCCACCTCCTCCTCCCAAACCATCCCTCCCCATTCCGCTCTCCCACAGCCATTCACCTCATCTCCCCCATCCATCCCACCTCCTCCCATTCCGCCCTCCCACCACCATTCGCCTCATCTTCCCCATCCATCCCACCTCCTCCCCCCCAGCCATCCCTCCTCCTCCCCATTCCGCCCTCCCACGGCCGTTCACCTCATCTCCCCCAGCCATCCCACCTCCTCCCCATTCCGCCATCCCGGCGTTCATCCCATCCCCCCTCCTCCCCATTCCCCCATCCCCCCACTCATCCCATCTTCCCCCAGCCCATCCCACCTCCTCATTCCACCCTCTCCCCACCCATGCATCCCATCTCCCCCAGTCCATACCAGCGCCTCCAATCCTACCCTCACACTCTCCTCATCCCTCCCTCCCCTCAAACATTCCTCCTCCTGTCAGAATGTTATGTGTGTCTAGCCTGCAGTGGGGTACTCTATAGCGAGTACAACCCGATTTAGGGTTTCGTATATGTATCCTGCTGCTGCTAGTGAAAAGCCCTCTTTCCTGTTTCTCGTTTTGCCTAGCTTTCTCGACATGCTATCAGAGCAGGTCGACCCTCCTGGGTCGATCCTGTGGGTGGGCCCCACCCGATGCTTCCGCTGCTCTACTGCCTGTAGCGTGCCCAGAGCGCGCGCCGTTTTCTCACTGCCGTGCGCTCGGAGTGCGCAGCGTTTTTTCTTCCCGCCGCGCGCTCGGGGCGCACGGCGGTTTTCTGCCCTGCCCGCCGCGCGCCCCGAGGTGCGCCGCGGTTTGCTGCCCCGTCGATCCGCGCGCCGCCCCCCGTCGCCCGCCGAAGCGCCCCCGGGGACCCGCGCGTCGCCCCCCGTCGCCCGTAGCAGCCCGCGCGACCTGCGCCAGGCCCGCGCGCGGCCCGTACGGCCTGCGCCAGGCCCGCGCGCTGCTCGTACGGGCTGCGCCAGGCCCGCGCGCGGCCCGTACAGCCCGCGCGCGGCCCGTACGGCCTGCGCCAGGCCCGCGCGCGGCCCGTACGGGCTGCGCCAGGCCCGCGCGCGGTTCGTCCGGCTTGCGCCAGGCCCGTGAGGGGCCCGTACCGTCTTCCCCTGTGCCGCACGCCGTCCCCCGAGCTTCTGACCGCGCCCCACCCCCGCTGCTGCCCGCGTTCCTGTGTTAGGGTTTGGGGGTGGAGAGTATGGGGGTGCCGTGTGTGTGAGCCGTCCCCTTCTTCTCCTCCTCCTCCGTCTCCCACTGCTGCAGCTGCCGCTGAGGGGGGTGGATGTGTTGGAGCCGTCGGAGTGGTACGAGGGGGGTGGCGTGTGAGCGGTGCTAGTGGTTCAGCAGGGAGTGTGTGAAAGGGGTGTGGAACAGTTGGGGGAGGTTGACCGGAGGTAGCCGACTTGTCGTCCGCAGCGCCTGAAGTCCAGAGAGCCACGACCCCCTGTGGCCTGAGTAGTCCGGGGCTCTGCGCCCGGTAGCCACGGTGTGAGCACTCCTGGTAGTCCAGAGAGCCACGACCCCCTGTGGCCTGAGTAGTCCGGGGCTCTGCGCCCGGTAGCCACAGTGTGAGCACTCGTGGGAGCACAGCGAGCCAGCAGAGCCTGTCGCCGTGTAGTCCGGGTTTAGCCTGGTAGCGACAGTGCTGCGCACTTCTGTTGCCCGTGTGTCTGCAGCTTCAGCCGTCGTCTCTCATCTTCTCGGCCCCACAGTTTCTCCTCCTCCTCACTTGCTCTCTGTGATAGGCTCTAACGCTTATAATTGTGAACTACTGCTCTGCCTGCTTGTTGTGTTGATTGTACCCCACTTTGACTATGGGGGTGTGTCAGAATGTTATGTTTGTCTAGCCTACAGTGGGGTACTCTATAGCGAGTACAACCCGATTTAGGGTTTCGTATATGTATCCTGCTGCTGCTAGTGAAAAGCCCTCTTTCCTGTTTCTCGTTTTTCCTAGCTTTCTCGACACCTCCCACACTGCCCTTCCACCTGCCTCTTGGCCCGCCCATTGAGGCACTAGTCCAGCCAATTATTCCACCCTAGTCCTCATGTTTTACTACAGCATCAGGACATCTGCATCCATGAGCTGTTGGTTTTGATGTAGCAGCGCTTGTATATGCTCTTTGAAGGTCAATTGTAAAGCTTTTGTTCTTTATTCAACATATGCTGCGGAATATCGTGGTCAACTAGCTCATCTAGCAATGGACGGTAGGAAACGGCTTAAAATAACATGCCCCGACCGTGACTGCATTGTTACATTCGCATCACAAGCTGAACGGACCAATCATGTTCGCGGTAATAGGCATGAGTATGCCACTACCACCACACGCAACAATCCAGAGCCTGCAGCACCAAGCCCTCGCACGTCGTCACAGGACGCAGCACCGCATGCGCCAATGGCACCCGTCGATGAGCCCAACCTTGAACGCGCAAGCAGTGCAGCAGAACAATACACCGCCATCGATCGTCGCTTTTGGAAGTTTTGTAAAACAGGAAACGGTGGCAGCAGCCTCTCGAGAGAGTCGATCAAGGAGCTCTTGACCCTATTTCATGACGCAGGAGCGAATCTCACACTAATGACCGTCGCAGATGTTGACAAGCTGGAGGCATCCCTCACGGAACGGGTGGTGCTACAACCGTTTCAAATGCTTGTCCTCACAGACCCGAGCAAGGACAAGACTGAGGTCATTCTATGGTGGCGTTCAACGTGGGCTTGCGTGGTGGACATGTACACCGATCCTGCCAATGTGGACGAATTCATAATTGCACCTGATACAGAAGCTTCGAATGAGACCGCATCGGATGAGACACCGCATCGATATACAGATCCATCAACTGGCACGTTCTGGAGAGAAGCAGTTGAAGATCTCCCAGGGGCGTCCATTATTGCTGTCATACTATACTCAGACGAAACGGAGCTAGCAAAGGACGGCGGAGCTTCGGGACATCCTATATATGTCGCCCTCGGGAATACGTCTTCTAAAAACAGGTGGAAGCCCAGTGGCAGGCGGATGGCGGCCATGTTGCCTCCGTTGCAAAAGCACCAAATTCAACCAGGAGTGGACCCCACACGGCGCCGGCTTGAAATCATACACGAGTGTCTCTCAATCATACTGGCAGAACAGAAGGAGAAGGAGGACACGGGTGCTTTTCTGAAGGATCCATACGGTATCTTGCGTTTCGTGCGAGCCCTTCTTTATGCCTATGTGGGGGACTATCCAGAGCAATGCAAGATCGCCGGGACAAAGGCGGGTCATCAAACCCAGTTCCCATGCCCGAGATGCCAAGTGACGAAGGAGAACATGTCAAACGTGGAAGCTGAACGATGCTATCGTACAGAGCAAGGACAGGTCCTCACCAAATCGATTGTGGACATGCATCGAAGCTCGAACCGTGCGCTTGCATCCGCGGAGACGACAGAGAGTACACACGCCATCAATGTAAGCACCAGGTCCCTTCCACCTTTGGAAGAACTATTCATGTCACAAATTGTACTTTGACTTCGATTGTTATGTCATGGTTTAATTCATTCTCAATAACCCTCTCTCATACGCACACACTTGGACTTATTTGCAGGTGGCAATATGGGGGTTCCCAAATGGGAATACGACGTGGGGAAATCCTTATCGCGCATTCATGGGAGACATCATGCATCTATCACTCCTTGGAGTGTTCAAGCACATCATCGATTGCTTGCGCTCGATGCTACCTAGGCTCCTTGATCGGCTGGATGATGCGATGCGCGGGATCACGGACTATAGTCGCCAATCCATGTTCCGCCTTCCGTCATATGCGAAGAGATACTTTGCGAACAAAGGGACATTCCAGGCCTTTGAACATGCTGCGGTTATGCAAGTGTTGCCAGTGATTCTGGAGCTGCTTGATGTCGAGACAGACATTACACAAACAGTCACGCTATACGTCTACTGGCACTGCGAGGTGTGGCTACGGCCATATCATACAGAAGAGAGCCTTGCACACCTCGACAAACTTACAAAAACGTGAGTACATCATGTGTCCTTTGACATTCAACATTTATGAATCACATTGTAGCTTTTACAACAATTGATCCCATAACAACTGGCCCCATTCATTGTCAGAATCACTAGGCAAGAATGAATGAAAGGAGAGGGGTTGAACTAGCAGGCAGTTGAGTACAAATAGCAAACCCTAGATTGGGCTGTACTCGCTATAGAGTACCCCACTGCAGGCTAGACAATAATAGCATTCTGACACACCCCCATAGCCAAAGTGGGGTGTAATCAGCAGAGCAAGCAAAGCAGTACAAGCTCAGGGTGGATCACAATGTCACCACACATTCTGAGCACAAGTTCAAGAAGCAATAGTTTAAAGTTCACAGTTATGAGCAAAGCTAGAGGCAGTCACAGAGGGCAAGCGAGGAGGAGGAGGGCTGGCGAGAGGAGAGAAGATGAAAGGCGCCGACTGAAGCTGCAGACACACGGGCAACAGGAGCGGCGCGCACAGTGGCTACCGAGCGCACGAGGGCACCGGACTACGGGAGTATCTGGCTCCGCGGCTACGACGAGCACACACAGGAGCAACGGACCCACAGGCGACTGGCGAAGCAGGCTCGCTGGGCTACCGAAACGCGCGAGGGCATCCGGACTACTGGCGCTGCTGGCGTCACGACGGCTACCTCCACGCAATCTCCCCCGACCGTCCCACGCCCCTCTCACACACCCCCTGCTGACACCCTAGCTCCACTCCGACGGTACCCCCCTTAAACCCCAAACCCTAGGCTCCCACACACCACCCCCCTCAGCGGCAGCTGTAGCAGAGGGAGACGAGGGAGGAGGAGGAGCAGGGGGAGGAACTCACAACCGACACCCCCATAGCCGCCACCCCCACACTCTTCACCCCCAAACCCTAATTTAGGAGAACGGGCTGTAGGAGGGGTGAGGCGCCGGTAGAAGCACGGGGGACAGTGGAGAGGGCAGGAGCAGCGAGGAACGGGCCGCCCACGGGCCTGGTAGAGCCGCCCGAACCGCGCGCAGGCGGCCCGAGCCGCGCGCGGGCCTGGCGCTTCCCGTACGGGCCGCGCGCGTGCCTGGCGCAGCCCGTACGGGCCGCGCGCGGGCCTGGCGCAGCCCGTACGGGCCGCGCGCGGGCCTGGCGCAGCCCGTACGGGCCGCGCGCGGGCCTGGCGCAGCCCGTACGGGCCGCGTGCCGGGTGTACGGGCCGCGCGCAGGCCACGACGGGCGACGGGGGGCGACGCGCGGGTCCCCGTCGCCCGTCGCAGCGCCTCCCGGGGGCGACGTGCCGAGTGACGGGGCAGGAACCCGCCGCGCGCCTCGGGGCACACGGCGGGCAGAGAACCGCCGCGCGCCTCGGGGCGCACGGCGGGCAGAAAACCGCCGCGTGCCTCGGGGCGCACGGCGGGCTGAAAACCCTAGTTTCGACGCCGCGCGCCACGGGGCGCGCGGCGGACAGGGAGTAGCAGTAGCAGTAGCAGTAGCAGCGGAAGGCTTAGGTGGTGGGCCCACCCACAGGATCGACCCAGGAGGGTCGACCTGCTCTGATACCATGTCAGAATCACTAGGCAAGAATGAATGAAAGGAGAGGGGTTGAACTAGCAGGCAGTTGAGTACAAATAGCAAACCCTAGATTGGGCTGTACTCGCTATAGAGTACCCCACTGCAGGCTAGACGATAATAGCATTCTGACATTCATCTCTCTCTTTCACTGTGTCTCTCTCTCATACACACACACACTCTCTCTCTCTCTCCCTCTCTCTCTCTCTCTCTCTCTCTCTCTCTCATGCGGTTATGGCGCAGGCTTGTACCAAAGATGATTACAGTGTTTGGGAAGAAACAATCGTCGACGTTCAACATTCCGAAGGTCCATGCGATGCTGCACGTCGTTGACGACATCCGTCGCGGAGGACTCCCGGCTCATTATTGTGCGGATATGTATGAGCATCTCCACATCGCGCTGATGAAGCGGCCGTACCGTGCGAGCAACAAGAAACACGCGGAGGAGCAGATCGCGCGACGAACGCTTGTCGACGAGCTGGTCAACAGACTAGCGCAGCAGGAGGCAGACGCGGAAGATGCTGATGCAAGAAACGGAGCAATGAGACAGGTACTTGTGCTTACAATCAACCATTTTGAATGCAAATGTCCCATGCGCGCGTTGCGCTGTGTGTTTGGTTGCGGGTGTACGATCCTTTATGGGTACGACTATGTCTACGCGTTAATGTACGTACATGTGCATGCACGATGTCGTTCAGGCGACCAGGCGTGCGTGCGTGCGTGCGTGAATGCGCACGCGTGCGCACGCGCGCGTGCGTGTGTGTGTGTGTGTGTGTGTGTGTGTGCGCGCGCGCGCGTGTGTGTATGTGCGTGCGGACCACTGCACGCCTCGTTACAAAGAGTTTCACATTTAAAATTCCCCCCTTGTTTACTCTACGCCCATAACAGGCATTGGAGAGTGGTGTCCCTACTGTCACCGGGAAGAATGGCGTATTGGCATTGATTGCGGACAACACAGATTTGTGGCGAGCTTATAGCGATACCATTCCAGGCGACATGAGCCGCTTGAAGGACGCGGTCGTGACATATCTCCAGCCGGGTGAGACATGCGAGGCTCGAATTGATGTTCATCGAGGTGTCGCAATCCCACCCGGTGAGAACTACGAGCTCTATAATCGACACGCACAATATGCCCGCGCAACACCCCGTTTTCACAGCAAACCATGGTTTTCGGATGTCGCTGTCGAGCTGAAAGACGCGAGGGGGCAGAAGGTGCTGCAATTTTGCAAGGTGCTACTGATGTTTACTCTTCACAAAGTCCCGGATGAAGGAAGGGACTCTACGAGAAATAATGCAAGGGAGAGCGAACACGTGGCATTTGTTCGATTGTATGAAGTACTCGGGCCAGTAGGTGAATCTGTATTGGACCGGATGACATGGCTGGGTGGGGACAATGAGTACAGAATTGTTCCCATCAAGACATTCCTTCGGGTGGTGCACGTTGTGCCTTTGACGCCGAACGTCCGCGAGGCGAATGCTGTTTTTATGCTGAACGTTTTCAGGCGCTAAATATTTTTGTTGTAATATAATGCTCCAATCAATAAAGCTGTCCTCTGCACATGTTGTCCTCACAATTCATTAGAGCATTTTGTCACATTGATGCTTACATTAATTTTAAGAAATGCTGTAATACTAACATTGTATATGTTTCTCACAACCATTACACACCAACGATTGCTTCCCCAATATCTGAAAGCGTACGTAACCAGGTCGGTGGTGTATTGACTTACCTGCGACAGATTTAGCCAACCATCACCGCTTTCCGTGTGAGATCCGCCAAGCCAATAACCGATTGTGGACATGCATCGAAGCTCGAACCGTGCGCTTGCATCCGCGGAGACGACAGAGAGTACACACGCCATCAATGTAAGCACCAGGTCCCTTCCACCTTTGGAAGAACTATTCATGTCACAAATTGTACTTTGACTTCGATTGTTATGTCATGGTTTAATTCATTCTCAATAACCCTCTCTCATACGCACACACTTGGACTTATTTGCAGGTGGCAATATGGGGGTTCCCAAATGGGAATACGACGTGGGGAAATCCTTATCGCGCATTCATGGGAGACATCATGCATCTATCACTCCTTGGAGTGTTCAAGCACATCATCGATTGCTTGCGCTCGATGCTACCTAGGCTCCTTGATCGGCTGGATGATGCGATGCGCGGGATCACGGACTATAGTCGCCAATCCATGTTCCGCCTTCCGTCATATGCGAAGAGATACTTTGCGAACAAAGGGACATTCCAGGCCTTTGAACATGCTGCGGTTATGCAAGTGTTGCCAGTGATTCTGGAGCTGCTTGATGTCGAGACAGACATTACACAAACAGTCACGCTATACGTCTACTGGCACTGCGAGGTGTGGCTACGGCCATATCATACAGAAGAGAGCCTTGCACACCTCGACAAACTTACAAAAACGTGAGTACATCATGTGTCCTTTGACATTCAACATTTATGAATCACATTGTAGCTTTTACAACAATTGATCCCATAACAACTGGCCCCATTCATTGTCAGAATCACTAGGCAAGAATGAATGAAAGGAGAGGGGTTGAACTAGCAGGCAGTTGAGTACAAATAGCAAACCCTAGATTGGGCTGTACTCGCTATAGAGTACCCCACTGCAGGCTAGACAATAATAGCATTCTGACACACCCCCATAGCCAAAGTGGGGTGTAATCAGCAGAGCAAGCAAAGCAGTACAAGCTCAGGGTGGATCACAATGTCACCACACATTCTGAGCACAAGTTCAAGAAGCAATAGTTTAAAGTTCACAGTTATGAGCAAAGCTAGAGGCAGTCACAGAGGGCAAGCGAGGAGGAGGAGGGCTGGCGAGAGGAGAGAAGATGAAAGGCGCCGACTGAAGCTGCAGACACACGGGCAACAGGAGCGGCGCGCACAGTGGCTACCGAGCGCACGAGGGCACCGGACTACGGGAGTATCTGGCTCCGCGGCTACGACGAGCACACACAGGAGCAACGGACCCACAGGCGACTGGCGAAGCAGGCTCGCTGGGCTACCGAAACGCGCGAGGGCATCCGGACTACTGGCGCTGCTGGCGTCACGACGGCTACCTCCACGCAATCTCCCCCGACCGTCCCACGCCCCTCTCACACACCCCCTGCTGACACCCTAGCTCCACTCCGACGGTACCCCCCTTAAACCCCAAACCCTAGGCTCCCACACACCACCCCCCTCAGCGGCAGCTGTAGCAGAGGGAGACGAGGGAGGAGGAGGAGCAGGGGGAGGAACTCACAACCGACACCCCCATAGCCGCCACCCCCACACTCTTCACCCCCAAACCCTAATTTAGGAGAACGGGCTGTAGGAGGGGTGAGGCGCCGGTAGAAGCACGGGGGACAGTGGAGAGGGCAGGAGCAGCGAGGAACGGGCCGCCCACGGGCCTGGTAGAGCCGCCCGAACCGCGCGCAGGCGGCCCGAGCCGCGCGCGGGCCTGGCGCTTCCCGTACGGGCCGCGCGCGTGCCTGGCGCAGCCCGTACGGGCCGCGCGCGGGCCTGGCGCAGCCCGTACGGGCCGCGCGCGGGCCTGGCGCAGCCCGTACGGGCCGCGCGCGGGCCTGGCGCAGCCCGTACGGGCCGCGTGCCGGGTGTACGGGCCGCGCGCAGGCCACGACGGGCGACGGGGGGCGACGCGCGGGTCCCCGTCGCCCGTCGCAGCGCCTCCCGGGGGCGACGTGCCGAGTGACGGGGCAGGAACCCGCCGCGCGCCTCGGGGCACACGGCGGGCAGAGAACCGCCGCGCGCCTCGGGGCGCACGGCGGGCAGAAAACCGCCGCGTGCCTCGGGGCGCACGGCGGGCTGAAAACCCTAGTTTCGACGCCGCGCGCCACGGGGCGCGCGGCGGACAGGGAGTAGCAGTAGCAGTAGCAGTAGCAGCGGAAGGCTTAGGTGGTGGGCCCACCCACAGGATCGACCCAGGAGGGTCGACCTGCTCTGATACCATGTCAGAATCACTAGGCAAGAATGAATGAAAGGAGAGGGGTTGAACTAGCAGGCAGTTGAGTACAAATAGCAAACCCTAGATTGGGCTGTACTCGCTATAGAGTACCCCACTGCAGGCTAGACGATAATAGCATTCTGACATTCATCTCTCTCTTTCACTGTGTCTCTCTCTCATACACACACACACTCTCTCTCTCTCTCCCTCTCTCTCTCTCTCTCTCTCTCTCTCTCTCTCTCTCTCTCATGCGGTTATGGCGCAGGCTTGTACCAAAGATGATTACAGTGTTTGGGAAGAAACAATCGTCGACGTTCAACATTCCGAAGGTCCATGCGATGCTGCACGTCGTTGACGACATCCGTCGCGGAGGACTCCCGGCTCATTATTGTGCGGATATGTATGAGCATCTCCACATCGCGCTGATGAAGCGGCCGTACCGTGCGAGCAACAAGAAACACGCGGAGGAGCAGATCGCGCGACGAACGCTTGTCGACGAGCTGGTCAACAGACTAGCGCAGCAGGAGGCAGACGCGGAAGATGCTGATGCAAGAAACGGAGCAATGAGACAGGTACTTGTGCTTACAATCAACCATTTTGAATGCAAATGTCCCATGCGCGCGTTGCGCTGTGTGTTTGGTTGCGGGTGTACGATCCTTTATGGGTACGACTATGTCTACGCGTTAATGTACGTACATGTGCATGCACGATGTCGTTCAGGCGACCAGGCGTGCGTGCGTGCGTGCGTGAATGCGCACGCGTGCGCACGCGCGCGTGCGTGTGTGTGTGTGTGTGTGTGTGTGTGTGCGCGCGCGCGCGTGTGTGTATGTGCGTGCGGACCACTGCACGCCTCGTTACAAAGAGTTTCACATTTAAAATTCCCCCCTTGTTTACTCTACGCCCATAACAGGCATTGGAGAGTGGTGTCCCTACTGTCACCGGGAAGAATGGCGTATTGGCATTGATTGCGGACAACACAGATTTGTGGCGAGCTTATAGCGATACCATTCCAGGCGACATGAGCCGCTTGAAGGACGCGGTCGTGACATATCTCCAGCCGGGTGAGACATGCGAGGCTCGAATTGATGTTCATCGAGGTGTCGCAATCCCACCCGGTGAGAACTACGAGCTCTATAATCGACACGCACAATATGCCCGCGCAACACCCCGTTTTCACAGCAAACCATGGTTTTCGGATGTCGCTGTCGAGCTGAAAGACGCGAGGGGGCAGAAGGTGCTGCAATTTTGCAAGGTGCTACTGATGTTTACTCTTCACAAAGTCCCGGATGAAGGAAGGGACTCTACGAGAAATAATGCAAGGGAGAGCGAACACGTGGCATTTGTTCGATTGTATGAAGTACTCGGGCCAGTAGGTGAATCTGTATTGGACCGGATGACATGGCTGGGTGGGGACAATGAGTACAGAATTGTTCCCATCAAGACATTCCTTCGGGTGGTGCACGTTGTGCCTTTGACGCCGAACGTCCGCGAGGCGAATGCTGTTTTTATGCTGAACGTTTTCAGGCGCTAAATATTTTTGTTGTAATATAATGCTCCAATCAATAAAGCTGTCCTCTGCACATGTTGTCCTCACAATTCATTAGAGCATTTTGTCACATTGATGCTTACATTAATTTTAAGAAATGCTGTAATACTAACATTGTATATGTTTCTCACAACCATTACACACCAACGATTGCTTCCCCAATATCTGAAAGCGTACGTAACCAGGTCGGTGGTGTATTGACTTACCTGCGACAGATTTAGCCAACCATCACCGCTTTCCGTGTGAGATCCGCCAAGCCAATAACCGTTTTTTTAGGACCAGGAACAAAAAAAAGGGAAAATATGTCAATGGTAACTTACATGGGGCACTAAAACGCGTACGGTAACGATTTCAACGCGTTTGGTAACTCGCTTAACGCGTTTGGTAACCTGCTTAACACGTTTGGTAACTCGTTTAACACATTTGGTAACTCTACACTAGCAGCCCATCACGCGAATGGTAACTACATGAAATTCCCACCGAAATTGAGCCTGATTTGTCAGAATGCTATTATTGTCTAGCCTGCAGTGGGGTACTCTATAGCGAGTACAACCCAATCTAGGGTTTGCTATTTGTACTCAACTGCCTGCTAGTTCAACCCCTCTCCTTTCGTTCATTCTTGCCTAGTGATTCTGACATGGTATCAGAGCAGGTCGACCCTCCTGGGTCGATCCTGTGGGTGGGCCCACCACCTAAGCCTTCCGCTGCTACTGCTACTGCTACTGCTACTCCCTGTCCGCCGCGCGCCCCGTGGCGCGCGGCGTCGAAACTAGGGTTTTCAGCCCGCCGTGCGCCCCGAGGCACGCGGCGGTTTTCTGCCCGCCGTGCGCCCCGAGGCGCGCGGCGGTTCTCTGCCCGCCGTGTGCCCCGAGGCGCGCGGCGGGTTCCTGCCCCGTCACTCGGCACGTCGCCCCCGGGAGGCGCTGCGACGGGCGACGGGGACCCGCGCGTCGCCCCCCGTCGCCCGTCGTGGCCTGCGCGCGGCCCGTACACCCGGCACGCGGCCCGTACGGGCTGCGCCAGGCCCGCGCGCGGCCCGTACGGGCTGCGCCAGGCCCGCGCGCGGCCCGTACGGGCTGCGCCAGGCCCGCGCGCGGCCCGTACGGGCTGCGCCAGGCACGCGCGCGGCCCGTACGGGAAGCGCCAGGCCCGCGCGCGGCTCGGGCCGCCTGCGCGCGGTTCGGGCGGCTCTACCAGGCCCGTGGGCGGCCCGTTCCTCGCTGCTCCTGCCCTCTCCACTGTCCCCCGTGCTTCTACCGGCGCCTCACCCCTCCTACAGCCCGTTCTCCTAAATTAGGGTTTGGGGGTGAAGAGTGTGGGGGTGGCGGCTATGGGGGTGTCGGTTGTGAGTTCCTCCCCCTGCTCCTCCTCCTCCCTCGTCTCCCTCTGCTACAGCTGCCGCTGAGGGGGGTGGTGTGTGGGAGCCTAGGGTTTGGGGTTTAAGGGGGGTACCGTCGGAGTGGAGCTAGGGTGTCAGCAGGGGGTGTGTGAGAGGGGCGTGGGACGGTCGGGGGAGATTGCGTGGAGGTAGCCGTCGTGACGCCAGCAGCGCCAGTAGTCCGGATGCCCTCGCGCGTTTCGGTAGCCCAGCGAGCCTGCTTCGCCAGTCGCCTGTGGGTCCGTTGCTCCTGTGTGTGCTCGTCGTAGCCGCGGAGCCAGATACTCCCGTAGTCCGGTGCCCTCGTGCGCTCGGTAGCCACTGTGCGCGCCGCTCCTGTTGCCCGTGTGTCTGCAGCTTCAGTCGGCGCCTTTCATCTTCTCTCCTCTCGCCAGCCCTCCTCCTCCTCGCTTGCCCTCTGTGACTGCCTCTAGCTTTGCTCATAACTGTGAACTTTAAACTATTGCTTCTTGAACTTGTGCTCAGAATGTGTGGTGACATTGTGATCCACCCTGAGCTTGTACTGCTTTGCTTGCTCTGCTGATTACACCCCACTTTGGCTATGGGGGTGTGTCAGAATGCTATTATTGTCTAGCCTGCAGTGGGGTACTCTATAGCGAGTACAACCCAATCTAGGGTTTGCTATTTGTACTCAACTGCCTGCTAGTTCAACCCCTCTCCTTTCGTTCATTCTTGCCTAGTGATTCTGACATGATTCTGGTTTTTCCCGCTCGCGTCAGAATAAATTGACAAATCCTGAAGCAGAAAATTCTGACACACTCTTAGAAATTCTGACACAAAGTTCCGAAATTCTGACACACTTTCCGAAATCCTGACACACTTCCCGATTTTCAAGCAAAGTACAGAAACATAAGTTTTGTTGAAACAGCTTTTCTTACATAAATGTTTCTGGCGCACTTTCCGCAAACTGTTTGTACTTTATTCTATCGTGCAGCCGGGGCAAACAAATCTATATCCCTTTCAGATGGCAAATAAATTTGAGAGCAACAACCTTAAACTTCTTGCGACCAGGCGTTTATGGATCTTTATTAAAAAAAAATAAAAAGATGTAATTTTAAAAAAGGTTTTTTTTTCCACATGAAAAAATCTTCCAACGTTGCAGTATTAAAAAAAACAAGTAAAATTCCCTATGTCCTTTCGGGAATAGTTTTTGTATCGTTTTGCAAGTTCGCAATCATGCTATCAAAATATGATGTTATCCATTTTTGCACGAGCTACATGATTATCTATAAATTCTGAACTTTTCGGTCCGTGGTAATAGAACAAACGGGGTCCTTAATTTTCGTGGCGGGACGCGTTCAAGAAAGATAATGATGTGCGTAAAAGCTCTCAAACTCGATAAATTTCTCATTTTCAGGAAGATTTCGGCGGGAATTTCATGTAGTTACCATTCGCGTGATGGGCTGCTAGTGTAGAGTTACCAAATGTGTTAAGCGAGTTACCAAACGTGTTAAGCGAGTTACCAAACGCGTTAAGCGAGTTACCAAACGCGTTGAAATCGTTATCGTACGCGTTAAAGTGCCCCATGTAAGTTACCATTGACATATTTTCCAAAAAAAAAAAAAAAAACAAGGCAGTCAGAAACACGCTAATTTCCAAAACCAAGACGAGACTTCGGTCTGTTGCTACTGTAACGCTTGTACAGAAAAGTTTGCTGCGTTGTCATTGTACAGCGCATGAGTGGCTGACAGCTCATCGGCCTCAGCCGAGGGATGGCACGGCAGGATTCGAGTCGAGGGTGAGGGAACGTACAGCTCACCCACCCTCGACTCGATAGTTGGCATTGGGGGGCACGGCTCGAATATGCTGTGTCGCAAGTTGCGACACAGCTCAGCTGTGGTCTGTCGCAAGTTGCGGCACAGCTAAGCTGTGGTTTCGCAAATTGCGATACAGCCCAGCTGTGCCCCATGTCGAATTGCGACACAGCGCAGCTGTGGGCAATTGTGAGAGCACAGCTATGCTGCTGTGCACCTTTCATTTCGCGACACGGCTCAGCTGAGCTCTGTCGCACCCCACCCCCGTTCACCCCCCTGAACAAACAAAAACACAAAGGCCCTCCGCACTGTAGCGAAAACATGCTGGGGCCGAGCTGCAGTTTACAGCACGCGCATCAGATTTGTATCAAACTGCCTCCCACACTCTGCTCGAAACTGCGCTAGACCATAGACGGTGGGAAATCAGAATACATCCAGAAATATTTTTGATAGTAAAAAAAACGGAAAGTCTACAGTGTCTAAAACCACCCCAGGTGTCCCGAGATTATGCTAAGTGCCACTGATTTTGTGGGGTCTTGCAAACAATCATCTCACCAAGACTTCACAGAGGTATTTCTAATATACTCACAAGGGCTGGATGTAACTGCCCGATTCAAACTGTTTGCAAATCAAGGCAAGGATAGAGGGGGGGAAAACGGGGGACCACTCCCTCTTGCCTTATGCCAGTCACCATTCCTTCTCTCACTCCTTAGTTCCTCCAAGCCCTTTCATCCTCCTCTATCTCTATTACTGGAGTTTGAAAATTTGAAAATTTGACTTGGTTGGTTCCTCATTGGTGAGTTTCAAAGCGGAAGCCATGTCATACTTACTTTGCATCATCATGCATGACGGCCTATCGCACCAATCCTCACACACATGATCTGGCCTTCGTTACAGCAACACCTACTCCAATCTTATTGCACTACTGGCAACCACTTGTGGTTTTTCTTTCATTAGTAGAGGATGAGCTAGAACTCCTCTCACTTCAACCTCAAAGTACGTGGGTACTTCAACCCTATAAAGCCATCATGTTATTACCGTGTCATTTTCAACTTCAGTACTTTTTCAACTCAACTTTCAAACTTTCTAGCTTTTTAGCTTTTCATCATGCCCAACAATTACAATAATGTGCCTGCTATCGCGTTGGCAGTGGCCCGTCAGTCAAACTCGGGGCGAGGCAGGGGTGTGATTGTTCCTCTCAACAGGGTGTACGCCAATTCAACTGGAGGCACGTCTCCTTTGATGTCACTGCTTCTTTCACGACTATTCAATATGTAATGACCTTTGTGCCATGTTTGCAGGTGCTTCTCCCGATGGGGAACCTCAGGAAGTGGTGCAGGGCAAGTCTCCTCCCTTGACTGGTTTCACCGTCACGAAGAAGCGTTCTGGAGCCAAGGAAAGCAGTGATACTGACGCCAACAATGATCCCAAAACAACACAATGTAAGCACATATATTTTTAAATGTTAATGTACGCTTGCATTTAAGTTAGCTCTATTATTTAGGAAGTTTATGTATGATGTCCTGTGTATGTTTGTAGTAGCACAGCAAGTGCCTCAGTCACAAGTCACAAATGCGCTTCCATCGGACGCACCTACCACGGCCAACAATGGAGGAAGCGGCCCTTCCACTTCGAATACTCAAGCTGGTGTTGAAAACGTAACAGCAAATGTATTGGTTCCAGCTGGTAAGCCATTGAAAGATTGGTTGTTTGAACATGTTGACATAATATGTACTGATTTTTTTTTTCCTTTGTCTTTCAGGCTATTCTCAAACAGGAGCTCGTCTTCTCAACTTGGTTACGGGGAAGGATAACAGCACGGTTCCAGGACTTTTGGAACCCCCAGCAAAAGTCGCGAAGGTCTCGGACGAGCTTCGACTGAAGGCTCGTCAATCTGAGGACGCAGTAAAGGAGGCTAAGGAAGTGCTTCAGCAGCAGAGTGCGGTTGCTGCTCAGGCGTTAGTCACGATCGGAACGCTCACGCAACAGCTTGCAGAATTCACTAAGCCTGCTAGGAATTGGCCAATACGTTGCGGATTGATTGTATTCATCGTTAACACACATTAGTTAGTTGACAATGCATCCATTTTACCCTGATTTTATTTTCCTTGTGTTCCTGTTGTCCCCCTGTTTTAACCAATCAGAAATTGAAAAAGCAAGCAATCAGCGCTCTGCTTACGAAGCCGGGGTTCATCAATTTCGTGCCGGACGAAGACACCTTTGGGAACGTTCTTTGCGGTAAGAGTGCCCATTAAATTTCAGCAGTACTGTGTGTCAGAATAACTAGGCAAGAATGAATGAACTAACAGAAGTTTGGGTACAAATATGAAACCCTAGTTGGGGTTGTACCCCATATTGGCTACCCCACTACAGCCTACAAGCATAATACAGTTTAACACACCCCCATAGGCAAAGTGGGGGAGAACAAAGGGTCACAAGACCAGTCCAGCAAAGCAAAACAAAGCCCAGGGTGGATCACAACGTCACCACACTCCGAGCACAAGTAAAGGCCACAAGGCCAGTTCACATGCAGTGCTAGATATAGTACAAGACAAGCAACACAGTGATCAAAACCTAGCAAGCAAGCAACAAGATATATATAAAGTACAGTACAAAGAATGTCAAGCAGTGAGCAAGTGAGGAAACGTGGACACAAGGCCTAAAGAAGTACAGTGCCGCTGATGATCACTAGGCGGGAGCGCCTTGGTGAAGATATCAGCAGTGTTGGCCTTCGAGTCCACGTACACAAGCCGAAGCTGACCGCGCTGCTGAAGCTCTCGAGCAAGAAAGTAGCGAAGAGCAATGTGCTTCGTCCTGTGCTCCAGTCTGTGCTCCTGACACAAGGCAAGAGCCGCCTTGTTGTCACCGTACAGAACTGGAGGAGAACTAGGCCGCTCTCCCAAGTCAGTCAGCAGGTAGGTGAGCCAGCGTAACTCCTGTGCAGCCATGGCTGTGGCGTAGATCTCAGCCTCACAACTAGAGCCGAGAACAGAGGAAGAGCGGGTGGACCGCCACGAGACAGAACCTGAGCCAAGGCTGAAGGTGTAACCCTGTGACGACCGCTGCGTAGCCAGGTCGTCCACCCAAGAGGCGTCCGAGTGACCAGTGAGGACAACTCTGTCGCGTCCTCCAAGCACCAGCCCCATGCCTGATGTACTGCACAGGTAACGCAGCACCCTCTTAGCAGCCTCCCAGTGCTCTCGCCTGTGTCTCCCAGGCGCAACGTAACGAGCAAGGATGCTAAGAGGGTACGCGAGGTCAGGTCGCGTGCAAGTCATCAGGTACATGAGGCAGCCTACAAGCTCTGGGTACGGGCCACTCGGCTCTACGGACTCGTCCGAAGGTGGAGCTGAGAGCGAGTGGCTGGTAGCCAGAGGTGTGGCCTGTGGTGAGGAGAACTGGAAGCCGAAGCGCTGAAGGACCTGCTGCACCATGTGTGACTGAGTCAGGGTGATGGTGCGGCGAGCTCTGTCCCGGGTGATCTGCAAGCCAAGGTAGCTACGCAGTTCACCCAGGTCAGTGCAGGTGTGTCTCTTCTGCAGCTCCGACTTCACACGAGCGAGTGCCTCAGTGTCAGCAGTAGCAAAGACCAAGTCGTCGACGTACACGAGAATGTAGAACGGCGGCAGCGACGTGTCTGTGCGCAGAAACAGCGACGGGTCAGCAGTAGACGGCGCGAACCCAAGAGCCGCAAGAGTAGTCCTCAGTGTGTCGTGCCACTCACGTGGCGCCTGGCGGAGACCGTAGACTGGCCGGCGGAGACTCCACTGGGTACCAGGGGGAAACGACCCAGTAAAGCCAGGTGGGCGGCGCAGCCAGATCTCCTCGTGCAGGCTGCCCTGCAGGAACGCTGTGCTGAAGTCAAGAGAGTGAAGCTCGTAGTCACGCTGAGCAGCAACGTGCAGCAGAACCCGAAAATCCACATGCCACTGACGATGTTCGCCCCAGGTGGGGGAACCTCATCGACGTAGGTGCCTGTGGACTTCCAGGATGCCATCTCTGCGTCCATGGCTGTCTGCCACTGAGAGGAGTAGGGACCCGAGATCGCCTCTGCGTAAGTGCGCGGAGTGGGGATGTCTAGTGCATCCGGGTCTCCCTCAGGGGCAAGCAACCAGGCCACGAGATGAGGTACAGCAGCCGCAAGAGAGTCAAAGTCCTCCTGCCTGTCCTCAAGGACGTCCGTGCCAAGAGCACACTCACCCCCGACGGACGGAGGACAGACAGACGCAGACTCTGACTCAGCGACAAGGCTAGCAGCGTAGTCTAGACGACAGGCAGCAGCAAAGTCAACCAACTCAGCGACCAGAGCAGACGCAGCCGAGGACTCAAAGGTGGGGTCAGTGACAACAGTAGCGAGGAGACGCGTGACTGTAGGGTGCTCAGCGCGATACCGGTCAGACTCAGGGTCCGGAACGGCAGGCAAAGAGGACGCAGGAGGAGACGGTAGAGGGACACGCCGAGGAGCAGTAGAGGGACGCAGAGTCATGTAGTGAGTGCCTGGGACAGGAGGAGGATGCTCACGACGGACACGACTACCAGTGCGAGCAGGACGAACAGGTGACGCAGGACGAGACTCAGGCTCACGACGCTCTGTAAGACCTCCTGTGGGACCAGTATAAGGAGAGGGAGCAGGGAGAGGCGAGGCAGGCGGTAACTGTGACTGCGGCTGGACAGGCGGAGGACACTCTACGGAGGGAGGAGGACAAGGAGGAGGAGCCTGCCCAAGAACCTGCTGAAGGAGCGGTACGAAGTACGGTCGCGGCCGCGCAGCGTCTCCAGAAGCAGAAGGGACTCCAGCGGCCGGGTCCTCAGCACCAGTAGGAGCTCCAGCGTCCGGGTCCACAGCACCAGCAGCAGCTCCACCGGCCGGGTCCCCAGCTCCAGCAGCAGCTCCACCGTCCGACTCCTCAGCACCAGCAGCAGCTCCACCAGGTGGGTCCGCAGCACCAGCAGCAGCGCCACCCCCAGAGTCGGCAGCTCCAACTCCGCTAGCACCGCCAGCGCCAGAGTCCCCAGCTCCAGCAGCTCCAGTCACAGTGCTCCCAGAACAGCCAGTCCCGGCAGCTCCAGTACCCCCAGTACGAGCACCCCCAGGACGAGCAGCTCCAGCACCCCAAACTCCAGCCGAGCCACTAGGACGGCGAAAGCGTCGGACGTACCAGTCGCGAAGCTGCTGCGGTGTGAGAGACTGCTCAGCACCCCGAACCGGAGCACCCCCAGACGCAGTAACCCGAGGCTCCGTAGGCTCAGTAGCAGCACCCCCAGGCTCAGTACCCGCAGGCTCAGTACCCGCAGGCTCAGCACCCCCAGTCGCAGCACCCCCAGGCGGCAAACTCTCAGGCACAGTACCCTCAGCTCCAGCACCCGCAGTCCCAGCACTCCCAGGCCCCGCACCCGCAGGCTCAGCACCCCCAGGCGCAGCACCCCCAGGCTCCGTACTCTCAGGCACCGTACCCTCAGCTCCAGCACCCTCAGTCCCAGCACCTGCAGCCCCAGCACCCCCAGGCCCAGCACCCCCAGGCTCAGCACCCCCAGGCTCAGCACTCCCAGCAGCACCACCCGCAGCAGCACCTGAGTCACCTGTGACCTCGACAGGCTCAGCGACGGGAGGAGGGTCTACCTGAGAGACACCTGAAGGAGCAGGACCCTGAGGGGGAAGGGGGTCTACCGGAGGGGGACCAGGAGCAAGGAAAAGCGGCGGGGGAGGGAGGGGGGCAGTGCGGTAGGGGAAGAGACGGTAAAAAGGGACCGACTCGTCAAAGGTGACATCCTGAGAGGCGAAGACCGGACACAAGGAGGCGACGGTGCATGCCACGAAGGCGTGGCAAGGAGGGGTGACCCAGGCGGTGGTGCCAGAGAAGAGTCTGGTGCGACAGGGAACGACACTCACAGGCGTGGGCCACCAGACCTGACGCAGACACCTGACCGACAGCAGCTACCTGGGGAGACGCAGTGGTCAGTGTGTAGAGACTCGACCCCGGCCGACGGGTGAACGTAGCCAGGTGACGGCCGGTCCTGGAGCACGTGCAGATCGCCACACGCTGTCCGCCAGGGGTAAAGGTGTCAACCCACTGATCCTGGAGGACAGCGTTGCTCACCAGGTTCGTCGAGAACGAGGGGAGGTGGAAACCCGACAACGAGCCAGACGGAACCGCCGGACAAGGGAGGACAGTGGTGGACTGGGCAAGGACTGGGCCCCCAGAGGGGTCAGCCAAGGAGACTGGGACCGGTGCAGGAAGCGGTGTGAGCTCAGTACTGTCACGGAAGAAGCAACGGGAAGCACCTGAGTCAAGGGTGAAGGTGTGACAGGCCTCAGCCGGTGCGGTACCTGAGAGAGCAGTCTCTGTGGGTGCTGTACCTGAGAGAGCAGACTCGAAACCAGCCGGGACAGCACTGGGGGGAGCAAGTACAGGGGGCACCATACCAGAGAGAGCAGACTCACTAGTACCTAGGGCAGTGGGCTCTATACCTGGGTCAGGCGGCACACACAAGTAACAGTCTCCCTCGGCACTAACAGTCAATGCATACATGGCAGCAATAATAGCATCATAGTCAAGAGCAAAGACATCAACACCAGCCCTCATGAGCTCAGCCCAGCGGGGGCGCTCAACATCCGCACCCATCTCCTCACGCCAAGCGTCGTCAAGGCGGGAGAAGCAGCGGTACGGGGTGTGGAACCTCCCACACGTCTGTCCCTTGCGGTCACCTGTGCGAATGACATAAGAACAGCGGCCACTGGCCCCCGACGTCCCACGCTGAGCAAGCCACTCACGAAGCTGCTGGGTCGTCTGGGGACGCTGCTGCTGCTGGGAGCTCTGGCCCGAGCCAGTGCCTCCACTCCGACCTCCGCCGCCACCACTACCACCGCTCCGACCGCCACCGCCACCACCGCCACCACCGCCACCGCCGCCACCGCCGCCGCCGCCACTACTGCCACTGCTTCCTCCGCCGCCCCCGCCTCCACCACCGACCCCACTCCCACCAGCGCTCCCGCCACCGCTCCCTCCAGCACCGCCTCCCCCCCCACCTCCCCCACCTCCTCCCCCCCCAGCGCCACCACCACCACTTTTGCCCCCCTTGCCCTTGCCGGTGCGGCGCCTCCCACCAGGAGTAGAAGCAGCGCCAACAGACTCAGCACCAAGGAAGTCAACAGCAGCAGCAGCAGCGTAGGAGGGAGCGAGGGGAGAGGGAGAACACCCCTCAAAGATGGGGGTGCGAGGAGCGCCACGAGCAGCACCGACAGCTACAATGCTCTTTTCGGCCGCGAGCAGGTGCTCCTCTAGGAGGGCGACTGTGAGCTCAGTGGGACAGCGAGCAAGGAAGTGGTCTCGAACTGAGCGGAGGGTGTCAGGGAGACGGGTGACTATGAAGTGGAGTGTCCAGTACAGTGGAGGGGGGTTCTTAGCGCAGAACTCGGTGGGAAGGGCGGCACGCAGGCGAGCATCACTAGTGCGAAGGTGGGTGATAAGATCGGCGACTGTAGTAAAGGTGGACAGATCGGGGAACAGGTACGGCAGCATGAGGCGGCTAAGCTCGGCTGTGGCAGGCGAGGAGTAGCGAGCGACGACAGCGTCGTACAGGGCCTTAGCGGATTTGCAGTCGCCAAAATGCTCGAGCTCAGCTAGCGGGAGGTGACTGCGAATGGCTAGGCGAGCAGCTGCGTCACGAGTCTGCCAGTGGGAACGAACACTAAGCTCGGCTGTGGCAGCAGGAGCAGCGGCAGCACCAGACGCGTAGTCATAGAGGGAGATGTGGTCCGTGCTATTGCTCATAAGATACAACTGCAGGTCGTCGAGCCAGGAAGTGAACTGCACGGGACGGCCCTCAGCATCGAAGGAAAGAACGCGAATAGAGGCCATAGCTCAGGCGTGAGGGCACAGCAGAGCAGCGGCAGCAGCAGAGGGGACAGGAGAAAGCGGCAGTGAGGCAGCGGGCGGCGCTGCGAAGCAGGTAGCGGGCGAGCGGGCGGCGCTGCGAGCGGGCAGCGAAGCGGGCGGGCCGCGAAGCGGGCAGCTAGCGGGCGGGCGGGCTGCGAAGTGGGCGGGCTGCGAAGCGGGCAGCGGGGCGAGCGGGCTGCGAGGCGGGCGGGCCGCGAAGCGGGCAGCGGGCGGGCGGGCGGGCTGCGAAGCGGGCAGCGGGGCGAGCGGGCTGCGAAGCGGGCGGGCCGCGAAGTGGGCAGCTAGCGGGCGGGCGGGCTGCGAAGTGGGCGGGCCGCGAAGCGGGCAGCGGGGCGAGCGGGCTGCGAGGCGGGCGGGCCGCGAAGCGGGCAGCGAGCGGGCGGGCGGGCTGCGAAGTGGGCGGGCCGCGAAGCGGGCAGCGAGCGAGCGGGCTGCGAAGCGGGCGGGCCGCGAAGCGGGCAGCGAGCGGGCGGGCGGGCTGCGTAGCGAGCGGGCCGCGAAGCGGGCAGCGAGCGGGCGGGCGGGCTGCGAGCGGGCGGCTCGGCGAGGGGCGCGCGAGGGCGCTAGTGAGGGGCGCGCGAGGGCGCTAGCAAGGGGCGCGCGAGGGCGCTAACGAAGGGGCGCGCGAGGGCGCTAACGAAGGGGCGCGCGAGGGCGCTAACGAGGGTGCGCGCGAGGGCGCTAACGAGGGGCGCGCGAGGGCGCTAACGAGGGCGCACGAGGGCGCTACGAGGCTAGGGCACGGGGTAGCGTGGTAACCGCATGCGAGCGGTGGTGGGCCCTTAAAAAAAAAACGGTCGGTAGGTCCTAGGGACCTCCTGCTCTGAATACCATGTCAGAATAACTAGGCAAGAATGAATGAACTAACAGAAGTTTGGGTACAAATATGAAACCCTAGTTGGGGTTGTACCCCATATTGGCTACCCCACTACAGCCTACAAGCATAATACAGTTTAACACTGTGTACACTTAAAGTTACTTATAATTTTCATTATATGTAACAGCTTGTGCAGGTTTAAATCCCGACCATGAGTCCGGCTTGGCGTTGAAACGAGAAGCCTTGGCTAGTGGTCACTTGGAGGACCTTCAAGATACATTCAACAATAGGCTGGGAAAAAAGTTATCCGATATTCGAACTGCTGCTTTGACCAACGAGCCTCTCGTGGTCCTCCAGGGAAAGGTTGGCGGAAACCCCTCCTTCTCATTTGCACAAGACTGTGTCAACTGGGTATCAATTAATGTTAGAATCACTAGGCAAGAATGAACGAAAGGAGAGGGGTTGAACTAGCAGGCAGTTGAGTACAAATAGCAAACCCTAGATTGGGCTGTACTCGCTATAGAGTACCCCACTGCAGGCTAGACAATAATAGCATTCTGACACACCCCCATAGCCAAAGTGGGGTGTAATCAGCAGAGCAAGCAAAGCAGTACAAGCTCAGGGTGGATCACAATGTCACCACACATTCTGAGCACAAGTTCAAGAAGCAATAGTTTAAAGTTCACAGTTATGAGCAAAGCTAGAGGCAGTCACAGAGGGCAAGCGAGGAGGAGGAGGGCTGGCGAGAGGAGAGAAGATGAAAGGCGCCGACTGAAGCTGCAGACACACGGGCAACAGGAGCGGCGCGCACAGTGGCTACCGAGCGCACGAGGGCACCGGACTACGGGAGTATCTGGCTCCGCGGCTACGACGAGCACACACAGGAGCAACGGACCCACAGGCGACTGGCGAAGCAGGCTCGCTGGGCTACCGAAACGCGCGAGGGCATCCGGACTACTGGCGCTGCTGGCGTCACGACGGCTACCTCCACGCAATCTCCCCCGACCGTCCCACGCCCCTCTCACACACCCCCTGCTGACACCCTAGCTCCACTCCGACGGTACCCCCCTTAAACCCCAAACCCTAGGCTCCCACACACCACCCCCCTCAGCGGCAGCTGTAGCAGAGGGAGACGAGGGAGGAGGAGGAGCAGGGGGAGGAACTCACAACCGACACCCCCATAGCCGCCACCCCCACACTCTTCACCCCCAAACCCTAATTTAGGAGAACGGGCTGTAGGAGGGGTGAGGCGCCGGTAGAAGCACGGGGGACAGTGGAGAGGGCAGGAGCAGCGAGGAACGGGCCGCCCACGGGCCTGGTAGAGCCGCCCGAACCGCGCGCAGGCGGCCCGAGCCGCGCGCGGGCCTGGCGCTTCCCGTACGGGCCGCGCGCGTGCCTGGCGCAGCCCGTACGGGCCGCGCGCGGGCCTGGCGCAGCCCGTACGGGCCGCGTGCCGGGTGTACGGGCCGCGCGCAGGCCACGACGGGCGACGGGGGGCGACGCGCGGGTCCCCGTCGCCCGTCGCAGCGCCTCCCGGGGGCGACGTGCCGAGTGACGGGGCAGGAACCCGCCGCGCGCCTCGGGGCACACGGCGGGCAGAGAACCGCCGCGCGCCTCGGGGCGCACGGCGGGCAGAAAACCGCCGCGTGCCTCGGGGCGCACGGCGGGCTGAAAACCCTAGTTTCGACGCCGCGCGCCACGGGGCGCGCGGCGGACAGGGAGTAGCAGTAGCAGTAGCAGTAGCAGCGGAAGGCTTAGGTGGTGGGCCCACCCACAGGATCGACCCAGGAGGGTCGACCTGCTCTGATAGCATGTCAGAATCACTAGGCAAGAATGAACGAAAGGAGAGGGGTTGAACTAGCAGGCAGTTGAGTACAAATAGCAAACCCTAGATTGGGCTGTACTCGCTATAGAGTACCCCACTGCAGGCTAGACAATAATAGCATTCTGACAATTAACTCTACCAGTAAGTTGCTGGATTTTTTAAGGTTTGTGGAACCCCATTTTGGTAGTGGGGATTAACTAAATACAGTGAGACATTGTGCAGGGTTTGAAGGAATCGATTGGCATGCGTTAGATGGTGTTCCATTCTCCAGTCCAGCATTTGTTGCTGTGGCAAAAGTCTGGGCTGGCGCTAAGGCTAACAGCTCAATGATTGGCCTACAGGGTGAACAGCTTTGCATCAGTCTTGCGGCTGTAAGTGCTTCAAGCTAAGTGTATTTTTTTTTTTTTGTGAGAAAATCTTCAATTCAGTAACCCCCTCCTCTCTTATGCTTTCAGGTTCGCTACAGGCTTCGCCATCCGACGGCTACAAAGACCAGGCTGGAGCGGTCTGGTGATCCGGATGCCATCTCTCGCCAGGCGCGCATTGTTCAACGCATCATCAACCGAGTGCAGCCCGTTCATGGTCCAGATGGTGGCCTTATTATTGGCCGTTTGTATCTTCTCAATTGGACAGAAGTTTCCAAGGAAGTGCTGGACAATGACCTTATTGGGGATGAAGATGAGGTTTTGGTGTAAGGTATGGCAGAGGATGGGCATGGGGTGTAGATGGTGTAGTTATTTTGCCTGTTTCTTTTTTTGTGTTTCGTATTTTATTATAATATACTTCTCTTAATTCAGTGTTTTCAAGAAAATAGCAGTTATTGTATAACAAGTGAGTCTATTGAATTGCAGTAATAACATATTGAAAAGTTACCATGTAACGTTACAATCACAACTCTTAATAATGGTCAATACACTTGCTTTTTTGGAAAAGCGTAGTTGTCACGCTTTTAGCTTTGTTAAACGCATATCTTGTATCGGCTTATGGTTACCAGTAAATGTTGTCAACAGAACTAGGCAAGAATGATTGAAAGGAGAGGGGTTTCACTAGCAGCAGTTGGGGTACATATAGCAAACCCTAACTGGGTTGTACTCGCTATAGAGCACCCCACTACAGGCTAGACAATAATAACATTCTGACACACCCCCATAGCCAAAGTGGGGTGTAATCAGTACAATGAGCAGGCATAGCAATAGTTCACAATTATAAGCAAAGCTAGAGGTGATCATAGAGGGCAAGTGAGGAGGAGGAGAAACTGTGAGGGCGAGAAGATGAAAGGCGCCGACTGAAGCTGCAGACACACGGGCAACAGGAGCGGCGCGCACAGTGGCTACCGAGCGCACGAGGGCACCGGACTACGGGAGTATCTGGCTCCGCGGCTACGACGAGCACACACAGGAGCAACGGACCCACAGGCGACTGGCGAAGCAGGCTCGCTGGGCTACCGAAACGCGCGAGGGCATCCGGACTACTGGCGCTGCTGGCGTCACGACGGCTACCTCCACGCAACCTCCCCCGACCGTCCCACGCCCCTCTCACACACCCCCTGCTGACACCCTAGCTCCACTTCCACGGCACCCCCCTTAAACCCTAAACCCTCGGCTCCCACACACCCACCCCCCTGAGCGGCAGCTGCAGCAGTGGGAGACGGAGGAGGAGGAGGAGCCGCAGGTTACCCACACCGGTCACCCCCATGCCCGCCACCCCCAAACCCTAACGCAGGCAGGAGCACGGGAAACAGCAGGGGCGGGGCACGGAGGGGAAGGGAGGCAGCGGGGTGGCTCTTGGGCGCCACGAAGAAGCAGGGCGCGGGCCCCCCGAGGGCGCCACGGCGGGTGACGGGAGGGGGGCCGCGCACGGGCCCCCGAGGGCGGCTCGACGGGCGACGGGAGGGGCCGCGCGCGGGCCCCCTAGGCGCCGCGACGAGGCGACGGGAGGGGGCGGCGCGCGGGCCCCCAAGGTGCCGCGACGAGGCGACGGGAGGGGGCGGCGCGCGGGCCCCCAAGGTGCCGCGACGAGGCGACGGGAGGGGGGGGACGCGCGGGCCCCCAGGGCGCCGCGACGAGGCGACGGGAGGAGGACGACGGGGGGCAGCGCGCAGGTCCTCGGGGGCGCCACGACGGGCAGGAAACCGCCGCGCGCCTCGGGGCGCACGGCGGGCAGAAAACCGCCGTACGCCCTGAGCGCACGGCAGGAAGAAGACGGCGCGCGCCCGAGGCGTGCGAGAAGCAGAATAGCAGCGGAAGCAGTTAGGTGGCGGGCCCACCCACAGGATCGACCCAAGGGGGTCGACCTGCTCTGATAGCATGTCAACAAGACTAGGCAAGAATGATTGAAAGGAGAGGGGTTTCACTAGCAGCAGTTGGGGTACATATAGCAAACCCTAACTGGGTTGTACTCGCTATAGAGCACCCCACTACAGGCTAGACAATAATAACATTCTGACAAATGTTACGTTCACCTGTATCTGCGTCAAACGGATTCTCAATACGCGATGCATTTCAAATTTTTGATTCACCTGATTCGCATTCGTGAGCCCAAGTGTACTCCGGTTACAGTTACTTGTTACACATTTTGCGATTTCGACATCCGAGTGGGGAATCGAAGTTCCATTCCTCGAATTTTCCTTCTTGACGTTTCTACCAGGCTTTCGACACAAAAACGTGTTGACAATTTTTCTTCCGAACCGAACGCGCCTCGGCTCAGGTTTTCAAGTTGAAAAAATTGTGCGCACGTTCATGAAAGCAGCATTACCAACCAGCTCTCGAGCCCAAACCTAGGAAACCTGAGGTCAACCAATTTTCAACTTGAATACCCCCCCCCCGAACTTCTCCGATGCGATCCAGCGGCCGGCCCTCCGCGTCAGACCCCAGTCTCGGTCGAATGCAGTGGACGTCTACTTTTGCTGGACTAATTACCGTAACGTCTTTAGCTGTGGACGGCAGCGTGCGAGAGGAATGCGGCTGGGTGTTGGCAATATGAGGGTGAGTGTGCTTGGCGTGTCGAGTTTGCGTAGTATTTTGGTAGGGCGTATCCAGTGTGTGTTGTGTTGCTCTAGGAAACGTTGGGTGGGTGGTCAGTTTGTTGATTGGGAGCGGCGGAACACAGTCGCACTACTGTGCGAAAACCATATGGGCCCGTGTGTGTCTCTGCACATTGGGGCGATGCTCTTGATTGGTCGTGATTCCTGCCCAAACGTTTGGGTACACCAGCCCTGCTCGGTTGCTGTGAAGCTCGATATATTTCTATCTTATGCAAAAAAGAAGATTCAAGTTGGACCCAACTAGAAGGGGGGGGTCACTATTTTGCCTGCTGGCTTTAAGACCCCTGAACACTTTAAAATTTCATAGAGCACAATGTATTCACTCATAGCACTGGAAAGTCAAGCTTTTACCGAGGGTGTTGAATTCTTCCCCTGACGCGGATTCGAATCTCAGCCAGGGCTCAGGTTATCAGTGTAATTTACCCTTCTACACTGATTACAAGGGTGAAATTTTGGGTCTACACTGATGTGCTGGGGTAATTTTTTTATGAGTTAGTGTTACACTGATCAGTAAGTGTATCGATGTAGGCCACACTGATGCCTTGGGGTAAAGTTTCCCTTAGCGAGGATTACACTGAAGAGCGTACACGGACCCCCACACCCACCCCCCCCCTCCCCCCCCACCCCCCCCCCCCCTCCCCCCCCTTCCCCACAAACAATCGGTCGAGGGGGAGGGGAGGCGAAATTCTCGCCAATTTCGTAAGTCCTCCCCTTCCCCCCCCGCCCCTCACAAACAATCGATCGAGGGGGAAGGGGAGGCGAAATTGTCGCCAATTTCGTAAGTCCTCCCCTTCCCCCCCGCCCCTCACAAACAATCGATCGAGGGGGAAGGGGAGGCGAAATTGTCGCCAATTTCGTAAGTCCTCCCCTTCCCCCCCGCCCCTCACAAACAATCGATCGAGGGGGCAGGGACCTGGGAGGCAGATAACTTTCTCGCCACCTGTCATACACACCTAATTTACACATGGTCAGTGCTTGAAATAAAACCACACTGATGATGCAGGGTAAAAATTTCAAAACCTGATGTTACACTGCTCTATCAGTGTAATGGAAAAGTACACACTGCCCATAAGGGTTTTTGAAAAAGCTACACTGCCAATCATGAGTAGGCCAAAACCAAACCTGAGCCCTGATCTCAGCAGTAAAATCCGCTCAAATAATGAATCTTGACTGGTTTGACGCGAAACTGACTCGCGTCACCGTTTTGACGGGTCAGCCGAGCAACACGATGAAAATGCGACCCCCAAAATTCGTTAAGAATATAACATTCTTTAAAGATTCTGACTAAGGAGGGGGGTCTTAAAATATTCAATTAAAAAAGGGGGGTCCTCACGAGAACAGGTCGGAATAAAAGACCCTTGGTCCGGAAAGAGGACCCAGGTGTCAGAATCGGAAGTGTTGGTTCATTGATGGTGGTTGGGGTACAAGTAGCAAACCCTAACATACGTACCCCCTAAGACAAACCTCACTACAGGCTACCAACATTTGACACACCCCCATAGCCTAAGTGAGGGGTGTCTAGCAAAACCAAAAGAGTACGGTCATAAGACCAGTCACAAAGAAACAAAGCTCAGGGTGGATCACAACGTCACCACACACTCTGAGCACAAGCAACAATGGCCACAAGGCCAGTCCAAGAAATAACAGAGTTATATAGAAAGGGTACAAGCAAAACAAACAGTGAACTCAAGACTAAGTAAGCCGAAAACCAGTGTCAACAAGGCCTAACTGCACACAACACCTGTGGTGGTCACAAGGCAGAAGCGCCTTGGTGAAGATGTCTGCAGTGTTGGCCTCAGACTCCACAAACTCGAAGCGAGCCTGCCCACGTCTCTGCAACTCTCGCAGAAGGAAGTACCTGACGTTAATGTGCTTCACTCTGCTCTCCAGTCGTGGCTCTCGACAAAGGAGAATCGATGCCTTGTTGTCAGTGAACAAGGTCGGTGCAGAGCTCGGCCGCTCACCCAGGTCGGCGAGCAAGAACGTCAACCAACGCAACTCCTGTGCCGCCATGGCACCAGCGTAGATCTCAGCCTCAGCTGTAGAGGTCGAGACCGAAGAGGAGCGCGTGGACCGCCAGGAAACAGCTCCAGAACCCAGACTGAAACAGTACCCCTGAGTAGACCTGTGAGTCTCAGCGTCGTCAGCGTAAGAAGAGTCACAGTGACCAGTAAGTACAACAGCCTGCTGCCCTCCAAGAACTAGCCCCACGCCTGATGTCGTCGCTAGGTACTTCGCCACCCTCACAGCTGCTGTCTAGTGAACAGGACGGTGTCTCCCTGGCGCAACAAAGCGCGCAAGGATGCTGAGAGGGAAAGCGAGGTCCGGGCGAGTACAAGTCATCAGGTACATGAGGCAACCCACAAGCTCTGCGTAAGGACCACTAGGCTCAAACGGCTCGTCAGGAAAGGGGCCAGTGGTCAACAGCAAGAGGTGTGCGCTGTACTGTGGAGTGCTGAAGCTCGAACCGCTGAAGGACCTGCTGCACCATGTGTGACTGTGAGAGTGTAATGGTGCGAGCAGCTCTGTCCCTGGTGATCTGCAGCCCAAGGTAATGGCGCAGCTCACCAAGGTCAGTGCACGTGTGTCTCTTCTGCAGTTCGGACTTCACGTCTGCCAAGGCAACCCTGTCAGCAGTGGCGAAAACTAGGTCGTCGACGTAGACCAGAATGAAGAACGGTGTGGAGCCACGGCGAACAAACAGCGACGGGTCGGCAGAAGACGGCTGGAACCCAAGGTCAGAGAGGGTAGAGCGGAGAGTGTCGTGCCACTCACGAGGGGCCTGGCGAAGACCGTAGACAGGTCGCCTCAGCCTCCACTAGGTCCCAGGAGGGAAAGTGCCAGTGAAGGCAGAGGGACGACGCAGCCAGACCTCCTCGTGTAGGCTGCCCTGAAGAAAAGCAGTGGAGAAGTCGAGAGAGTGTAACTCGTAGTCTCTCTGTGCTGCTACGTGCAGTAACACCCGAAGAGTGGTCATCTTCGGGGTCGGCGCGAAGGTCTGAAAGAAGTCAACTCCCTCGCGCTGACTGAAACCTCTAGCAACGTAGCGCGCCTTGAAGACTGGAGGAGATCCTGGTGGCCGCTTCACCCTGTAGATCCACATGCCATCGACTACGTTCGTCCCAGGGGGAGGAACCTCATCGACGTAGGTGCCTGTGGATCTGTAGGAGGCCATCTTTGCGTCCATGGCAGCTCTCCACTGAGAGGCCCAAGGCCCTGACACTGCCTCAGCGTAAGTGCGAGGAGTCGGAATGTCAAGGGCGTCGGGGTCACCCTCAGGGGTGAGGAGCATGGCACAGAGATGAGGGGAAGCGGCCGCCAGGAACTCTAGCTCAAACTGCCTGTCCTCTAGGACGTCACAGCCAAGGGCAGACACACCCCCGACGGCCAGAGGACTGGTAGGAGGAGCAGCCACAAGAGTGGTGGCGTAGTCAAGGCGGCGAGTAGAGGCAAACTCAGTGACCGTGGCAGTAAGAGCGGAGACGGAGGACAAAGAGGCACGAGGGTGGGTAACAAGAGAGGCGAGAACACGAGAGAGAACCGGACGGTACGCGCGGTAGTAGTCAGTGATAGGGGTAGAGAGAGAAGCTGTGAGGGCCGACTCAGGAGGAGAAGGAAGCACAGGAGGAGCCAAACGTGACGGACTAGAACGTAACAAGACAGTACGAAGGTCTGTGAAAGGAACAGGGGACGAGGGACGAGCACGAGGAGAGCGACGAGTAGCACGACGAAAGTACGAGACGGAGGAGGAGAGGACAAAGGCAGAGAACTGGGGAAAACAGCGGGGGAGGAGTCAGGAGGAGGAAACGTGGGACCGTAGATAGGAGGAGAGGCGGAGGAGGGAGGAGAAGGAGAGGGGAGACCAAGGGTCCGAAGACCCGAGACAGGAGGAGGAAGTGGCTGCTGCTGCTGCTGCTGCTGCGGCTGCGGCTGCTGCTGGGACTGCTGCTCCTGCGGGTCCAGCTGCTGCTGCTGCTGCTGCTCCTGCGGCTCCAGCTGCTGCTGCTGCTCCTCCAGCCGCTGTAACTCCCTCTCCTCTCTCTCCAACGCCAGCTGCTCCTCACGGGCACGGCGAACACGAGCCTGGTGCCTAGTCGGGTAGGGGTGGGGGGGCGGAGTAGTGTCCGGAGCAGCGGCAGCTCCAGAGTCCACCCCCGAAGGACCAGGCGCACCACCCCCAGAGGCAGCACTAACACCAGCTCCAGTCCCAGGCTCACCAGAACCCGAAAGAGGCGCACCCTCACCCCCAGACGGAGCACCCCCAGTGTCCGCGCGACCAGCACCAGCTCCCGGAAGACAAGAGTCCTCTGCACCCACCGGCTCAGCTCCAACTCCAGCACCCCCAGAACCAGAAACCGGTACAGGAACAGGCTCGGCACCAACCTCTCGAGAGCTAGCACCTGCGGCACGCTGCGAGGAGGACTGTGGGGAGGGAGGCTGTACCGGAGGGGCTACCGAAGGAGGAGGGGTAGCCTGGGACACACCTGACGGGGCTGGACCAGGGGGGGGAGGCTGTACCGGGGGAGCAGGAGGGGGAGCGGCAGTCAGGAAGAGGGGGGGAGGAGGAACCGGGAGACCTCGACTGGGGTACCTGACGTAGTACGGGGTGGACTCCTCGAAACGGACGTCACGAGAGTCAAAGAACCGGTGAGAGGGAGGGTGGTAAAAGGTGAAGTCAGAGGAGGCCTCAGGAAAACCAAGGAAGACACAAGGAACGGCGCGAGGCGAGAGCTTGTCCGCAAAGGTGTCGCGGACAAGAGCCAAGCAACCCCAGACACGAAACCTCGACGCAACACCAGGGGACCCGGTCCAAAGACTGGTCGGCGAAGCCTCTGGCCGAGAGACGCGTGGCCAGAGGTTCAGCTGGTGCGCGGCGTACCGAACCGCGTAAGGCCACAGAAAATGGGGGGCACGGGCGTGAGTCAGGGAGGTGCGGGCAATCTCCATGACCAAGCCTATGCGGCGCTCAGCAACCCCATTCTGCTGTGGGGACTCTGGAAGCGTCCAGGACTGACGAATGCCCTGCTCGCGACAGAATCCAGCGAGAATGCCGGAGCGAAACTCACCCCCGCGGTCGGAGTGAAGACAGCTGACACGACGGCCACGAGTGTCCTCGGTGGTGAGCAACCACCTGATCAGCGTAGAAGTCACCTCAGACTTCTTCGCCAGGGGGAACACTGTGGTGTAGCGGGAGTAGTCGTCAACAACCACCAGAAAGAAACGCTCACGCTCAGGGCCAAGGCGAGAGGCGGGGCCCCAGACGTCCAGGTGAAGCGTCTCAAACGGCTCGGTGGCCGGACGAAGGGAGGAGGAGTGAGGGGTGGCGCGCAGCCGACCCTCGACGCAAGGACCGCACGGTGGTGCAAGGGACGGCGGCAGCGACGGCAAGACACGCGGGAGACCTAAGACCAGACGCTGACTAGACATAGCACGCAGACGTGGAAGAGAAGGGTGTCCCATCCGGTGGTGCCACAGAACGGTGGGGTGGGCAAGCGACCGGCAGGAGCAAGACGCAGCGACTGGACTGGACGCGACAACCTGAGGGGACGGAACCACCTGGTGAGACGCAGGGAGGAGACTAGGGGGAGGGACAGGAACTGGGAGTAGGGGCTGCTGCGACGGCGGCCGCTGCGGCTGCTGCTGCTGCTGCGGCGGCGGCGACTGCTGCTGCTGCTGCTGCTGCCGCTGCTGCTGCTGCTGCTGCTGCCGCTGCTGCTGCTGCTGCTGCTGCCGCTGCTGCTGCTGCTGCTGCTGCTGCTGCTGCTGCTGCTGCTGCTGCTGCTGCTGCTGCTGCTGCTGCTGCGTCCGCTGCCGTGCACGCGGGCCAGTGTGAAGAGTGTAGAGACCGGAACCCGGCTCAGCAGCAAAGGTGGCCAGAGGCTGGTAAGAGTCCCCGTCAACACACACCGCAGTCTCCCCAGAAGGCTCAAACCACACACCCACGTGCTGACTCACGAGGGGTCGCACGCCCACCAAGTTCCGGGAGAACGAGGGGACATGAAACCCAGTGAGAGACCCGGAGGGAGCAGCAGGACACGGCAAAGTGGTAGTGTGACGCGCAGTGACTGGTCCCGAGGTGGGATCAGCCAGTGCCACAGAGACAGGCGCAGGAAGTGGCGTAAGTGTCGTGCTGTCACGAAAGAAGCAGTGCGAGGCTCCAGAGTCCAGCGTGAAAGACAGTGAAGCGTCCTCCGAGGTAGCCGCTGGACTAGTGTCTACACAAGAACCTACACTAGCAACAGGCAACTGAGCAAGGCTAGCACCTAAGCTAACAACACCAGAGTAAACAGAGTCAGAAACACTAGAGTCAACAACAGCATACATAGCATGAGGAGTTCCAATCAGATCAGCTAACTGCTCGGCAGACATGTCCCACAGAGCGGAACCGTAACGCTGAACAAGGGGAAACCAGTCAGGGGCAGGACCGCCAACCCCGTAAACCAAACGAACCGTGTCAGTGAGCTGAGCAAAACACTGACCAGGGGGGTGAAGGCGGCCACAAGGGTGGCCCCGGCGAGCACCTGTCAGAACCTGATAGGCGCAGGGAGGGTAAACAACACCACGCTGCGGCTGACGCGGCCCCGACCCCGAAGCCAGCTGCGGCCGCTGCTGCTGCGGAGGCTGCTGGGAGGAGAGGGGCTGCTGCTGCTGCTGCTGAAGCTGCTGCTGACGCTGGGCCCGGTACCACGCCGCTGCTCCACCCACCGGGGCTGGCAGTACAAGGGGCGACTGACGAACGCGGGCGTCGCCACCACCAGCAGTCGCAGTGGAGTCACCGGTCGCTGCACGAGACGTCTCTCCAGGCCCTGCACTCCCACCACCGCCAGTCGCAACGCCACCCCCACTACCTCCGCCTCCACCAACGCCGCCGCCAGCACCGCCCCTCTTGCCACCCCTACCGCGGGACCGCGACGAAGTCGTAACAGCAGCTGCGGTCGCGTCAGTAGCGGCAGTGGCGAGAGAGGCAGTAAAGGTGGGCAACTGCGGAACTGTGCACCCGTGGAAGAGCGGGGGGGGCACAGCACCAGAGGCAGCGGCGACGGAGCGGAGGTTGCTCTCGACGTCCTTGAGTGCAGACTCAAGGACGTCAACAGTGAGCTCACTAGGGTGCTTCAGGAGAAGCGCGTCACGAACGGAGGCAAGGCGGTCGGGGAGGCTAGTGGCGATAAAATAGATAGTAATCGCCATGGGAGGAGGAAGCAGTGCGAGCTGTGCCTCAGTGCAAGCAGCGCGGTAACTAGAGTCGAGCGAGCGGAGGTGAGCAATCAAGTCAGCAGAGCGCTCAAATGAGGCGAGGTCAGGGAACAGGAACGGGAGGAAAAGGCGGCCAAGAGAGACAGCAGCAGGAGTGGAGTAGCGGGCCTTAATCGCAGTCAGGTACTCAGCAGCAGTGCGAACCTGAGCAAAGTGAGCCTCCTCAGACTCAGGGAGGAGGGTGCTGAGCGCGATGCAGGCCGCAGCGTCACGCGACGTCCAAGCTGTCAGGTCAGCGCGCTGGCTAGCGAAGCGAGCTCTAGCGGCGTCGTCAGGGGCAGGACCTAAAGGCGTAGGTTCGGGGGGCGCAGGGAGGGCACCAGTAGCGTGCGCCCAGAGGGTCTCGCCTGACTGGACCTGACTCTCTAACTGACGGCGAGCGCGCATAAGCCAGAGTGAAAAGTCAAGAGGTCTACCGTCAGCGTCGAAACGAAGTACACGTGGAGTCGCCATAGTGAAAACTAACGGAAAAGCGGTGGCAGGAAACCCTAAACGAGGTGGCGTGGCGAAACTCGGGCGGGAAAGGGCGAAACGGGAAACCCTAAACGAGGCACAGGCGCAGCTAAACGGGGGGGCGTTAAGGGGCAGCCGCTCGGGGGCTAAGGGCAGCAGCGCGGGCGCGGGGGCGGGCGTTAAGGGGCAGCCGCGCGGGGGCCGACGCGACGAGCAGCGAAGGCGGGCGCCGCGGCGACGGGCGCAGGCTGCGGGCGCGACGTCGGGCGCCGCGGCGGGCAGCGACGGCGGGCGCCGCGGCGGGCAGCGACGGCGGGCGCCGCGGCGACGGGCGCAGGAGCGGGCGCGACGGCGGGCGACGGGGGAAGGCGCAGCGGCGGCGCGCGTAAGGGGGGAACGGGCGACGGGACGACGGGCTGCAGGGGGGGAAACGCGACTCGACGGGCAGCGGGGGGAAAAACGCGACTCGACGGGCAGCGGGGGGAAAAACGCGACTCGACGGGCCTCGGAGGGGGAAAACGCGACGGGCCAGCAGGGGGGAGGAAGGTCGCTACGCTACTCGAGTAGGGGATCGGCGGAACGGGCGGTAACGAAGGAACGGGACGTGAGAGGGCCGGCGCTAGGCTCGGGCAAGACGTGCGTAAGTAATACGAGAGAGGGAGACAGGCTCGGGCGATACGAACGAGGTCGGGAGGAACGGGATCCTACAGGATCCTAACCTAGGTGATACCATGTCAGAATCGGAAGTGTTGGTTCATTGATGGTGGTTGGGGTACAAGTAGCAAACCCTAACATACGTACCCCCTAAGACAAACCTCACTACAGGCTACCAACATTTGACACCAGGGTCTTCTCCGCGGGGGGAAACTGTATCCGGGAAATTACGGTAAATGCACGTGTATTCAACATTATTTAAGTATTCGGGTGTAGCGTGCGTGAACGAGCGAGGGCAAGAGAAGTCAACTGTTGGAAACTCAAACTCAAATGAATGGTTATTTTCATTTCTGACCAATAAGATAGAAACTCAAAATAATTATTTATAGTCAATCAGATTACCGTATAGTTCCGGCTAGAAGACCCGCCGGTAAGAAGGTCCCCCGGGACTCTTGAACGGGTAGGGGGACTCTTATTGTGGCAGACATTGTGAGGACCCCCCCTTAGCCCCTATTTATCATAAGACCCCCCTTTTCTGTATACAGTGGTTATAATCGCTATTGTGCATCATTTTTTACTGGAACATGTTCGAAATCTGACACGTTTTTTGTGTCATACTCGAGTTCTGACACTTTGTTTGTGTCAGACTCGAATTCTGACACAGGTCTGACGCGTCGCTCGCGCGAAATTTGCGCGAATTCGTTACAAATACCCAGGCCCTCAGAAGTCAGACTTTTTTATCTGATTTGCATGAAAAACTCTCAGATTTCAGATTTTTTTTTAGTGTACTCTGAAAAAATCAGAGTTTCTAGGGCCTCAACTCTGAAATTTCAGAATTTTCCAGGAGTGTACTCTGATCCCACAAGCATTTTAGCGGGTACCTACCCTGGCCTGACAGCCGCGAATAGAGCTGGAGGTACAAATTTGTCGTGTCAGTCACGCTGAAACAGTGACAGCAGCGCTACGGCGAGATTAACTCCCCGTTTTAGGCTGATCAGTCAGCTTCATTACTGATGGGAACATTCTTGATCAGACTTTTATACGATTGAACTCTGAAATTTCAGCCTTTTTTTTGTACCAAATCTGATTGATCAGACAAAATGTGTACCAAGTCTGACGAATCAGACAGCCCAAAAACGAACCTGAGGGCCTGCAAATACCGTATAAGACCCCCCCAACCGAACTTGAGCTGTACACCCTAAAAAGCAGATTGATATTAGACAAATAGGTGTATCCCGGGTCTTAAAATTTCGCCACCGCCAAGATGTCCATCCTAGCAGTTTTTCAAGCAATTCTAGAGAGTCCTCTGGGTCTTCTAGCCGGAACTATATGGTATTACGAAAAGTCAAAATGTTCAGAAAAGTCATATTAGCAAGAGAACGAGTATATGGAAACTCAGAAAGATAGGCAAAGACGTATGAAAGCGAGAACCCTGCTTGTTATTACCAGCAGCCATCATCTGAGCTCTAACCGAGGGATCGATCAGATCATGATCTATAATATGCTTAATGTCCATTGTAACAACCTTTCGAAACCCCCTTGGCATCGGGATGTTGTAGCCCTTATAGAAAGACTTCTCTGAAAACTTTCTTGGCCCGGCGAGCCCCAGCGGGCAGCTCAAATAATTTGGCCGAAACTTCAATATCGCCGATGTATTTTTCAGCCCCAAATCATTCCGCATGTAGTCCCGGAAACCCGCAGCAAAAGGTCGTCTCATGGTAATGTTGATCTCCCGATTCAATTTCTCCGTAACGGGAAAATTCTCGCAATGTTTCCAGTCGAGGCCGTATTCGGTGGTGTTGACGGCGACAACGTCGATGAGGTTGTCTGTTCCCAGCCCGCTGCATGCTCCCGTGACGTCAGCACCAGGCTGACCTGGCGGGTTACATGGCACGCCGCCATTGGCCGATGTTTCCTTGCAAACATTCTTCATCCAAGGCCATAGCTGGATGTGACAATAACAAAGGGGGGAGGAGGGGGGAGGAGGAGAAGATGGGAGAGAGGTGATGGGAGTGAGATGGAAGAGGGTGATGGAGGAGAGAGGGGGGAGGGAAGGGGGAAGGTAAGAGAAGGAAGACAATAGCTTTCAAAGCACACATGATCCGGAGGGGGAACAAGGGGTGGAGGAGTGACATGGGGGGTAAGTGCGTTGGGGCCTTTCCCGGACACAATCACGGCTCAACTGAACCTTTTTCTAGATCCTACTTGTACCTACCTACAGTTCGGAAGATACCCCCCATTTTCATTCCCCCTCCCCTTCTTCCCTGCTACGCCCTCCCCTCCCATTCGTATCGACCTAACTTTGACTACACCGTGGACTGGAGTGAGGTGTATGGGATGGTTGGAGGCATGAAGGCTCTCAAGTCTGATCTTAGTCCGTGCCAATTGTGGCTCCTGCTGCCTTGTCGCTCGCCCACTAGCATGCTTATTGATAGCCGTGAAATAATAGCTTATGCTGTCGCGCAGCAGCTAGTCATTCTTTACTACTATGTTAAATGCGGTGTGTGCGCCTGAATACCTTATACGGCAGGTGTTGGTTTGCACTGTAAAACAAAGACTATGCTAGAAACGCAGCAAGTGCAAGCTTTGCAGATCGGCCAAGCCCGGGAACGTAAAACAACAGCAAGTGCCACTTTTTGCGCAGCCAATGCTTTTTACGTTAGGCCCCCAGACCGGTCGACAGCCCTGGTTGTGGTGCTGCCCTTGGCATTAGTAGTCGTCTGCTGCACGCATTCGCCTGACCCATTGCTGTGCCCTCCCCCACTGCCGACCCTCTGCTGCTTTACCCTCACTCACCCAGTTCATGTGGTCACTGTGTGTGAGGCTCGAGACTTAACGCCACCACAGGGGCACCAGATGCACAGTCGTGCAGATATTCACAGGGACGCTCCCCAGTAGTATGGACATCTATCAGCACACACGCACGCACACACTCACCCGGTTGATGCGATTGCTGTTGTAGTACTTGACGCGCATGGCCTCCCAGTAGCTGCCCGGGTCTTTGAGGCAGTTGTTGACTGTCACTGTGAAGCACGACGTCCACCCCAGCGAGCCCTGCGTGCCCTTCATCGCCACGTTCTCTATCACGTTCCTGCACTCAGTCAGCACCGGGGACCAAGGGGTGGACGGCAGTACAGGGCAGTACGGCAACGAGAGGGACAACGAGAGTTGCTGGCAAAGGAGGCTGCTGAGTCGAGGCAAGGTAGGGGAAGTAAGGGGGGGACCTGACGGGCGCAATCGAACACATGAGTGCACAGCATGGAATCTCCACAGTCCCTCACCACTTGCCGTTGTTCACTTTCATGCCGTCGTACGTATTGACGCACGCACCGCCCCTGACGAGCACGCCCGACGTGCAGTAGTCGAGGTAGAAGCAGTGGTCGCCGTGGAAGACGTAGTTGCAGAGTGCGCTGTTGCCCGGGCTGAACCAGTGGGTGTAGTAGTAGATGCCCGCCGCGTCGTGGTCGCCGTTCATGTTGCGCCCCGCCGCCACCACGAGGTTTGAGTTGATGCGCGTCAGCATGCAGTCGGCGCTGTAATGCACGTCCAGGCCACACCGAATGCCGGCGAATATGAAGTTGTGCACGTAGTTGTTCCGGACCGTCACACCCACCGCTCCCTTGTGCATGACGATCGGGGTGTTTACCCCTGCATTTCACGGAAAAAGGGCGCAAGAGGGTGAAACGGAAAAATGGGAGAGTGAGGATACCAGGGCAAAGAGGGGAGCGGGGATAAGAGGGCAACGGGGAGAGTGGGGATATGAGGATAAGGGGTTAGTGAGGATTAAAGGGCAAATGGGAGAGTGAAGGTAAGATGGCAAAAGGGGAGTACGGAGAAAGGGCAAGGAGAAGGGAGTGGAGGTAAGAAGGCAAGGAGCAGCATATGCTGTTCAGGGAGAGCGCAGTCCCACACACCATAGACCTCACTGATTCTTGTTGAATGTCCTTGTCTCAACTATACATGGACAACGAGCCGAGTTTTTCGCCTCGGCTCGTACGAGGCACTCGTTTGAGGGCGAGTGACGAGTGTGCTTTTCCCTGAAAATTACTCGTCCGAGCCGAGGCAAGTTTAACTCGCCTCGCCGAGCACTCGTTGCGCTGACGAGCTTTTTAGGAAACTCGTGCATGTATATGGCTACGAGCCGAGCTTTCCTCGGCTCGTCCGAGCTTTTCTTGAAGCTCGGACGGGCTTTTGAAAAGTTCGTGACATTCAGCCGAGTCATGAGCTTGCATTTGCCCGGAAAAAAGCTCGTACGAGCAAAACTCGGCTCGGAACAAAGCTCGTACGAGTGTGCCGTGGGACGAGCCGAGTAAAACTCGGCTCGGCTCGTTGCTCATGTATAGTCTCAACTCAATGCCACATCCCACTCACCATTAAGCTTATTGAACTTCATTCTCATTCACTCTCAATGACTCTCAATGACTCTCAATGACTCTCATTGACTCTCATTGACTCTCATTGACTCTCATTGACTCTCATTGACTCTCATTGACTCTCATTGACTCTCATTGACTCTCATTGACTCTCACTGACTCTCGAGACTCTCATTGACTGTGGTTGACTGAGGGCAGCGCACTGACCGTACACCTCATTGTTGGAGACGACAACGTTGGACTTGAGCAGTGCCGGCCCGTACCCACAGAGAGCCACGCGGATCACCCCAGGCGACCGGTTGAAGGACGCCACTCCCGTGACCGTGAGTGAGTCCAGCCGCACCTCCATGCTGCGTAGCACGTCCACTCGCCCAAAGACGTTGCCCTGTGAGGGACGCAGGCATGATTGTAGAGCATTGTTGGGACGGAAGTACGTGTTGAAGAGAGTCAGAGGAGTGTGGAGAGAGAGAGGTCACTCTGGTGACCGTGAGTGAGTCCAACCGCATGCCCATGCTTCTAAAGACGTCCACTCGTCCAAAGAAGTTGCCCTGCGAGGGAGAGTGGTGGACGGATTAGAGAAAGAGAGAGAAACCACTCCAGTGTCTGTGCTGTGATTGAGTCCTGCCGCACACCCATGCTCCGTAGCACGCCCAACGACGGTGCTGTGAGGGGGATAGAAGGAGAGGGAATGGGGATGAGAGTGGGGAATGGGGATGAGGGGAGGGAATGGGGGATTACTGAGGATCATCCAGTCAACTCGTCAGTGGGTCACCAGAAGAATCGAGTCAAAAGAACTCTTGAGTCGTCCACCGAGGTGAAGATGGTGCTCTGTGGAGGAGACAGGCTGACAGGCAAGCTGGGAGAGGGTGGAGAAGGGCAAGGAGAGTAGGGTATGAAAACAGCTTCTGCGTTACGATTTCCTTGAAAAATGACAAAACAAACAAATACATTTGAAAAACATGGGTGGCACAGAGAAAAGACGTACGACACGCGAAAGGAGCGCAACAAGCAGGTAGAACGGAGGAACTCACCTTGCCAACCTGCACGCCGAAGGAGCGATGGATGGAGATGGCGGGGCAGGTGACTCCCTTGCCCAGCTCGGGCACAGTGGTGCACTCGGGGCTGCTCTCTGTCACCGGCAGGTGGTAGTTGACGTTGAGTGACACCACGTTGCTCGTGTTCCACACGCGCAGCACGGGGTACATGGGGTCGCCACCAGTCAGCGTGTAGCCGGGCCACTTGGCCGACATGAGCATCGTGCACGCCTGCTGCCGCGAGAACAAAACCCCTTGCGGCAGCGTCAAGTCGTTCTGTAGATACAGAATGACGGTGGTGGTGGGCGGGAGAGAGGCCCTGGCGGCGAAGTCAGCAGGCGCCGTGACGTTGACGATGAAGACCCTCTCCAGCGACGTGCACGGGCCTGTCGGGCGCTTCTCAGGCGGCTCGTACCCCGCGGCTGTAGCGGCACGTTGCAGGGAGACTGGCCCGACGATCACTGTTCGCTGCCTCCTCCTCCTATGGGGTTGCAGGCTGGTTGCTCCGGTTGTAGCAGCATTTGTATCAGCAGCCCGTTTGAGAGGGAAGTCGAGGACAAAGGATTCGGCTGACGTAGCAGCGGCAGCCACAGCAGTGAAGAGCGGCGGCGGCTGACTGTCACGCTGCTGCCGCACCGCCTCAACCCGGCGCAGTATGTCAAGTTGGTCGTGACTGTATCTGTGGTTGGGGCTGTACTGGATGTGACTGTCTTGAGATGGAGCTTGGCTGAAAGCATTGCCGTGCGGGTTGGTTGTGTGATAAGGATGGTGGTGACCCAAGGCTGCTGCGTGATGCCCCACTGATGCTGGGTGGTGCTCTGTGACTGTAACGAGGGAGGAGGATGAAAGGGAGGGGTTGGGGGGGGGGGGGAGTGTGGGGATGTGGGGGTGGGGGAGTGAGGGGAGGCTGAAGCTGTTGCAAGCACAAGTCGCAACTTTTCTTTGGGCGCCTCGGATCTATCAGCTGGTCTTATTCTAGCTTGTAGATGCGAAGTTGACCATGCCAGTAGTGCGTATCTCGAAACGCGTCAATATGCATTATAACGCGTACATCGCCATGCCTTGACGCGTACGTGACTATGCTATGTAGCGCGTACCTCGTCATGCCTTAAATCGCGTACCTTGCCCTGGTTCAAAATGCGTACCTGACCATGCCGCCGTCACAGCGGTCCGCGAACACAGGCCCGATATGACGGCGAAAATCCCGCAAAGGGTGAAGGTATAACAGATCGTCATTCGCTCGGACGCCGCAGCGCGACCGACTGTTCTTCCACGAGATTCCTGCGACTTGGGTCCCGAGTCAGATAAATAACAATGCCGTCAAATCATCTACGTAGATTCCACGGCCAAAAGTCGATGCTACGATGAACGAAAAAAGTGGCATTTCGCTACAATCAGCGTCAGAAACCCTAACTGGCATGAAATGTGCAAATTCGCGGAATGCGACTGACTTATGACGCTATTACTACCAAAATGCAATCAGCTGTTCAGAACGTTGCAATCGCTTATTCGAAGTTATGCGACACGGGTCAGAACAACGCCAAGGAGTCTTGCGTTGTGCTGCTGCTGCTGCTACTTAGAAGGTCACTAACCAATGGAAGCTGTTGCTGCTTGGTTCCTCATAACGCGGCTGAGAATATTCCCCAAAATGCTGCTTGGTGTCGGATGGATTCGTTCGCGATGGAGACGAATTTCGCGACTGGCACCTCGCGAAAACGAGAAGAGACGGAAGCGCGACGACCCCCACAAATGATAATCGCGAAGTAGGAAGCTGGCGCTGGTGGCGGAGGCGGTCGAAAGGTAGGAACTCGGGATTGATTTTTATCAGAAGCGCCGCCGCGCCGCGGTTATCAGGTGTTTCACGCCGTCGGATCTGTTGTGTGGTCTTGCCGTGGCTCAGGGGCGGGTATACAGCGTACGTGGGCCGTTGAATTCTTCAGTACGTCTGACCGAGTGCAGAGAATCCAAACCCTTGCATACATAGGAGGGAAGCATCACATATACTCTACCTCTCTAATCTCTAACAAACAAACAGGTTTGAAATTTGTTATGCGTTGTTGCAAGTATAGCAGTACGTAGTGTAATGAATATACATTCATTACTGTAGAGGCTGCTCCTAGCGAGGACAGCCCGAGCTCTTCGCGTCAGATTCCGGTTCGGCCTACATTTCGGACCGAACCAATTCCGAGTCGCCCTGCACCAATCGCGACGATCCCAACCCTCGCACGTCACGAGGTTCTCGCCTAGCACAGTTTCGACCCTATAAATGCTCGTTTTTTTATCATTCTTGACATTCTGAAATCACAGTCTCTTTATAGAAGTCTTCCACGCACTCTTCTTAGTAAAACTCATAACACTTGGTATCAGAGCCTAAGTTCCTAGGTTCCCCGTTTTTTAGAGTGTATTACCCTTCGGGGGGGGACAGGGAAGGATGCCGTGGTGACAGGAGCAGCGTAGTAGCCGGCCAGGAGAACGGATAGTTGCTCCTAGCGGCCATGTTTTTACGGGCGCTCCTGCTGCACCGACGGATCCTTGCCCTCGACGGTCAAGATTGACCGTGGCCTCCCTCCCCCCGGGTGGCGGACAGCTTTTGCTGTCGTCGCAACTAATGCGTGCGTAAGTTGCGTGCGTTTTTCGTCAACTTCGGAATTAATTCGTGTGGCAGATGACCTCGACGGGATTGTCGTCACTGCACGTCTGAAGTTGTCGGGAGCACACGTGGTGCAAGTTGACATCTGCATATGGACGTCAACTGCGCACGAATATTTCGAAGTTAATGCATGCGGCAAGTGGCTTCGGGCGACTTCGTCACGTTGCGCACGAGATTTTCGGAGGTCTTCGGCACGTGGCGATCGTGGTCACTGTGCGCGAAGATTTCGGGTAGCAGCACGAGGGAAAACGACTGCTGTGCGAGCAGCCAGGCGCATGGTGATTTGCGTCAGAAAATGCAACGGCGAGGAGAGACGGCGTGACGACTGCCCGAAGAAAGCGGGGGTCTACCGTCGTCCAGCCCGGGTGTGGCCGGTGTGACTACAGGAGGGTGCGTCGCTGGCGTTTTCGGCAGGGGCGGCACAGTGTGGGACGGAATTTATTTTCAAACCGCCGAAAAGATCGGAAAAGGCCGCCTACGACTAGACTATTTTCGTTAGGGTCACTTCTGCACCTGCAACAACGTTGGCTGACATTTTCGGAGCAACGGCAGCAGCCGACAATGTACTTCAGGTGACACAGGTTCCCCCTGATCAAGGGAAGTTGTGTCGCAGACGGGGCAGTACACCGACGAGGACAACGATTTGCCGCAGCGTCTAGACCCGCGAATTTCGCCTGGTCTACCGGCTACAATAAACGGAGTTGCGACAAATACGGGTCTGGCGAGAGAAACGGATTCCGAGCTTCAGGAGGGGAGAAAACGACCTACTGCGACGACTTTTTGGTGAGGCCGAGATTCACGGCTAAGCGGCGGTAGCAGAAGGAGCTCCCTACCGGCCAAAGTCTACCGACGTTTCGCATACCCCACACCCAGAAAAGCCTCGAAGGCAATTGGTAAGTCCTGTTGGCTACTGGATACAAAGGTGGGGCCCTGTGTTTAGCCCTGTGCTGGTTAGAAAGGTGCGGATGACGCTGGTTCGACGGCAGGGCGTACAAGAAAATATTTCGTGGTGCAGCACTGTTCGGCCCCGACAATAACGGACCATCAGCGACAGTTACCTTGCCGAAAAGGTCGGGACCGAAGACATTGTGGCAGCTGTCGGTGTTTCTCCAACTTCAACGGTCTACCCAACGGCGGTGTAGCAGCGAAGACGGAGTTCCCGAAGCTGCGGAGTTTTAAATGCGATAGGCACGGTGGGCAGCGAAGCGGCCGGCTGAGAGTTTGATATGATAAACTCGCTCCGACTACGATTGCGTTCGCGCCTTCATCGAACGCCAGAAAAATCGCGCGTCAACACGAAGAATGCCTCATCCGACAAAAGCGGACGCTGGATGAACGGTGGCATGCGAAATTGTCGGGGGGCGAAAGCAAAAAAATGAGGGAAAGTTGTGGGTGCCGTTTCAAGCAACTTGAGTGATAGGCGGAGCCCGTACACCAATCCACCGCGAATTTCGGAGTCTATTCGGTAGACCCCCGAAAGGGTTTGATATCGTTACATGGAGGCACGGCGAGGGGTGTATTGCCAAGGATGCCTGGGATTTGCTAAGTAATTTCGACAGGTACGAAGATGGGTGAACGTCGGAGTACCAGGGTTAACGATGGAAATGTCGGGGCTACAAGGCAGAAAATAATTCGGGGCTCGATTCCTCAACCACGAATTTTGGGTGCAATTTCGACGGTGGGAGACAGGTGAACGTCTGCTCGCCGGCTGTTTAAAAGTTTTACGGTATACTTCGAAGCAGTCTGGGGAGGTTCTACTGCGAGATCTGCGGCGTTGATGCGCGCTAGGGTCCGTGAAAATCGGTCTCGGAAGACCCATAAGTACTGGGTTCTGTCAGAATGAACGGACAGGAATGACTGTACTAGCACAAAGTTGGATACAAGTAGTAAACCCTAATCTAGTGTACCCCCTAAGGTGTAACCCACTACAGCCTACAATCATATAAACATATAATGTTTGACAGGTTCCACGCCAAAAAACACCTCCTGTTGGTGGATTGCTTGGGTGGTTAACCGCACGAAAAAAATGGTGACCGGGTGGGCGTGCTAGAAACACCGGTTCTTTCGGGGGGGCAACCTGCAGACGACCAAGAATTTACGTGGTGTGATTATTACCGACACTTACGGGGTTCAGCAGCAGTACTGGGGATGGGTCTTGTCAGAATGAACGGACAGGAATGGTTGAACTAACAGTGAAATCAGTACAAGTACCTAACCCTAGAATTGTGTACCCCCTATAGGCTAACCCACTGTAGCCTAAACAAACACAACATATATAATGTTTGACACACCCCCATAGGCAAAGTGGGGGAGAGCAAGGGGTCACAAGACCAGTCAAAACAAAGCAAAACAAGCTCAGGGTGGATCTCAAGGATACCACACAAATTCCGAGCACAAGCAAGTGGTCACAAGACCAGTTCACATGCAGGTTGATAATATAACAAGAGATACAGTGATCACAACCTAGCAAGTGTAAACATGCAGGCATATATATAAAGATCACAGTACAAGCAGAGTCAAGAAGTAAGTAAGTGAGGTCCAGCAGGCACAAGGCCTAGAAGAGTACAGAAACGCTGATGGTCACAAGGCTGAAGCGCCTTGGTGAACACATCAGCAAGGTTGGCCTCAGTGGCCACGTAACGCAGACGAAGCTGACCACGCTGCTGCAGCTCTCGAGCAAGGAAGTACCGCAGGGCGATGTGCTTCGTTCTGTGCTCCAGTCTGTGCTCCTCACACAAGGCAATGGCAGCCTGGTTGTCGACGTACAGCACTGGAGGAGAACGAGGCCGCTCTCCCAAGTCGGTCAGCAGGTAGGTCAGCCAGCGTAGCTCCTGGGCAGCCATGGCTGTGGCATCAGCCTCACAACTGGAGCTGAGAACAGAAGAAGAGCGTGTAGAACGCCAAGAAACTGAGCCGGAGCCAAGGCTGAAGGTGTAACCCTGAGACGACCGCTGAGTAGCCTGGTCGTCCGCCCAAGAAGCGTCTGAGTGTCTAGTAAGTACAACTTGGTCTCGCCCTCCAAGCACTAGCCCCATGCCCGACGTACTGCACAAGTAGCGCAACACCCTCTTAGCGGCATCCATGTGCTCCTTCCTGTGACGGCCAGGAGCGACATAGCGTGCAAGGATGCTAAGAGGGTATGCAAGGTCAGGTCGAGTGCAGGTCATCAGGTACATGAGGCAGCCCACAAGCTCTGGATACGGGCCACTCGACTCTACGGACTCATCCAAAGGCAGAGCTGAGAGCGAGTGACCAGTAGGCAGAGGAGTGGACTGAGGCGAGGAGTACGTGAAGCGGAAGCGCTGAAGGATCTGCTGCACCATGTGTGACTGAGTCAAGGTGATGGTGCGCTGTGCTCTGTCCCGGGTGATCCGCAAGCCAAGATAGCTTGTCAGTTCACCCAGGTCTGTGCACGTGTGTCTCCTCTGCAGCTCCGACTTCACGTGGGCGAGTGCCGCGGTGTCAGCAGTGGCAAAGACCAAGTCGTCGACGTACACGAGGATGTAGAACGGCGGCAGCGAGGTGTCTGTGCGTAGAAACAGTGACGGGTCAGCAGTAGAGGGAGCGAACCCAAGAGCCGCAAGTGTCGTCCTCAGTGTGTCGTGCCACTCACGCGGTGCCTGGCGGAGACCGTAGACCGGCCGCTGGAGCCTCCACTGGGTACCAGGAGGAACCGACCCAGTGAAGCCAGGAGGGCGGCGTAGCCAGATCTCCTCGTGCAGGCTGCCCTGCAAGAAAGCAGTGCTGAAGTCAAGTGAGTGAAGCTCGTAGTCGCACTGAGCGGCTATGTGCAGGAGCACCCGAAGAGTGGTCATCTTCGGGGTGGGGGAGAAGGTCTGGAAGAAGTCAACTCCCTCTCGCTGGCTGAAGCCTCGAGCCACGTAGCGCGCCTTGAAGACAGGAGGAGAACCCGGTGGCCGCTTCACCCTGAAAATCCACATGCCACTGACGATGTTCGCCCCAGGTGGGGGAACCTCATCGACGTAGGTGCCTGTGGACTTCCAGGAAGCCATCTCTGCGTCCATGGCTGTCTGCCACTGAGAGGAGTAGGGACCCGCCATCGCCTCAGCGTAAGTGCGCGGGGTCGGGATGTCTGGTGCATCCGGGTCTCCCTCAGGGGCAACTAGCATGGACACGAGGTGGGGCAAAGCAGCAGCAAAGCACTGGAACTCCTCCTGTCTGTCCTCAAGGACGTCCGTGCCAAGAGCACACTCACCCCCGATGGACGGAGGACAGACAGACTCAGACTCAGACTCAGCAACAAGGCTAGTGGCGTAGTCTAGACGACACCGAGCAGCAAAGTCTATCAACTCAGCGACCAGAGCAGACGCAGCAGAGGACTCAAAGGTAGGGTCAGTGACAACAGTAGCGAGGAGACGGGTGACAGGGGGGACCAACGAGGAGCTGGTCGACAAGGAGTGTCGTCGACCTGGAGTTGGTCGACCAGAGGGTGTGGTCGACCTGGTGAGGTCGACTGGAGGTGGCCGTCGACTTGGGAGGTCGACGGGCACGCACAGGAGCAGCTGGTCGACGTGGTTGCCTGGTCGACCAGGTTACCTGGGTGACGAGGGTCTGCGAAGGCACGCGAAGGTCGCCCAGGCGAGGTTGGCGATGGCGACCTCGGTGGTGGTATCCCGAGGTCGACCTGGCGGATCAGATGCAGCCGTCAGCACGAGGTGGACTTGGTGCGTGCGCTGTGCGGGTGACGAAGCCGTGCACACCAATCACCTATGAGCACCTGCGAAGCTGGTGCGGTGCTGGACTGCGGGAGCAATGCTGGCACGCCGTCGACTTGCGCTGTTGTCACACCGTCGACCTGCAGCGTTGGCAAGCCGCGACTCTGCACTGCTGGAGCGCGGTCGACCAAGTCGTGCTGGCACGCGGTCGACCGTGCTGCGCTGGTAGTAGACTTGCTTGCATGCTAGCTCTGATGTAGTCCCACCTTGTCAATTTCTTTGCATCATTGTTGTTGTCAACTTTCTCTAGTGAAACTCTTGCCAAATTGCCTTGTGAACTAGCAAGCAGTGTATGCACTAGGAGAACGACTAAGGACCAACGAACGCAGAGATCACACGAGCACCCGTGCCTAGCCCGTAGTCTAGCTCCCGTTGTAGTAGTTATCTCCGCATACGGTTGGTACAAACTGTAAAGTGAGTTACTTACCTTCGTGCGGAATTTCGCGCCGTGCAGCTGCTGACCTTTACGGTCATCTCGCGGTGCTGCTCGCCGGGCGTGAAATTCGCCCTGAAGTCGTGCAGGGAGCACATCGACGCCGGCCACCGGGCGTGGCACTTCATCGAGTCGACCTACCAAGTCACCGACGACTTGTTCATCGCCCAGCTTGTAGGGCAGCTGACGCATCTACGTATGGGCGACCAGGAGACGGCGACGGACTACTGCAACCGAGCTCGGCGGATTCTCGCCACCATCAGGATGGCTGGCGCGGAGTACTCGACGGCGTCGTACGTCACCCATGTCATGCACGGACTCCCGAATAGCTACAACCTGCTAAAGCTGCTGTCGAGCACGCGGGCAACGCTCAACGAGGACACGTTGACCTCGTACATCCTGCAGGACGAGGCGATGCAGGAGGCCGAGCGGTCCCAAGAGCTCTTGGCGCAGGTGAACTACGTCGCCCCGGCGAAGCAAGGCGGTCGACCGGGGCAGCGTGGACAGTCTGGCGGCGGTGGTAGCAGTGGCTCGAAGCCGACCAAGGACGCCGACAAGAAGAAGTCGGCCACGGACAGCGGCCGAGGAGGAGGAGGTCGACGTCGGGAATGCTGGCTGTGCGGCGACCCCGACCACCTCTCCTTTGAGTGCCCCGACTGCAGTGACTCCGATGACGACGACGCCAAGGGAGGCCGCGGGAGGTCTGGCAGTCGTCGTCCTCGTCGAGGAGGAAACCAGCTGCGCAAGGAGAAGCAGTCGACCAAGTCGTCGACCTCGGCGAAGGACGCCGACTCCTCTGCTGGCGGCAAGGGGCGAGACGAGAAGTCGGCGTCGTGCTCACTGGTCGGCGTCGTGGAGCCGACCGTCTCCCTGGTGCCGGAGGCTGGCGAGGACTTCCAAGCGGTGGCGGCAGCTGTGCAGGCAAACCCGGCGGTGGTCCTGCTCGACAGCGGCTGCTCGCACCACCTGATGGGGACGAAGGAGGCCTTCGTCGACTTGGGGCCGAGTGGCGACGTGAAGCATGTGCGCGGCTTCAATGGAGCGTTGCAGGACGTCCAGGGTCGTGGCACCGTCGCCCTGCAGGGAGACGCCGGGAAGCGGGTGCTCATCCCCGTTGTGCTATACGTCCCGGGCGTGGCGGCCAACCTGCTGTCAGCCAGTCAGCTGAAGGAGAGCGGCGTGAAGCTGCAGGAGGACGGCGACGGGATGTTGCTCGTCTCGGCGGCGGGAGACGTCCTAGGTCGGGCGGACGCTACATCGGGCGAGTCCTCTGCACCGACCTGAGCCACTGCTCAACGAGGTCGACGTCGACCATGACGGAGGTCGTGGCTCTGCGGGCGATCGTCTCGGCGACGAAGTCGACGCCGGACAGGATGCACGCGCGGCTGGCGCATGTCAGCATGAACACTATCCTGCCTCGGCGAAGCACGGGGTCGCTATTGGGCTGAACCTCCAGTCGGCGCCTGGAGCCGACTCACCGTGTGTCTCGTGCGTCGGCGGGAAGCTGGCGAGGCACACCTTCCCCGACCAAGGCTCTGACGCCGATAACGTGCTGGCCGTTGTGCACCTCGACCTGTGTGGGCCGTTCCGCGTGGCCGCCAAGGACGGCAGCTTATACTTCCTGCTGCTGAAGGACCGCAAGACTCGCTACGTGTGGGTGAGGCCGGTCGCCAGGAAGTCCGACGTGCTGCGGGAGTTTGAGCAGTGGCTGGTGATGGTTGAGCGGCAGACGAAGAAATCGGTGTTAATGCTGCGATCTGACCGGGGAGGGGAGTTCCTCGGGAAGGACTTCACCGCCCTCGTGGACGGCAAGGGGATCCTCCACGACCTTACCTGCCCGTACACTCCGCAGCAGAACGGCATGGCGGAGAGGGAGATAAGGATGGTGGTGGAGTCGGTGCGGACGATGCTGTTGCACATGGGCGTGCAGCACCACTGGTGGCACCTTGCTCTGCGGCAGGCCGTCTGGGTCCGCAACTGCCTTGAGAGGTCGACGCTGCCGCCGGGGACAACACCATTCCAGCTGCTCACCGGGAAGAAGCCCGACTTGTCGCTTGCACGCGTATGGGGCTGCATGGCGCAGTTCCTCGTCCCCGAGCAGCAGCGCGGTGGGAAGCTGAAGCCGAAGGCCAAGTGGGGCCTTCACCTCGGTGTGTCGGAGGAGAGCAAGGGCTGGGAGCTCCTCGACATCGCCGACAACCGGGTGGTCACCATGTCGGACGTGGTGTTCTACGAGACCATGTCGCTCGAGGTGTGGAAGTCGGAGCATGGGCCGGTGTCGGGGCGGACGCTGGTGGCCACGCCGACGGATACCTCGACGGCAACGCTCCCTCTGCTCGCCGAGGTCGGTGAGCTTGCTGATGAGGACGCCGAGGTCGTCCACCCTTCCTCCCCTTCCCCTGCCCCTCCCCTCGTCGCCGACCTGCGTGGGCTGACTCCGGCGTCGGCCTCCGGCGATGAGGGGAGCAGTGGGGCGTCGCCTGTGGCGCCGACCAAGGGCATCGCCGGTGGCCGACGGGACGAGCAGCAAGTCGACGAGCAGCAGGTCGACATGGGAGTGCAGTAAACCTGGATAGGGGAGGAGCAGGTCGAGGAGGTGCAGCCGACAGGGGAGCAGGCAGCAGCGCGGCCGACCAAGGAGCAGTCGGCGACCTGGCAGTCGGCAGGGGAGCTGACCGCAGGGGAGAAATCGGTCGGGACGCCGACCGAGGTGCAGCAGGACGACGAGGACGGCGGAGTCAGTGAAGATGAAGAAGAGGAGTTGGGCGACGGGGAGTCCACCGACCGTGACGCGGTGGAAGTTTTGCCTGAACCTCGGAGGTCAGGTCGACTTCGGCGACCTCCAGACTTCTTCGTCCCCGCTGCCTTCACCACGGTGTATGATGTGGTCGACGAGGACGACGACCTGCTGTACGACGACGTCGACGAGGATGAAGACCTGCCGGAGCTCGACCCCGACATGCATGCCGACCCCGAGCATCGTTGGGACATCTCGACCATGACCGTGAAGCAGGCGTTGGCGAGCTGGAAGGGCCCGGCGGTGAAGAGCGCCATGGAGGAGGAGATCCGCAGCCTCATCAGCATGGGGACCTGGGAGCTGGTCGAACGTCCAACGGAGGTCAACATCATGAAGAACCGGTGGGTGCTGACGACGAAGTACCACATCGACGACACCGTCGAGCGCGAGAAGGCTAGGCTGGTCGTGAAGGGCTTCACGCAGGTGTATGGCGCCGACTACGACGAGACGTACGCGCCGGTGAGCAGCTACGTCACGCTGAGGATCTTCCTCAGCATCGTCGCCGTCCTCAACCTCAACCTGATGCAGCTCGACATGAAGAACGCCTTCCTGCAGAGCAAGCTCGACCGCGTGCTGTACATGTACAAGCCGGACTATTTCAACAACGGGACCGGCTGGGTGTGCAAGCTGCTGAAGAGCCTCTACGGGCTGAAGCAGTCGCCGCTGCTGTGGTACTTGGCACTCAACGACGTGCTGGTCGGCGCTGGCTGGAAGAAGAGTCAGGTCGACGAGGCCCTCTACTTCAAGGTCGGCGACGACAAGGTGACCTGCTGGGTGCTGGTCTACGTCGACGACCTGCTCGCCGCCAGCAACAGCACAACGATGCTGAAGGAGCTGAAGGAGCTGCTAGAGGCCGCCTTCGAGCTGCGCGAGATCTCGCCGGTGCAGAAGTACCTCGGGCTAGAGATTGTGCGCAACAGGTCGGCAAGGAAGCTGTGGCTGCATCAGCAGGGCTACGCCGACAAGTTGCGTAGGCGCTTCCTCGACCAGGAGCATACCGGGCGCACCCCCAAGACGCCTGTCTCGGTCGACGCCTACGCGGAGCTCACCTTCGACGTCGTGGAGGCTCAGGAGCGCCAAGAGGAGGAGTACCGGCAGAAGGTCGGCTCGCTGCAGTTCGCGGCGACGACGACGAGGCCGGACATTGCCTTCGCCTGCAGCAAGCTGGGGAGCGGCCTCACGGTGAGGAGCGACCAGCACTGGCGCGAGGTCGACCGCTGCCTTGCCTATCTCGCCAACACGCGCGACACCGCCCTGGAGTTCGGCGGTGGACCTGAGTCGGCTACGTGGATGCCGACGACGCCGGCGACAAGCAGAGCTGGACGAGCACGGGCGGCTACGTGTTCATCTACGGAGGGGCCGCGGTCTCCTGGTCGAGCCAGCGCATCAAGTGCGCGACGCTGTCATCGACCGAGTCGGAGTACGTGGCGGCCGTCGAAGCCGGGAAGGAGGGACGCCGACTTCGCTTCCTCCTGGCAGAGTTCCAGCAGCTGGACGCTGGAAGGCCGACGGTCCTGAGGGTGGACAACAAGTCGGCCATCACAGTCGCTGAGGGCATGGGGTTGACTGGCAACCTCAAGCACAGGGAGCGACGACATGCCTGGCTGCAGCACATGGTGAAGCGGGGGAAGTTTTCGCTGCAGTACATCCCGACCACTGAGCAGCCGGCCGACTTCCTGACGAAGGCGCTGCACTATCCGGCCTTCAACCGGTGCTCCGTTGCAATCGGCCAAGTGCGTCTGGCCGACGTGGGCGACGGCGACAACGACGTGCAGTAGTAGGTGCCATGCCCTCTTGCATGGCTGGTGCGGTGGATGACGTGCTATGTGTTGGGTGAACGTCGAGTGAACGTCGACGAGCTTTTCTCCGAGAAGTACTGCCGTGTGGGCTTGGGGCCCAAGCGTGAACGCGGCAGGGGAGTGTCAACGGGAGTTTTTTGTTGGCCCCGTCCTTGCTTGGGCGGAGCCGACTTCGTGGTCGGGTGTAGGGCTGCAGCCGAATTGCAGCAGTGGGCGAGCTGGTCGACGAGGATTGTCGACCTGCACGGGGAGCCACTGCATGGGCGCCGACTTCGGGAGGGCGCTAACTTCGGGTGGTCGACCTGGGACGTCGACCTGGTGACGCCATCTTGGGGCAGCCGACTTGGATGGTCGGCTAACAGGGCCTGCTGGTCGACTTGGTTGGTCGACCAGACCTGCTGGTCGACTTGGTTGGTCGACCAGGTCAGCTGGTCGACTTGGTGGCTGGTCGACCAGGCGTGATGTCGACCTGGGGGCCGTCCGAACATGTTGGTCGACGAAGGAGAGGCCAGCGTCGACCTCGACAGAGGGATTCAGGACGCCGAGTTGCTGGGCGTCGAGTAGCAGGGCGTCAACTTGGTGACGCCGACTTCAGGTAGACGACTTTGGGGTCGGCTGACAACTGTGCTGGTCGACGAGGAGCTGGTCGACGAGGATCTAGTCGACCAGGAGTGACGTCGATCTGGAGCTGGTCGACCAGAGGGTGTGGTCGACCTGGTGAGGTCGACCGGAGGTGGCCGTCGACTTGGGAGGTCGACGGGCACATACAGGAACAGCTGGTCGACCTGGTTGCCTGACCGACCAGGTTACCTGGGTGACGAGGTTCTGCGGAGGCACGCGACGGTCGCCCAGGTGACATTGGCGAGGACGACCTCGGTGGTGGTATCCCGAGGTCGACGTGGCTGATCAGAAGCAGTCGTCAGCACGAAGTTGACGTGGTGTGTGCGCTGTGCAGGTGACGAGGCACTGCACACCAATCATCTGCAAGCACCTGCGAAGCGGGTGCGATGCTGTACTGCGGGAGCAACGCTGGCACGCCGTCGACTTGCACTGTTGTCACGCCGTCGACCTGCGGCGTTGGCAAGCCGCGACTCTGCACTGCTGGAGCGCGGTCGACCAAGTCGTGCTGGCATGCGGTCGACCGTGCTGCGCTGGCAGTAGACTTGCTTGCATGCTAGCTCTGATGTAGTCATACCTTGCCAACTTCTTTGTATCATTGTTGTCAACCTTTCTTAGTGAAACTCTTGCCAAATTGTCTTGTGAACTAGCAAGCAGTGTGTGCACTAGGAAAACGACTAAGGAACAACGAACGCAGAGATCACACGAGCACCCGTGCCTAGCTCGTAGTCTAGCTCCCGTTGTAGTAGTTATCTCCGCAACCCATGTGATTGGTACCAAAAGTATGTTCGGATATTATGATATGGTTGGTGCGAAGAGTAAATGCGTTAATTACTCATACGGTTGGTACCAATAGTAATTGTGTTACATACCCATATGGTTGGTACCAAGAGTAATTGTGTTACTTTTCCATATGGATGGTACCAAAATTACGTGCGTATATTACTTACCATATGGTTGGTACCAAGAGTAAGGACATTACTTACCCATATGATTGGTACCAGGAGTAACTACGTTACTTACCCATATGGTTGGTACCAAGAGTAAGTGCATTATTTACCCATATGGTTGGTACCAAAAGTAAGTGCATTAAATAGATGTAGTTGGTACTAAGAGTATGTGCATTTATTACCCATACTGTTGGTACCAAAAGTGAGTACGTTACTTACCTATACAGTTAGTACAAGGAGTACGTGCGTTACTTAGCCATATGGTTGGTACCAAGAGTAAGTATATTACTTACCCATACAGCTGGTATCAATAGTAAGTATGTTATTTTCCTTTGTGGTTGGTAGCAAGAGTTAATGGGTTACTTACCCATATCGTTGGTACTAAGAGTAAGGGCGTTACTTACACATGTGGTTGGTACCAAGCGTAAGTAGGTTATTTACCCATGCAGTTGGTACCCATGTGTGTTACTTCCCCGTCAGGTTGGTACCAAGAATAAGTGCGGTACTTACCCATATATTTGGTACCAAGAGTAAATGCGTGTTATTTACCCATATGGTTGGTACCAAGAGTAAGTTCGTTACTTACCCATATGGTTGGTACCAAGAGAAAGTGCGTTACTTATCCGTATGGTTCGTACCAAGAGTAAGTGCGTCCCTTGCCCATGTAATTAGTACCAAGAGTAAGTCCGTATATTTCCATATGGTTGGTACTAAGAGTAAGTGCATTACTTACCTATATGGTTGGTACCAAAAGTGAGTACGTTACTTATCCATACATTTGGTACAATGAGTACGTTTGTTACTTACCCATATAGTTGGTACCAAGAGTAACTATGTTACTTACCCATACTCTTCGTATCAAGCATAAGTATGTGGTTGGTAGCAAAAGTAAATGTGTTAGTTACCCGTATAGTTGGTACCAGGAGTATGTGCCTTACTTACCCGTATGGTTGGTACCAAGAGTAAGTACGTTACTTACCCATACGGTTGGTACCAAGAGTATTTACGTTACTTACCCATACATTCAGAACTAAGAGTACATACGTTACTTACCCATACAGTTGGTACCAAGAGTAAGTGCGTTACTTACCCGTATGGATGGTACCAAGAGTATGCACGTTATTTATCCGTATGGTTGGTACCAAGAGAAAGTGTGTTACTTACCCGTGTGGTTGGCACCAAGAGTAAGTGCGTTCCTTAACCAAATGGTTGGTACCAAGAATATGTGCAGTACTTACCCATATGGTTGGTACCAAGCGTAAGTACGTCACTTACCCATACAGTTGGTATCAAGAGTAAGTATGCTACTTATCCGTGTGGTTGGTACCAAGAAAATGTGTGTTACTTACTCATATGTTTCGTACCAAGAGTAAGTGCATTACTTCTCCACATGATTGGTACCAATAGTAAGCAAGTTACTTACTCATATGTTTGGTACCAAGAGTAGGTGTGTTACTTTTCCATGTAGTTTGTACCAAGAAAAAGTGCGTTACTTTCAGACATGGTTGGTACCAATAGTAAGCAAGTTACTTACCCATATGGTTGGTACCACGAGTATTGCGTTACTTAATCATGTGTTTGGTACCAAGAAAAAGTGTGTTACTTAACCATATGGTTGGTACCCAAAAGTAAGTGCGTCACTTTCTCATATGGTTGGTACCAAAACTAAGCGAGTTACTTACCCATGTTGTTGGTACCAAGACTAAGTGTGTTACACATGTGGTTGGTACCAAAAGTAAGTGCGTTATTTACCCATATGGTAGGTACTTAGAGTGCGTTACTTACCCAAATTGTTGGTACCAAGTGTAATTACATTACTTACCCATATGGTTGGTACCAAGAGTAAGTGTGTTACTTACCCGTATGGTTGGTACCAAGAGTAAGTTCGTTTATTACCCAAATAATTGGTACTTACATTAAGTGCGTTACTCATCATGTGGTTGGTACCAATAGTAAGCGCGTTACTTACCCATATGGTTGGTTCCAAGATCAGTGCGTACCCATGAATTTGTTACCACGATTAATTGCATTACTTACCCATATGGTTGGTACTAAGAATAAGTGTGTATATATTTTATGATTGGTACAAAGAGTAAGTGCGTTACTTACCCATACGGTTTGTACCAAGTTAAGTGCTTTCCTTCCCATGTGGTTGGTACCAAGAGTAAGTATGTTACGTACCTATACGATTATTATCAAGAGTAAGTATGTTACCTATCCGTATGGTTGGTATCAAGAGTAGGTGTGTATCTTACCCATACGGTTGATACTAGGAGTAAGTAAGTTACTTAGCTATATTGTTGGTACTAGGAGTAAATGCGTTTTTTACAAATGTGATTGGTACCAAGAGCAAGTTCGTTGCTTACCCATATAGTTTGTACCAAGAGTATGTGCGTTACTTAAATATATTGTTGGTACCAAAAGTAACTACGTTACTTACCCATACGGTTGGTACAAACTGTAAAATGAGTTACTTACCCGTATGGTTGGTACCAAGAGTAAGTGCATTACTTATGCACATGGTTGTTACCAAGAATAAGTGCGTTATTTACCCATATGGTTGGTACCAAGAGTAAGTTCGTTACTTACCCATATGGTTGGTACCAATAATAATTATCTTACTTTTCGGTGTGGTGGGTACCAAAAGTAAGTGCACTACTTACCCATACGGTTTGTACCAAGTGCGTTAATTTCCAATCTAGTTTGGTACCAAGAGTAAGTGCTACCCAGATTGCTGGTACAAAAAGTAAGTACGTTACTTACCCATATGGTTGGTACCAATAGTAAGTGTGTTACTTACCCATATTGCTTGTACCAAAAGTAAGTGCGTTATTTACCCATATGGTTGGTACTAAGTGTAAGTGCGATAGTTATCCATGTGGTTGGTACCAAGAGTAAGTGCGTTAATTACCCATATGGTTGGTACCAAGAGTAAGTGCTTTAACTACGCAGATAGTTGGTATCAAGAGTAAGTGCGTTACATTCTCACATGGTTGGTTCTACGAGTAAGTGCGTTACTTTCCCATGTAATTGGTACCAAGAGAAAGTGAGGGAATTTCCCATATTGTTGTTACCAAGATTAATTACGTTGATTAATTATATGGTTAGTACCAAGAGAATTGCGTAACTGGTCTCCAGAATAAGTACGTTAATTTTCCATATGGTTGGTACCAACAGTAAGTGCGTGAACTACCCATATGGTTGGTACCAAGAGTAAGTGTGTTACTTACCCATGTGTTTGGTACCCAAAAGTAGGTGCGTTACTTTTCCATGTGGTTTGTACCAAGAAAAACTGCGTTACTTGCCCATATTGCTGGTACCAAGAAAAAGTGCATACATTCCTACATGGTTGGTACCAATGGTAAGCAAGTTACTTTCCTACATAGTTGGTACCAATAGTATGCGCTTTACTTATCCGTTTGGTTGGTACCAAGTGTCAACGGGAGTTGGGTGTTGGCCCCGTCCTCGCTTGGGCGGAGCCGACTTCGTGGTCGGGTGTAGGGGTGCAGCCGACCTGCAGCAGTGGGCGAGCTGGTCGACGAGGTTGGTCGACCTGCACGGGGAGCCACTGCATGGGCGCCGACTTCGGGAGGGCGCCAACTTCGGGTGGTCGACTTGGGAAGTCGACCTGCAGAGGGCGTCGACCTGGTGATACCAACTTGGGGCAGCCGACTTGGGTGGTCGGCTGACAGAACTGCTGGTCGACTTGGTTGGTCGACCAGACCTGCTGGTCGACTTGGTTGGTCGACCAGGCCTGCTGGTCGACTTGGTGGCTGGTCGACCAGGCGTGATGTCGACCTGGGGATCGACCGAACATGGTGGTCGACGAAGGAGGGGCCGACGTCGAGCACGACAGAGGGATTCAGGACGCCGAGCAGCTGGGCGTCGAGTAGCAGGGCGTCAACTTGGTGACCCGGTGAGGTCGACTGGAGGTGGCCGTCGACTTGGGAGGTCGACGGGCACGCACATGTGCAGTTGGTCGACATGGTTGCCCGGTCGACCAGGTTACCTGGGTGACGAGGTTCTGCGGAGGAGTGCGACAGTCGCCCAGGTGGTTTTGGCGAGGACGACCTCGGTGGTGGTATCCCGAGGTCGACGTGGCTGATCAGAAGTAGTCGTCAGCACGAAGTTGACGTGGTGTGTGCGCTGTGCAGGTGACGAGGCTCTTCACGCCAATCATCTGCGAGCACCTGCGAAGTAGGTGCACTGCTGTCCTGCGGGAGCAACGTTGGCACGCCGTCAACCTGCGACGTTGGCACGCCGTCGACTTGCAGCGTTGGCAAGCCGCGACTCTGCACTGCTGGAGCGCGGTCGACCAAGTCGTGCTGGCACGCGGTCGACTGTGCTGCGCTGGCAGTCGACCTGCTTGCATCCTAGCTCTGATGTAGTCTAGCCTTGCCAACTTCATTGTACCATTGTTGTGAACTTTTGCTAGTGGAACTCTTGCCAACTTTCTCAGTGAACCAGCAAGTAGTGCAAGCACGAGTAAACGACTAAGTGGATGAACACAGAGATCACACGAGCACCCGTACCTAGCCCGTAGTCTAGCTCCCGTTGTAGTAGTTATCTCCGCATGGTGCGGTGAGCGTGGACGGCACACGACTTACCTTTCAGTCTAGTCGACTTAGTTGCACCTTACCTAAGTTGTTCGTAGGCCGGCAGCTGTGCGGTAGTCACTATGGTAGGCGCCGTAGGTGACACGGGGGTGGTGGACACCCTGGAGGCACGGCTGGAGAGCGCGAGGAGACGCCATGAGGCGAAGGAGTTCGGCGACCTCCCCTGGGCGGTCGTCGAGGCTGGCATCCGCTCTGTGTGGGCGACGGAGCACCCTCCTTCTCGGCCTGCATCTCCTCGACCGGTGAACACCGAGGGCGGCGTCGACGTGGGCGTCAACGCTGGTGGCGCCAAGTCGGCAGCAGTGCGGGAGGCACGTCGTCGAGGCAGCGTGGTGTGATTCACGCCGATGAAGTCGGCGGCGTTCAGGTGCGAGGGATGCGGTCGTCGGCGGCTGCAGGCTCCTCGCAGGGTGACGTCGGAGGTCGACGAAGTGGATCTTTGCTAATGCCGGCGACCCAGGTGACAGCAGGCGGGATTGCACCGAGCTACGGCTACTTCAAGTTTACGCCGGATAGGATCTTGTTTACTCCCCTGCTGGTCGGACGACCCGACATTCTCACATGGAAGGAAGCCCCAGCTTAAGATGGCCGGGCTGATCAGCTTTGCTCGAGGTACCGTGGCGACGCCGGACGACCCCGACTTGCGTGCGGAGTTTCGCGCCGTGCAGCTGCTGACCTTCACGGTCATCTCGCGGTGCTGCTCGCCGGACGTGCAAATCGCTCTGAAGTCATGCAGGGTGCACATCGACGCCAGTCACCGGGCCTAGCACTTCATCGAGGCGACTTACCAAGTTACCAACGAATTTTCCATCGCCCAGCTTGAAGGGCAGCTGACGCACCTGCGTATGGGCGACCAGGAGACGGCGACAGACTACTGCAACCGAGCTCGGCGGATTCTCGCCACCATCAGGATGGCTGGCGCGGAGTACTCGACGGCGTCGTACGTCACCCATGTCATGCAGGGACTCCCGAGCAGCTACAACCTGCTGAAGCGGCTGTCGATGGCACCGAGCACGCGGGCGACGCTCAACGAGGACACGTTGACCTCGTACATCCTGCAGGACGAGGCGATGCAGGAGGCTGAGCGGTACCAAAAGCTCTTGGCGCAGGTGAACTACGTCGCCCCGGCGAAGCAAGGCGGTCGACCGGGGCAGCGTGGACAGTCTGGTGGCGGTGGTAGCAGTGGCTCGAAGTCGGCCAAGGAAGTCGACAAGAAGAAGTCGACCAAGGACAGCGGTCGAGGAGGAGGAAGTCGACGTCGGGAGTGGTGGCTGTGCGCTCCTTTCAATGCCCCAACCGCAGTGACTCAGACGACGACGACAAGGGAGGCCGCGGGAGGTCTGGGAGTCGTTGACCTCGTCGAGGAGGAAACCAGCCGCGCAAGGAGAAGCAGTCGACCAAGTCGTCGACCTCAGCGAAGGACGCCGACTCCTCTGCTGGCGGCAAGGGGCGAGACGACAAGTCGGCGTCGTGCTCTCTGGTCGGCGTCGTGGAGCTGATCGTCTCCCTGGCGCCAGAGGCCGGCGAGGATTTCCAGGCGGTGGCGGCGGTTTTGCAGGCTAATCCGGCGGTGGTCCTGCTCGACAGCGGCTGCTCCCACCACCTGATGGGGACGAAGGACGCCTTTGTCGACTTAGGGCCGAGCGGCGTCGTGAAGCACGTGTGTGGCTTCAATGTGGCACTGCAGGACGTCAAGGGCCGGGGCACGGTTGCGCTTCAAGGAGAGGCCGGGAAGCGGGTGCTCATCCCCGACGTGCTGTACGTTCCGGGCGTGCACGCAAACCTGCTGTCGTCCAGACAGCTGAAGGAGAACGACGTGAGGCTACAGGACGGGCGACGTGCTTGGTCGAGCAACGTATTCCGGCCAGGTCCTTTGCACAGGTGACGAATGCAGCAGAAGTGGTGGCTCTGCGGGCGATCGTCTCGGCGACGAAGGCGACGCCGGACAGGCTGCACGCGAGGCTTGCGCACGTCGGCATGGACACCATTCGGAGCTCAGCGAAGCATGAGGTCGCCACTGGGCTGGACCTCAAGTCGGCGTCCGGCGCCGACTCACCGTGTGTCTCGTGCGTCGGCGGGAAGCTGGCGAGGCACACCTTCCCCGACCAAGGCTCCGACGCCGACGACGTGCTGGCCGTTGTGCACCTCGACCTGTGTGGGCCGTTCCGCGTGGCTGCCAAGGACGGCAGCCTATACTTCCTGCTGCTGAAGGACCGCAAGACCCGCTACGTGTGGGTGAGGCTGGTCGCCAGGAAGTCCAATGTGCTGCGGGAGTTCGAGCAGTGGCTGGTGACGGTTGAGCGGCAGACGAAGAAGTCGGTGTTAATGCTGCGATCTGACCGGGGAGGGGAGTTCCTCGGGAAGGACTTCACCGCCCTCGTGGACGGCAAGGGGATCCTCCATGACCTTATTTGCCTGAACACTCCGCAGCAGAACGGCATGGCGGAGAGGGAGATGCGGACGGTGGTGGAGTCGGTGCGGACGATGCTGCTGCACATGGGCGTGCAGCACCACTGGTGGCACCTCGCTCTGCGGCAGGCCGTCTGGATCTGCAGCTGCCTTGAGAGGTCGACGCTGCCGCCGGGGACAACACCATTCCAGCTGCTCACCGGGAAGAAGCCCGACTTGTCGCTGGCACGCGTGTGGGGCTGCATGGCGCAGTTCCTCGTCCCCGAGCAGCAGCGTGGTGGCAAGCTGAAGCCGAAGGCCAAGTGGGGCCTTCACCTCGGCGTGTCGGAGGAGAGCAAGGGCTGGGAGCTCCTCGACATCGCCGAAAACCGGGGTGGTTACCATGCGGATGTGGTGTTCTACGAGACCATGTCGCTCGAGGTGTGGAAGTCGGAGCGTGGGCCGGTGTCGGGGCGGACTGCGGAGATAACTCTAGCAACGGGAGCTTGACTACGGGGAAGGCACGTGTGTGAGAGGGATCTCTGCGTTCGTTCACTTAGTCGTTTCCTTGTGCGTACAGAGCTTGCTAGTTCACGGGGAGAATTGGCAAGAGTTCCACTAGGAAAACATCACAACAAAGGTTCAGAATGATAGCAACAACGTTGGCAACACAGGCTACATCAGAGCTAGCTAGGCTGCTGGTCGACCTCCAGCGCAGCACGGTCGACCGCGTTCCAGCGCAGCAATGCTCGCACCGCTCCAGCGCTGCAGAGATGCGGCGCGCCAACGTTGCATGTCCACGGTGTGCCAACGCTGCAGCAAGTCGGCTGCACAGCGTTGCATCCGTAGGAGAACGATGCACCTGCTTCGCAGGTGTGCATGGTTGGTTGGCGTCCCACTCCCCGTCACGTACCCAGCGCAGACATTCCGCCCGTGACGGCGCCCATTAGCCACGTCGACCTTGGGATACCTCCCCCGAGGTCGTCCTCGCAGAAGTCTCCCCCGGCGACCTTCGCACATGTCGCCCGGGTATCCCGGTCGACCGGGCAACCCCGCCTGGTCGTCCAGCCCAGTCGGACGCCGGCTACGCCAAGCCCGGCGTCCCCAGGTCGGCGTCCTGGCGTCCAGGACGGCGTCCACTCGTCCAGGACGCCGAGCAAGCGCCCAGGGCGGCGTCCAGCCTTCCCGGACGCCAAGATGTCACCCAAGTCGGCGTCCAGGCGCCCGGGACGCCGAGCAGACTCCCAGCTCGGCGTCCAGCCTTCCAGGACGCCGAGCAGGCGCCCAGGACGCCGAGTAGGCGCCCAGGACGCCGAGCAGGTGCCCAGGACGCCGTGCAGACGCTCTGGTCGGCGTCCAGGCCCCCAGGACGCCGAGAAGTCGCCCTGGTCGGCGTCCACCTGCTCGGCGCCCTTCAAACAGACGCCCACCAGCTCCACGCCCTTGCAGTGGCCCCCGTGCCCACTGCTGCAGGTCGGCTGCATCCCCCCGCACAACCGACCACGAGGTCGGCTCCGCCCAAGCGAGGACGGGGCCAAACAAAACTCCCGATGACACGGACGCTGGTGGCCACGCCGACGGATACCTCGACGGCAACGCTCCCTCTGCTCGCCGAGGTCGGTGAGCTTGCTGACGAGGACACCGAGGTCGTCCACCCTTCCTCCCCTTCCCCTGCCCCTCCCCTCGTCGCCGACCTGCGTGGGCTGACTCCGGCGTCGGCCTCCGGCGATGAGGGGAGCCGTGGGGCGTCGCCTGTGGCGCCGACCAAGAGCATCGCCGGTGGCCGACGTGACGGGCCGCAAGTCGACGAGCCGCAAGTCGACAAGCAGCAAGTCGACGGTGAATTCGACGCGGATAGGGGAGGAGCAGGTCGAGGAGGTGCAGCCGACTTGGGTGCGACATGGGAGAAGGCAGCAGCGCGGCCGACCCAGGAGCAGTCGGCGACCTGGCAGTCAGCGGGGGAGCTGACCACAGGGGAGAAATCGGTCAGGACGCCGACCGAGGTGCGGCAGGACGACGAGGATGGTGGAGTCAGTGAAGATGAAGGGGAGCACTTGGTCGACGAGGAATCCACCGACCGTGACGTTGTGAAGGTTCTGCCTGAACCCGTGAAGTCAGGTCGACTGCGGAGGACTCCCGACTTCTTCGTCCCCGCTGCCTTCACCACGGTGTATGACGTGGTCGACGAGGACGACGACCTGCTGTACGACGACGCCGACGAGGATGAAGACCTGCCGGAGCTCGACCCCGACATGCACGCCGACCCCGAGCACCGCTGGGACATCTCAACGATGACGGTGAAGGAGGCACTGGCGAGCTGGAAGGGTCCGGCGGTGAAGGACGCCACGGAGGAGGAGATACGCTGGAGGACCCGGTGAGGTCGACTGGAGGTGGCCGTCGACTTGGGAGGTCGACGGGCACGCACAGGTGCAGTTGGTCGACATTGTTTCCCGGTCGACCAGGTTACCTGGGTGACGAGGTTCTCCGGAGGAGTGCGATAGTCGCCCAGGTGGTTTTGGCGAGGACGACCTCGGTGGTGGTATCCCGAGGTCGACGTGGCTGATCAGAAGCAGTCGTCAGCACAAAGTTGACGTGGTGTGTGCGCTCTGCAAATGACGAGGCACTGCACGCCAATCATCTGCGAGCACCTGCGAAGCAGGTGCACTGCTGTTTTGCGGGAGCAACGTTGGCACGCCGTCAACCTGCGACGTTGGCACGCCGTCGACTTGCAGTGTTGGCAAGCCGCGACTCTGCACTGCTGGAGCGCAGTCGACCAAGTCGTGCTGGCAGTCGACCTGCTTGCATCCTAGCTCCGATCTAGTCTAGCCTTGCCAACTTTATTATACCATTGTTGTGAACTTTTGCTAGTGAAACTCTTGCCAACTTTCCCTGTGAACCAGCAAGTAGTGCAAGCACGAGTAAACGACTAAGTGGATGAACGCAGAGATCACACGACCACCCGTGCCTAGCTCGTAGTCTAGCTCCCGTTGTAGTAGTTATCTCCGCCCCAAGAGTAAGGATGTTACTTACCCGTGTGGTCAGCACCGAGAGTAAGTGCGTTACTTACCTATATGGTTGGTACCAAGAATATGTGCATTGCTTACCCATTTGGTTGGTACCAAGCGCAAGTACGTCACTTACCCATACGGTTGGTATCAAGAGTAAGTATGCTTACCCGTGTGGTTGGTACCGAAAAAACGTGTGTTACTTACCCATATGGTTCGTACCAAGAGTAAGCAAGATTCTTTTCCACATAGTTGGTACCAATATTAAGCGAGTTACTTACCCATATGGTTGGTACCAAGAGTAAGTGCGTTACTTACCCATATGTTTGGTGCCAAGGGTGGGTGCGTTGCTTTTGCATGTAGATTGTACCAAGAAAAAGTGCATTACTTAACGATATAGCTGGTACCAAGAGTAGGTGCGTTACTTTTCCATGTAGATTGTACCAAGAAAATGTGCATTATTTAACTATATGGCTGGTACCAAAAGTAATTGTGTTACTTTCAGACAAAGTTGGTACCAAAGTAAGCAACGTACTTACCCATATGGTTGGTACCAAGAGTGTTGCGTTACTTACCCATGTATTTGGTACCAAGAATAAGTGTGTTACTTACCCATATGGTTGGTACCCAAAAGTAAGTGCGTCACTTACCCATATGGTTGGTACCAAAAGTAAGTGCGTTACTTACCCATGTGGTTGGTACCAAGACTACGTATGTTACCCATGTGGTTGGTACCAAGACTACGTGTGTTACCCATATGGTTGGTACCAAAAGTAAGTGCATTGCTTACCCATACGGTTCGTTCTGAGAGTAATTATGTTACTTACCCGTGTGGTTGGTACTAAGAGTAAGTGCGTTACTTACCCAAATGGTTGGTACCAAGAGTAAGTGTGTTACTTACCCGTGTGGTTGGTACTAAGAGTAAGTTCGTTACTTACTCATATGATTGGTACTTCGAGTAAGTGTGTTTCTTCCCATGTGGTTGGTACCAAGAGTAAGTTGTTAAACTGTAGTATGCTTGTAGGCTGTAGTGGGGTAGCCAATATGGGGTACAACCCCAACTAGGGTTTCATATTTGTACCCAAAACTTCTGCTAGTTCATCATTCTTGCCTAGTGATTCTGACATGGTATTCAGAGCAGGAGGTCCCTAGGACCTACCGATCGTTTTTTTTTTAGGGCCCACCACCGCTCGCATGCGGTTACCACGCTACCCCGTTCCCTAGCCTCGTAGCGCCCTCGTGCGCCCTCGTTAGCGCCCTCGCGCGCACCCTCGTTAGCGCCCTCGCGCGCACCCACGTTAGCGCCCTCGCGCGCACCCACGTTAGCGCCCTCGCGCGCCCCTTTGCTAGCGCCCTCGCGCGCCCCTTGCTAGCGCCCTCGCGCGCCCCTCACTAGCGCCCTCGCGCGCCCCTCACTAGCGCCCTCGCGCGCCCCTCGCCGAGCCGCCCGCTCGCAGCCCGCCCGCCCGCTCGCTGCCCGCTTCGCGGCCCGCTCGCTACGCAGCCCGCCCGCCCGCTCGCTGCCCGCTTCGCGGCCCGCCCGCTTCGCAGCCCGCTCGCTCGCTGCCCGCTTCGCGGCCCGCCCGCTTCGCAGCCCGCTCGCTCGCTGCCCGCTTCGCGGCCCGCCACTTCGCAGCCCGCCCGCCCGCTCGCTGCCCGCTTCGCGGCCCGCCCGCCTCGCAGCCCGCTCGCCCCGCTGCCCGCTTCGCGGCCCGCCCACTTCGCAGCCCGCCCGCCCGCTCGCTGCCCACTTCGCGGCCCGCCCGCATCGCAGCCCGCTCGCCCCGCTGCCCGCTTCGCAGCCCGCCCGCCCGCCCGCTGCCCGCTTTGCGGCCCGCCCGCCTCGCAGCGTCGCCCGCCCACCGTGCTGCCCGCTTGCAGCGCCGCCTGCCCGCCGCGCTGCCCGCTTCCCGGCCCGTCCGCCGCGCTGCCCGCTCGCAGCGTCGCCCTCCCGTCGCACTGACCGCTTGCAGCGCCGCCTGCCCGTAGCGCCAGCCTCGCCCGCTGCTCTCTATCCGTGCACAGTCGTCTTCCCCTGCTGCGGCAGCTTGCGTTACTCTGTCACACTGTCGCTATGGCTTCCATTCGCGTGCTGTCGTTCGATGCTGAGGGCCGCCCTGTGCGTTTCACCGCTTGGCTAGATGACCTGCAGCTGTTTCTCCTGAGCGATAGCAAGGAGCATGTGTCGCTCTATGACTACGCGTCTGGTGCTGCGCCTGCCCCTCCTGCCACAGCTGAGCTTAGTGTTCGTTCCCACTGGCAGACTCGTGACGCAGCTGCTCGCCTAGCCATTCGCAGTCACCTGCCGTTAGCTGAGCTAGAGCATTTTGGCGACTGCAAATCCGCTAAGGCCCTGTACGACGCTGTCGTCGCTCGCTACTCCTCGCCTGCCACAGCCGAGCTTAGCCGCCTCATGCTGCCGTACCTGTTCCCCGATCTGTCCACCTTTACTACAGTCGCCGATCTTATCACCCACCTTCGCACTAGTGATACTCGCCTGCGTGCCGCCCTTCCCACCGAGTTCTGCGCTAAGAACCCCCCTCCACTGTACTGGACACTCCACTTCATAGTCACCCGTCTCCCTGACACCCTCCGCTCAGTTCGAGACCACTTCCTTGCTCGCTGTCCCACTGAGCTCACAGTCCCCCTCCTAGAGGAGCACCTGCTCGCGGCCGAAAAGAGCATTGTAGCTGTCGGTGCTGCTCGTGGCGCTCCTCGCACCCCCATCTTTGAGGGGTGTTCTCCCTCTCCCCTCGCTCCCTCCTACGCTGCTGCTGCTGCTGTTGACTTCCTTGGTGCTGAGTCTGTTGGCGCTGCTTCTACTCCTGGTGGGAGGCGCCGCACCGGCAAGGGCAAGGGGGGCAAAAGTGGTGGTGGTGGCGCTGGTGGGGGAGGAGGTGGGGGAGGTGGGGGGGGAGGCGGTGCTGGAGGGAGCGGTGGCGGGAGCGCTGGTGGGAGTGGGGTCGGTGGTGGAGACGGGGGCGGCGGAGGGAGCAGTGGCAGTAGTGGCGGCGGCGGCGGTGGCGGCGGTGGCGGTGGTGGCGGTGGTGGCGGTGGCGGTCGGAGCGGTGGTAGTGGTGGCGGCGGAGGTCGGAGTGGAGGCACTGGCTCTGGCCAGAGCTCCCAGCAGCAGCAGCGTCCCCAGACGACCCAGCAGCTTCGTGAGTGGCTTGCTCAGCGTGGGACGTCGGGGGCCAGTGCCCGCTGTTCTTATGTCATTCGCACAGGTGACCGCAAGGGACAGACGTGTGGGAGGTTCCACACCCCGTACCGCTGCTTCTCCCGCCTTGACGACGCTTGGCGTGAGGAGATGGGTGCGGATGTTGAGCGCCCCCGCTGGGCTGAGCTCATGAGGGCTGGTGTTGATGTCTTTGCTCTTGACTATGATGCTATTATTGCTGCCATGTATGCATTGACTGTTAGTGCCGAGGGAGACTGTTACTTGTGTGTGCCGCCTGACCCAGGTATAGAGCCCGCTGCCCTGGGTACTAGTGAGTCTGCTCTCTCTGGTATGGTGCCCCCTGTACTTGCTCCCTCTAGTGCTGTCCCGGCTGGTTTCGAGTCTGCTCTCTCAGGTACAGCACCCACAGAGACTGCTCTCTCAGGTACCGCACCGGCTGAGGCCTGTCACACCTTCACCCTTGACTCAGGTGCTTCCCGTTGCTTCTTTCGTGACAGTACTGAGCTCACACCGCTTCCTGCACCGGTCCCAGTCTCCTTGGCTGACCCCTCTGGGGGCCCAGTCCTTGCCCAGTCCACCACTGTCCTCCCTTGTCCGGCGGTTCCGTCTGGCTCGTTGTCGGGTTTCCACCTCCCCTCGTTCTCCACGAACCTGGTGAGCAACGCTGTCCTCCAGGATCAGTGGGTTGACACCTTTACCCCTGGCGGACAGCGTGTGGCGATCTGCACGTGCTCCAGGACCGGCCGTCACCTGGCTACGTTCACCCGTCGGCCGGGGTCGAGTCTCTACACACTGACCACTGCGTCTCCCCAGGTAGCTGCTGTCGGTCAGGTGTCTGCGTCAGGTCTGGTGGCCCACGCCTGTGAGTGTCGTTCCCTGTCGCACCAGACTCTTCTCTGGCACCACCGCCTGGGTCACCCCTCCTTGCCACGCCTTCGTGGCATGCACCGTCGCCTCCTTGTGTCCGGTCTTCCCAGGTCCCTCCCTCCCCTCCCTGCCTCGCCTGCGCCGCCTTGCCTTCCTTGCGTCGAGGGGCGGCAGCGCGCCGCTCCTCACTCCTCCTCGTTCCCCCCGACAGAGGCTCCTCTGGAGACCCTCCACCTGGACGTGTGGGGCCCAGCCCGCGTTCGTGGTCAGGGCGGTGAGCGGTATTTTTTGCTGGTTGTCGACGACTACTCGCGTTACACCACGGTCTTCCCCTTGCGCACCAAGGGTGAGGTCCCTGCTGTTCTGATCCCTTGGATCCGCACGGTTCGTCTCCAGCTCCGCCGCCGTTTCCGGACGGATCTTCCTGTCCTGCGTCTGCACTCTGACAGAGGTGGTGAGTTTTCCTCCGACCTCTTGAGGACCTTCTGTCAGGCGGAGGGCATCGAGCAGACCTTCACGCTTCTGGACTCCCTACAGCAGAATGGGGTTGCTGAGCGCCGCATTGGCCTGGTCATGGAGGTCGCTCGTACCTCCTTGGTCCACGCGGCGGCTCCCCATTTTCTGTGGCCGTTTGCTGTCCGGTACGCCGCGCATCAGCTCAACCTCTGGCCCCGTGTCTCCTTGCCGGAGACCTCGCCCACACTGCGTTGGACGGGGGAGGTTGGCGATGCGTCGCGCTTCCGGGTGTGGGGTGCTCGTGCCCTTGTCCGCGATACGTCCGCGGACAAGCTCTCCTCCCGCACGCTTCCCTGTGTCTTCCTTGGCTTTGTCCCTGACGCGCCTGGCTGGCAGTTTTACCACCCCACCTCGCGCCGGGTCTTCGCCTCTCAGGATGTCACCTTTGACGAGTCGGTCCCCTTTTACCGTCTCTTCCCCTACCGCACTGCCCCCCTCCCTCCCCCGCCGCTTTTCCTTGCTCCTGGTCCCCCTCCGGTAGACCCCCTTCCCCCTCAGGGTCCTGCTCCTTCAGGTGTCTCTCAGGTAGACCCTCCTCCCGTCGCTGAGCCTGTCGAGGTCACAGGTGACTCAGGTGCTGCTGCGGGTGGTGCTGCTGGGAGTGCTGAGCCTGGGGGTGCTGAGCCTGCGGGTGCGGGGCCTGGGAGTGCTGGGACTGCGGGTGCTGGAGCTGAGGGTACTGTGCCTGAGAGTTTGCCGCCTGGGGGTGCTGAGCCTGGGGGTGCTGCGACTGGGGGTGCTGAGCCTGCGGGTACTGAGCCTGCGGGTACTGAGCCTGGGGGTGCTGCTACTGAGCCTACGGAGCCTCGGGTTACTGCGTCTGGGGGTGCTCCGGTTCGGGGTGCTGAGCAGTCTCTCACACCGCAGCAGCTTCGTGACTGGTACGTCCGACGCTTTCGCCGTCCTAGTGGCTCGGCTGGAGTTGGGGGTGCTGGAGCTGCTCGTCCTGGGGGTGCTCGTACTGGGGGTACTGGAGCTGCCGGGACTGGCTGTTCTGGGAGCACTGCGACTGGAGCTGCTGGAGCTGGGGACTCTGGCGCTGGCGGTGCTAGCGGAGTTGGAGCTGCCGACTCTGGGGGTGGCGCTGCTGCTGGTGCTGCGGACCCACCTGGTGGAGCTGCTGCTGGTGCTGAGGAGTCGGACGGTGGAGCTGCTGCTGGAGCTGGGGACCCGAGCGGTGGAGCTGCTGCTGGTGCTGTGGACCCGGACGCTGGAGCTCCTACTGGTGCTGAGGACCCGGCCGCTGGAGTCCCTTCTGCTTCTGGAGACGCTGCGCGGCCGCGACCGTACTTCGTACCGCTCCTTCAGCAGGTTCTTGGGCAGGCTCCTCCTCCTTGTCCTCCTCCCTCCGTAGAGTGTCCTCCGCCTGTCCAGCCGCAGTCACAGTTACCGCCTGCCTCGCCTCTCCCTGCTCCCTCTCCTTATACTGGTCCCACAGGAGGTCTTACAGAGCGTCGTGAGCCTGAGTCTCGTCCTGCGTCGCCTGTTCGTCCTGCTCGCACTGGTAGTCGTGTCCGTCGTGAGCGTCCTCCTCCTGTCCCAGGCACTCACTACATGACTCTGCGTCCCTCTACTGCTCCTCAGCGTGTCCCTCTACCGTCTCCTCCTGCGTCCTCTTTGCCTGCCGTTCCGGACCCTGAGTCTGACCGGTATCGCGCTGAGCACCCTACAGTCACGCGTCTCCTCGCTACTGTTGTCACTGACCCTACCTTTGAGTCCTCGGCTGCGTCTGCTCTGGTCGCTGAGTTGGTTGACTTTGCTGCTGCCTGTCGTCTAGACTACGCTGCTAGCCTTGTTGCTGAGTCAGAGTCTGCGTCTGTCTGTCCTCCGTCCGTCGGGGGTGAGTGTGCTCTTGGCACGGACGTCCTTGAGGACAGGCAGGAGGACTTTGACTCTCTTGCGGCTGCTGTACCTCATCTCGTGGCCTGGTTGCTTGCCCCTGAGGGAGACCCGGATGCACTAGACATCCCCACTCCGCGCACTTACGCAGAGGCGATCTCGGGTCCCTACTCCTCTCAGTGGCAGACAGCCATGGACGCAGAGATGGCATCCTGGAAGTCCACAGGCACCTACGTCGACGAGGTTCCCCCTCCTGGGGCGAACATCGTCGATGGCATGTGGATTTTCAGGGTGAAGCGGCCGCCAGGTTCTCCGCCTGTCTTCAAGGCTCGTTACGTTGCTAGAGGCTTCAGTCAGCGTCAGGGGGTCGACTTCTTCCAGACCTTCTCCCCCACCCCGAAGATGACCACTCTTCGGGTTCTGCTGCACGTTGCTGCTCAGCGTGACTACGAGCTTCACTCTCTTGACTTCAGCACAGCGTTCCTGCAGGGCAGCCTGCACGAGGAGATCTGGCTGCGCCGCCCACCTGGCTTTACTGGGTCGTTTCCCCCTGGTACCCAGTGGAGTCTCCGCCGGCCAGTCTACGGTCTCCGCCAGGCGCCACGTGAGTGGCACGACACACTGAGGACTACTCTTGCGGCTCTTGGGTTCGCGCCGTCTACTGCTGACCCGTCGCTGTTTCTGCGCACAGACACGTCGCTGCCGCCGTTCTACATTCTCGTGTACGTCGACGACTTGGTCTTTGCTACTGCTGACACTGAGGCACTCGCTCGTGTGAAGTCGGAGCTGCAAAAGAGACACACCTGCACTGACCTGGGTGAACTGCGTAGCTACCTTGGCTTGCAGATCACCCGGGACAGAGCTCGCCGCACCATCACCCTGACTCAGTCACACATGGTGCAGCAGGTCCTTCAGCGCTTCGGCTTCCAGTTCTCCTCACCACAGGCCACACCTCTGGCTACCAGCCACTCGCTCTCAGCTCCACCTTCGGACGAGTCCGTAGAGCCGAGTGGCCCGTACCCAGAGCTTGTAGGCTGCCTCATGTACCTGATGACTTGCACGCGACCTGACCTCGCGTACCCTCTTAGCATCCTTGCTCGTTACGTTGCGCCTGGGAGACACAGGCGAGAGCACTGGGAGGCTGCTAAGAGGGTGCTGCGTTACCTGTGCAGTACATCAGGCATGGGGCTGGTGCTTGGAGGACGCGACAGAGTTGTCCTCACTGGTCACTCGGACGCCTCTTGGGTGGACGACCTGGCTACGCAGCGGTCGTCACAGGGTTACACCTTCAGCCTTGGCTCAGGTTCTGTCTCGTGGCGGTCCACCCGCTCTTCCTCTGTTCTCGGCTCTAGTTGTGAGGCTGAGATCTACGCCACAGCCATGGCTGCACAGGAGTTACGCTGGCTCACCTACCTGCTGACTGACTTGGGAGAGCGGCCTAGTTCTCCTCCAGTTCTGTACGGTGACAACAAGGCGGCTCTTGCCTTGTGTCAGGAGCACAGACTGGAGCACAGGACGAAGCACATTGCTCTTCGCTACTTTCTTGCTCGAGAGCTTCAGCAGCGCGGTCAGCTTCGGCTTGTGTACGTGGACTCGAAGGCCAACACTGCTGATATCTTCACCAAGGCGCTCCCGCCTAGTGATCATCAGCGGCACTGTACTTCTTTAGGCCTTGTGTCCACGTTTCCTCACTTGCTCACTGCTTGACATTCTTTGTACTGTACTTTATATATATCTTGTTGCTTGCTTGCTAGGTTTTGATCACTGTGTTGCTTGTCTTGTACTATATCTAGCACTGCATGTGAACTGGCCTTGTGGCCTTTACTTGTGCTCGGAGTGTGGTGACGTTGTGATCCACCCTGGGCGTTGCTTTGCTTTGCTGGACTGGTCTTGTGACCCTTTGTTCTCCCCCACTTTGCCTATGGGGGTGTGTTAAACTGTAGTATGCTTGTAGGCTGTAGTGGGGTAGCCAATATGGGGTACAACCCCAACTAGGGTTTCATATTTGTACCCAAAACTTCTGCTAGTTCATCATTCTTGCCTAGTGATTCTGACATAAGTATGCTACTTACCTATACGATTGTTATCAAGAGTAAGAATGTTACATATCCGTATGGTTAGTATCAATAGTAAGTGAGTAACTTACCCATACGGTTGGTACTAGGAGTAAGTGTGTTACGTACCTATATTGTTGGTACTCGGAGTAAATGCGATCCTTACAAATGTGATTGGTACCAAGAGCAAGTTCGTTACTTACCCATATAGTTCGTACCAAGAGTAAGTGCTTTAAATACGCATATGGTTGGTATCAAGAGTAAGTGCTTTACATTCCCACATGGTTGGTTTAGGAGTATGTGCGTTACTTTCCCATATAGTTGGTACCAAAAGAAAATGAGGGAATTTCCCATATTATTGTTACCATGATTAATTACGTTGATTAACTATATGGTTAGTACCAAGAGAAAGTATTTTACGTATTCGCGTAATTGGTATCCAGAGTAAGTACGTTACTTACCCATATGGTTGGTACCAACAGTAAGTGCATTAATTATCCATGTGGTTGGTACCAATAGTAATTGCGTTACTTATCCATGTGTTTGGTACCAAGTGTAAGTGCCTTACTTTTCCATGTAGACGGTACCAAGAAATTTTGCGTTACTTAACCATATGGTTGGTACGCAATACCATGTGCGTCACTTATTTATATGGTTGGTACCAAGAGTAAGCAAGTTACTTTTCAGGTTGGCATAATGAGTAAGTGCGTTATTTGTCAAATTATATGTTTCATATTATTTAGTTCTAGGTTGTGTAGGGGTGATTCTTAGAGGGTACAACAATTCTCTCGATACTCTTGTACCCCCTCCCCTAACCTAATCGACATACTTTCCTCTCTAGTCTTGACATGGTATAGAGCAGGAAGTTTCCTAGGGCCCACCACGGAAAACGAATTTTTTTTTTCCTGCCCGGAGCGCGCTTCGCGCCTACCCTAGTCGCGCCCCGTGCGCCTGTCCCTAACCGCCCGTCGCGGCCCCTCTCTTAACGTCCTCTCGCGGCCCCTCGTTGGCCCCTCGCGACCCCCGCTTACGGCCCCTTAGCGGCCCCCCTTTTCGCGGCCTCGTCGCCCTCCCCCCCTGCGCGGCTCTGTCGCCGCCCTTTCGCGACCTCGTCGCCGCCCCTACGCGGCTTCGTCGTCGCCCCTACGCGGCCTCGTCGCCGCCCATACGCGACTCCGTCGCCGCCCTCCCCTTCGCGGCTCTGTTGCCGCCTCTTCGCGGCTTCGTCGCCGCCCCTCGCCACTCTTCGCGGCCCCTCCAGGACCCGTCGCGGTCCCCTTCCCTCTCGTCTGCAGCAGCTGTCGCCGCTGAGCCTGCAGCAGCTACCGCCGCTGACCCTCAGCAGCTGCCGCCGCAGAGCCTACAGCAGCAGCCGCGGCCGGACCTGCAGTAACTCCCGCCGACCCTGCAGCAGCAGCTGCCGCCGACCCTGCAGCAGCAGCCGCCGCCGAGCCTACAGCAGCGGCCGCCGCCGACCCTGCAGCAGCTGCCGTCGCCGAGCCAGCAGCAGCAGCCGCCGCCAGACCTGCAGCAGCTGCCGCCGCCGAGCCTGCAGCAGCAGCCGCCGTTCGAGAATACCACAGCAGCCGCCGCCGTCCCTGCAGCAGCGGCCGTTCCCGAGCCTTCAGCAGCTGCCGCCGCCGCCGCCGTCACTGCCCCGGCCCTGCCCTGCTAGAGCCGCACTGCCCTGCCCTACCGCGCTACTGCTGCTGCTGTCACTGCTACTGATGCTACTACTGTTCCTCCTACTGCTACTATGGCTAGCCCTCCTGTGCTTGCCATCGATGCTGAGGGCCGCCCAGTGAAGTTTGACACCTGGCTAGATGACCTGCACCTCTTCCTACAGCTCACTGCCAAGGAGGACATTTCACTGTACGATCACGCCCTAGGCCATGCTACTGCCCCTGACACTACTGCTGACAGCACTCTGCGCTCCCAGTGGCAGACCCGTGACGCGCACGCTCGCTTCGCTATTCGCAACTCCCTACCGCTAGATGAGCGCGAGCACTTCGGCCAGTGCAAGACTGCTAAGGAACTGTACACAGCCGTAGTTGCTCGTTACTCCTCACCTGCGTCTGCCGCACTAGGCCGCCTCTCACTGCCCTACCTGTTCCCCGACCTGGCCTCCTTTCACACTGTTGCTGACCTCATCACCCACCTCAAGACTAGTGAGGCCCGCTTTCGCGCTGCTATGCCTGCCGAGCTCCTTGCTAGCAACCCCCCCCGCTCTGGCTCACTCTCTACCACATTGTCACCCGCCTCCCTGACTCTCTGCGCACAGTCAGGGATTCCTTTCTAGCTCGCTCCCCTACTGAGCTCACCATTGCCCTCCTCGAGAAGGACCTACTTGCAGCTGAGGCGAGCATCGTCGCCGTAGGTGCCTCTCGTGGCGAGCCCCGCACCCCCTTCTTTGAGGGGTGTTCCCCTTCCCCCCTTCTCCCCTCTGTCGCCTCTGCTTGTGCTTTCGACCTCCTTGGTGCTGAGAAGGTCGGGACCGCGTCTGCTTCGAGCGGGCGCCGCAGGACCAAAGGAGGCAAGGGTGGAGGTGGCGGCGGGGGAGGCGGGGGTGGAGGCGGTGGGAGTGGAGGAGGGGCTGGAGAGACTAGTGGCGGCAGTGGGGGTAGTGACGGCAGCGGCGGAGGCGGTGGCAGGGGCGGGGGCGGCAGCGGGGGCGGCGGTGGTCGTGGCAGCGGCAGGGGAGGGGGTGGTCGAGGAGGTGGCAGCGGCGGTGGTGGTCGTGGAGGCGCTGGCGGTGGTCCGAGCCAGCAGCACACTCCGTCGCTCCAGGAGGCCCGTGAGTGGTATGCGCAGCGTGGGGGGGCGGGTGGCCTTAGCTGCACGTACGTCATCCGCACTGGTGACCGCGCTGGTCAGACGTGTGGGAAGCCGCACCCCACGCCGCGCTGTTTCGCGCGCCTTGACGACGCTTGGCGCACTCAGTTCCCTGACGGCAATGAGCTGCCCCGCTGGTTTGATCTGGAGAAGAAGGGAGTTGATATCTGGGCTTTAGACTTTGATGCTATTCTCACTGCCATGTATGCTATGTTTACTAGTGGAGAGGGTGCTCAGTACTTGCGTGTTCCGCCCGACCCGGGCATTCTGACCAGTGAGGCTGCTGCTCTAGGTGCTAGTGCGTCTGCAGCTCCAGGTGCTCGCGTGTCTGCTACCCCGGTGATGGTGAGGCTGCCACTCTAGGTGCTGGTGAGTCTGTCTCCCCTGGTACTGAGTCGACTGCGGCACTGCACACCTTCACACTGGACTCAGGTGCTTCTCGCTGTTTCTTTCGAGATCGCACTGCCCTTGAGCCACTCGCTCGGCCAGTTGCTGTCTCCCTCGCTGACCCCTCTGGGGGTCCGGTCATTGCGACCTCCTCCACTGTTCTTCCCTGTCCTGCGGTCCCGTCTGGCACACTGTCTGGTCTCTACCTCCCCTCGTTCTCTACGAACTTGGTGGCGGGTAGTGCGCTCCAGGACGGGGGTGTTCACCAGTTCACCCCTGCCTACGAGCGCGTGACACACTGCACGTGTGCTCGGACGGGCCGTCACCTGGCTACCTTCACTCGGGAGCCGGGGTCGGACCTGTACACACTGACCACTGAGTCCCCTCAGGTAGCTGTGTCTGCGTCTGCGTCTGCGTCAGGTCAGCTGTCCGCCCCCTGCTCGTGTCGCTCTCTGGCGCATGAGACTGTCCTCTGGCACCACCGCCTTGGTCACCCGTCTATGCACAAACGGGACCTTGTTGCTGGTCTTCCCAGGGTTCTCCCTCCCCTCCCACCCTCGCCTGCTCCTCCCTGTCTTCCCTGTGTCGAGGGGCGGCAGCGCGCCGCTCCTCACTCCTCCTCCTTTCCCCTGACGACTGCTCCTTTGCAGACGCTCCACTTGGACGTGTGGGGCCCAGCCCGCGTCCGTGGACAGGGTCAGGAGAGGTACTTCCTGATTGTTGTTGACGACTTCTCGCGCTACACCACGGTCTTCCCCTTGCGCACCAAGGGTGACGTCCCTGATGTCTTGATCCCTTGGATCCGCAGATCTCGTCTCCAGCTCAGCAAGCATTTCCACTCCAACTTTCCTGTCCTGCGTCTGCACTCTGACAGAGGTGGGGAGTTTTCCTCCGGCCTCTTGGAGGCCTTCTGTCAGCAGGAGGGCATTGAGCAGTCGTTCACGCTTCCGGCCTCTCCACAGCAGAATGGGGTTGCTGAGCGCCGCATTGGCTTGGTCATGGAGGTCGCTCGTACCTCCTTGGTTCATGCGGCTGCCCCCCATTTTCTGTGGCCGTTTGCAGTCCGATACGCTGCGCATCAGCTCAACCTCTGGCCCCGAGTCTCCCTCCCGGAGACTTCTCCGACACTGCGTTGGACGGGAGAGGCTGGCGATGCGTCGCGTTTTCGGGTCTGGGGATCCCGAGCTTTTGTTCGCGACACGTCCACGGACAAGCTCTCCCGTCGCGCTGTCCCCTGTGTCTTCCTTGGCTTTGTCCCGGACGCCCCTGGCTGGCAGTTCTACCACGCCACCTCGCGTCGTGTCCTGGCCTCTCAGGACGTCACTTTTGACGAGTCCGTCCCCTACTACCGCCTCTTCCCCTACCGCACTGCCCCACTCCCCCCCCCGCCTCTCTTCCTCGCTCCAGGTGCTGAGGTACCAGACCCCCTCCCCCCTCAGGGTGCCGCTCCCTCAGGTGTGTCCCAGGTAGACCCGGGTGAGCCTGTCGAGGTAGCTGTCGACTCTCGTCCTGCTAGGGGTGCTGAGCCTGGGGGTGCTGAGCCTGGGGGTGCTGCGTCTGGGGGTGCTGAGTCTGGGGGTGCTGAGTCTGGGGGTGCTGAGCCTGAGCGTACTACACCTGGAGGAGCCCTCTCCTCCCGGCAGCTGCAGGAGAGGTACCTACAGTACTGCCGCCTCCGGAGAGGTACTACTGGAGCTCGTACCAGTACTTCCCCTCCTGCCCAGGAGCTCCCCCCCATTCAGCAGATCCGAGAGTGGTACACGCGGCGCTGCAGTCTTCGGAGTGGTGCTCCTGGTGCTGCGGACCCTGGGGTTGGCGCTGCTACTGGTGCTGAGGACCCGGGCGTTGGAGCTGCTGCTGGTACTGCGGACCCGAGCGGTGGAGCTGCTGCTGGTGCTGAGGACCCGGGCGTTGGAGCTGCTGCTGGTGCTGCGGACCCGAGTGGTGGCGCTGCTGCTGGTGCTGAGGACCCGGACGGTGGAGCTGCTACTGGTGCTGAGGACCCGGGCGGTGGAGCTGCTGCTGGTGCTGAGGACCCGAGCGGTGGAGCTGCTGCTGGTGCTGAGGACCCGGACGGTGGAGCTGCTGCTGGTGCTGAGGACCTCGCCACTGGTGTCTCTGCTGGTTCTGGAGACGCTGCGCGGCCGCGACCGTACTTCGTACCACTTCTTCAGCAGGTTCTTGGTCAGGCTCCTCCTCCTTGTCCTCCTCCCTCCGTAGAGTGTCCTCCGCCTGTCCAGCCTCAGTCACAGTTACCGCCTGCCTCGCCTCTTCCTGCTCCCTCTCCTTACACTGGTCCCACAGGAGGTCTTACAGAGCGTCGTGAGCCTGCGTCTCGTCCTGCGTCGCCTGTTCGTACTGCTCGCACTGGTCGTCGTGTCCCACGTGAGCGTCCTCCTCCTGTCCCTGGCACTCACTACATGACTCTGCGTCCCTCTACTGCTCCTCAGCGTGTCCCTCTGCCGTCTCCTCCTGCGTCCTCTCTACCTACTATTCCTGACCCGGAGTCTGACTACCGTCGTGCTGCCAGTCCCACTGTCACGCGTCTCCTCGCTACTGTTGTCACTGACCCTACCTTTGAGTCCTCTGCTGCGTCTGCTCTGGTCGCTGAGTTGGTTGACTTTGCTGCCCGCTGTCGTCTAGACTACGCCACTAGCCTTGTTGCTGAGTCTGAGTCTGTCTGTCCTCCGTCCGTCGGGGGTGAGTGTGCTCTTGGCACGGACGTCCTTGAGGACAGACAGGAGGAGTTCCAGTGCTTTGCTGCTGCTTTGCCCCGTCTCGTGTCCATGCTAGTTGCCCCTGAGGGAGACCCGGATGCACCAGACATCCCGACCCCGCGCTCTTACGCTGAGGCGATGGCGGGTCCCTACTCCTCTCAGTGGCAGACAGCCATGGACGCAGAGATGGCTTCCTAGAAGTCCACAGGCACCTACGTCGACAAGGTTCCCCCACCTGGGGCGAACATCGTCAGTGGCATGTGGATTTTCAGGGTGAAGCGGCCGCCGGGTAATCCTCCTGTCTTCAAGGCGCGCTACGTTGCTCGAGGCTTCAGTCAGCGAGAGGGAGTAGACTTCTTCCAGACCTTCTCCCCCACCCCGAAGATGACCACTCTTCGGGTGCTGCTACACATAGCCGCTCAGCGCGACTACGAGCTTCACTCACTTGACTTCAGCACTGCTTTCTTAGAGGGCAGCCTGCACGAGGAGATCTGGCTACGTCGCCCACCTGGCTTCACTGGGTCGGTTCCTCCTGGTACCCAGTGGAGGCTCCAGCGGCCGGTCTACGGTCTCCGCCAGGCACCACGTGAGTGGCACGACACACTGAGGACGACACTTGCGGCTCTTGGGTTCGCTCCCTCTACTGCTGACCCGTCACTGTTTCTACGCACTGACACCTCGCTGCCGCCGTTCTACATCCTCGTGTACGTCGACGACTTGGTCTTTGCCACTGCTGACACCGCGGCACTCGCCCACGTGAAGTCGGAGCTGCAGAGGAGACACACGTGCACAGACCTGGGTGAACTGACGAGCTATCTTGGCTTGCGGATCACCCGGGACAGAGCACGGCGCACCATCACCTTGACTCAGTCACACATGGTGCAGCAGATCCTCCAGCGCTTCCGCTTCACGTACTCCTCGCCTCAGTCCACTCCTCTGCCTACCGGTCACTCACTCTCAGCTCTGCCTTCGGATGAGTCCGTAGAGCCGAGTGGCCCGTATCCAGAGCTTGTGGGCTGCCTCATGTACCTGATGACCTGCACTCGACCTGACCTGGCATACCCTCTTAGCATCCTTGCATGCTATGTCGCTCCTGGCCGTCACAGGAAGGAGCACATGGATGCCGCTAAGAGGGTGTTGCGCTACTTGTGCAGTACGTCGGGCATGGGGCTAGTGCTTGGAGGGCGGGACCGAGTTGTACTCACAGGACACTCAGATGCTTCTTGGGCGGACGATCAGGCTACTCAGCGGTCGTCTCAGGGTTACACCTTCAGCCTTGGCTCTGGCTCAGTTTCTTGGCGTTCTACACACTCTTCTTCTGTTCTCAGCTCCAGTTGTGAGGCTGAGACCTACGCCACAGCCATGGCTGCCCAGGAGCTACGCTGGCTGACCTACCTGCTGACCGACCTCGGAGAGCGGCCTCGTTCTCCTCCAGTGCTGTACGTCGACAACAAGGCTGCCATTGCCTTGTGTGAGGAGCACAGACTGGAGCACAGAACGAAGCACATCGCCCTGCGGTACTTCCTTGCTCGAGAGCTGCAGCAGCGCGGTCAGCTTTGTCTGCGTTACGTGGCCACTGAGGCCAACACTGCTGATGTGTTCACCAAGGCGCTTCAGCCTTGTGACCATCAGCGCTTCTGCACTCTGCTAGGCCTTGTGCCTACTGGACCTCACTTGCTTACTTCTTGACCCTGCTTGTACTGTGATCACTATATATATATACCTGCATGTTTACTCTTGCTAGGTTGTGATCACTGTATCTCTTGCTTTGTTATAAACCTGCATGTGAACTGGCCTTGTGGCCACCTGCTTGTGCTCAGACTGTGTGGTGTCCTTGAGATCCACCCTGAGCTTTGTCTTGCTTGCTTTTCTGCTTGACTGGTCTTGTGACCACTGTTAGGTTTGGCTATCCCCCCTACTTCACCTATGGGGGTGTGTCAAATTATATGTTTCATATTATTTAGTTCTAGGTTGTGTAGGGGTGATTCTTAGAGGGTACAACAATTCTCTCGATACTCTTGTACCCCCTCCCCTAACCTAATCGACATACTCTCCTCTCTAGTCTTGACATTATTTACCCATATGGTTGGTACCAAAAGTAAGTGCGTTACTTACCCATACGGTTGGTACTAAGAGTAAGTGTATTGCTTACCAGTGTGGTTGGTACCAAGAGTAGGTGTGTTACTTACCCATATGGTTAGTACAAAGAGTTATTACGTTACTTACCCATACGGTTGGTATCAAGAGTAAGTCTGTTACCTACCCGTGTCGTTGGTACTAAGAGTAAGTGCGTTACTTATTCATATGGTGGGTATTCGAACAGGTGCGTTACTTATTGTCCATACAGTTGGTACCAAGAGCAAGTGCGTTATTTATTCGTATGGTTGGTACTAAGATTAATTGCATTACTTATCCATATGGTTGGTACCAAAAGTAAGTGTGAAAATTACCATATGGTTGGTACCTTGAGTAAGTGCCTTACCAATCCATACAGTTCGTACCAAGAGTAAGTGCAGGGTGTGCAAACTGAAAAAGTCCATCTACGGCTTGAAGCAGGGGCCACGCTGGCAGCTGTTTTAGAGAAGATGGGATTCAGGACCAGCAGCTGTGATGAGAGCCTCTTTCTCAAAGGGGAAGGGTAGGAGCTGGTGCTATTTCTGGTTTACGTGGATGACACTCTTCTCTTCAGCAGCAGCTTGGAGGAGATCAAGAAAGTTCAGCAGCGTTTACGTGGATGACATCCTTTCGGTTGGGACGACAACTCCCTTTCCCATAGGACAGCACCTCCTTCCCCCCTTCCCGTCACTCCTCTTGCCCCCCTGGCTGCCTCTTCCCCTCCCCCTTGGACTTACCTCCCATTCGGCTGGGTCGACAGCTCCCTTCCCCCTAGGACAGCACCTCCTCTCCCCCTCCCCGTCACTCCCCTTGCCCCCATTGCCCCCCTGGCCGCCTCTTCCCCTCCCCCATGCACTCACCTCCCTTTCGGTTGGGACGACAGCTCCCTTCCCCCTAGGACAGCACCTCCTTTCCCCTAGAATGTACGACATTTCTCTTCACCATCTGGAACATCATGCTCTCCCCCACCATTCCCCCTCCCCATAACAATCATTCAACCCGCGCCTCTTCCGCCCATGCCCTAATCCCCTTCCGCCCATCCCTCACCTCATTGTGCCATAGCTGCTCGCGTTCTGCCCTTACTACTAGCATTCCCACTACCCCTTATCTCATTTGGCCCTTACCGAATCCCATTCCGTTATAACTACTCGCATTTCGCCAATCCATAATATCATTCCGCTCTTCATACGATGGACGTTCGGCCCATCATAATGTCATTCCGCACTTCGCACTCTCACTCCGCCCTACGTACTATCATTCCGCCCTTGTTCCTCGCATTTCGCCCGTACTCCTCTCTTTCCGCCCCTCTTCCTCTAATCGCGCCGTTCATTCTCTCCCTAAACCATTCTTCCTAACACACCGCCCGTGCTGATTGTTTTGACGTTCCCAATCAAATTCCGCACCTCCTAATGTCATTCCGCACCTACTAAACTCATTCTGCACATCTCAACTCTCATTCAGCCCGTCATAGTGAGAGTCAGCCCTTCTTGTGGCTTATTCCGCGCTTACCACTCTCATTCCGCCTAGATCTCGGCAGCTATTCTCATACCACTCATACCAGGTGGAAATAATGCTTACCTGGCTTTGGGCTGACGAATTTCCTAGTGCATGGCAACGGGAGGAAAGTTGCTGGGGTGGGCACTCATTATATGTCACTCACGAGTTGCCAGCGTCGTCGAATTGGGTCGCACAGGTCTCGATCAAGCCCTTCAGGCTCGTCTTTCACCCAAACCTGCACCCCCAGGTTTGTTTTTGCCTCTACAGTTGGTGGTGTCGCCGTGTTTTGTTTCACCAGCTCGCCTAAAATTTCGTTACTCGTCACCCAATCACTGAGGTGCATACCCAACCTAGTGTTAAACGCTAGAAAATTGGAGACGCGAGCTTTAACCCGCGCAACTCCGCCAACACTGGCCGTTTGTTCGCGTCTCACTTCCAACCCAAAACCGGGTAGCCACCGAAGGCTAGCGATAAACCTTTGGGTCCCACACCCCCCCCCAAAGTGCACCGTCGCTTTAATACCAACCGAATGGGTAAGTAACGCAATTGTTCATGGTATTACTAACCATATGGGTAAGTATCGCTCTTATTCTTGGCACCAACCATTTGAGTAAGTAACAAACTTACTGTCGATACTAAACATATGGGTAACTAATACGCTAGCCCCTTCCTATTATACATATAGTAAGTATCGCAATTACTTTTGATACCGACCATAAGGGTAGGTTACGCACTTATTTTGGTACTAACTAGATATTGTAAGTATCACGATTACTATTGGTACCATCCATAGAGGTAATTAATGCAAATATGCTTGGTACCAATTATATGAGTAAGTAATGCACCAACTCTTGGTACCAACCATATAAGAAAGTCAAACAGTTACCCTTGATATCAACCATAAAGGTACGTGACGCATTTACTTCTGGTACTAACCATATGAGTAAGCAACACTTTTATCCTTGGTACCAACCATATATGTAATTGTTGGTGTAAGGGCCTAATAAACTCAAGCTTTTAAGACTTTAATAAACCCTAAACCTCTCCTCGAGGTCACCTCCAAGGGTCCCTATGTGCCTAGTAGAAAACCAGCCCCTATCCTCAGGTCCGAGTTTGTAGAGAGAGGAGTCAAGAATGACTTAGCCAAAATAACAAGAGTACCTTGAACGCCGCGCAGCTTGCCGTGCAGACCGTCCATTATATAAAGCTGAAAATTTGCTATATCAAAGCCCGCTCCAAGAGCTTTAGAAAGAGCCAAACTGCTTCGCAAAAAGTTCTGCCATTACAAAGTTATGGCTCGGACAGCGTTTGCCTAGCGTTGAAGTGCTAGCGTACTAGCGTTTGAGTCGGGGGGTAGCATTTCGCTGTCGAACCGCGTAGAAACGAAATTCCAGCAAGGAAAGAATCCGCTTGAATAGATTGTTCGAGCTAGCAAGGACCTTGGGAATCAACCTGGGAACAACCAGGGATGATCTCAAATAATTCCAAGCAACAAAACCAACCTGGCTGGACAAAATAGCAGGTGGTAGGTTGGAAAACGACCTCTGGTTGGAAACAACAACTAGGTTCAGGTTCTAAAAACAGAACATGTTTTGTCTTTGCCCAACCAACCAAATGCTGGTTCCGCTGGTTTCCCCTGGCCTCGTAGCATGCAGATACAGACAAACAATATCCAACCTTCACCTAAATTGTACCCTTACAGTAACTGCTCTGCTACATCATTCGAAACGTGTCACTAAATATGAATACAGGGCGTTTTGTACTCAGAAACTGCGAGGATATTCGAAAATACGCCCTTCCTAATACAACAATCACAAGTGCACACAGGTACGCAAGGCTATTGGCACTTGGGATTACGCCCAGATTACACCGTATACACAACTGTCGGCAATGTTGGTGCCGTATAATAAATATGTCAGTGGGAAAAAATAGGAAATAAGTGAAACTAAGAGAAGGTTCTAGAAAATATAATAATAGGCCGATTGGGATAAAATAAAGACCAAAATGAAGAGGAGAACAGGAAAATTTGATAAAGGAAATTAAAATAGGACAATATAATGAAGAAAAATATTGATAAGGAAAAATATCATAATAGTATTTTAAGGGAACGCCCTCTCACACTTCCCCCCCTCAAAGCTGGGTGGTAGAAGTAACACCCTGCTTGACAAGGTAGTTCTAGAGAGGACGACGGGCGTTATCCATATCGGGCCTATTCTAAGGAATCAAGAGATCCAAGGTGCCATTGCTTCGTCGATGATGAACCAAAACTGCTTGAACTTCGTACTCAGGTTCGCCATTAACGACAACATGTGGCAATGCCTTTGCTGAAGCAGCTGGAGAAAGATGGAGCCGTTAAGGGCTTGAAGCTGAACGGACAGCCACCTGATGAAAACTGTGAAGTTTGCCTGCTTTCAAAATTGACACGTTTCCCTTTCCATAGTGTGTCGCAGGAGCAAGAAGCCGTTGGAGCTGGCCCACATGGACTTGGTTGGGCCGCTGCCGGTGCAAGGGCACAAGGGGGAGCGGTATTTTCTTACAATTGTGGATGATTGAAGCAGGCTGATGTGGGCATATTTGCTGAAGCAGAAGGACCACGCTGCCCATGATACGGGATGATTGGTCGCCGTTCGTGGAAAGCAAGCCAAGTGTGTGGTGAAGCGGATTAGGACAGACTGGGGTGGTGAGTTCCTTGGAGCTGAAATGACAGCCTGGCTCAAGAAGCAGGGCATCCAGAGGGAGATTACCACGACTTACACCCCACAGTCCAACGGTGTAGCAGAATGAACAAACCAGAGCATTCTATAGAAAGCTAGGGCGCTGCTCATAGAATCTGGGCTGGGCAATTCGATGTAACCCCATGCTGTCCGGCACGCTACTGTCGCTAGGAACAGGGTACTCACCAAGGTTGGGAATGACTCAAGGGTGCCGTTGGAAAGGTGGCTTGGGAGGAAGCCGCCGGTGGACATGCTGAGGGTGTTCGGTTGCATGGCAGTCGCCCACGTCCCCAAAACCTACCGCAGTAAGTTGGGGGCGAGTGCAAAATGGTGTGTGCATATGAGGCTGGCTGCTGAGAGCAAGGGATGGCTGCTGTGGGAACCATCCAAGGGTGTGTTGTTTGACAGCAGGGATGTGAAATTCATTGAGGGCATGATGTATGGGAGCTGGGAGAAACAGCCGGAGGCAAGGGTGTCCCAGCAGATGGAGCAGATCACCATGCAGCTGGACCTGACTCCTAGTGTATGGGAGGAGGGAGAGGAGGCAGCTGCGGGGGGTGGTGATGGAGAGAAGATACAGGAGGCACCTGCCGGTAGAGAGGCTAGTGATAGCACTGGTGGAGCTGCTGGATCTGAAAGAGGAGAGCAGCAGCAGAGCAAAAGTACGGTGCCTAAGCTACTGGATAGGAGGAAGCCGAAGGGTGTCGTTATGAAGGGGTGGGAAACACCCGTCTCTAGGCCAGGGCGTACCCGCATGGCAACAATGAAGGGCTGAATGGAGGAGCTGATGTAGCAGAGCAGCAGCTTGGGAATGAGGAGGCGTTACTGATTTTGCCTCAATGGTATGACCCAGATGAGGAGAACGAGCCTGCGTATTGTTTTCTTGCCCCTGCACCAGAGGAACCAGCTAGCACGGAGGAGGCTTTAGCTGGACCAGTAGACACAAGTGGCTGGCTTCTAGAGATGCTGAGTACCAGAGCCTGCTAGAGAATGGGACATGGGATCTGGTGGTGCTGCCTGAGGGGAAGAAAGCGGTACAATGCAAGTGGGTGCTGAGGATCAAGACTGACGACAAGGGGCAGGTCACCATCTATAAGAGTAGGCTGGTGGCTAAGGGAGTTATGCAAAAGGAGAAGCAGGACTTCAACGAGATCTTTGCTTCCACTGCCAAACCCCCTACCCTCCGTGTCTTGTTGGCAGATGCAGCTGTTAGTGGGAAATTCATAATTCAGATGGATATATCAACGGGATTTTTCAACGGGATTCTAAAGGAGGAGGTGTTCAGAGATTGACCTGAGACTGACCTGAGACTGACCTGAGACTGACCTGAGACTGACTTGAGACTGACCTGAGACTGATCTGAGACTGACCTGAGACTTACGTCAGCCCACCAGCAGCCCCCCTTCACCACCCCTTCGCCCCCCTTCCCGCCCTCCTCTTCGTGCTCGCCACCATGTCCGTCATTGCTGCTTGCGCTGCCATTGCCTCTCGCCCACCTTCGTCACGTCAGCTCGTGGGCAGGAGAGGGAAATTTGGGCTAAAAAATGCAAGGATCCCTTGGAAAGAATTGCATGACCAATCTGCAAACTGCTCTGGGAATGGGTAAAGGAGGGGAGGAGGTTTGGAGCACGGAGGTTGGAAAACACTAACTCAAAAACTAAAAAAGAGGGGCTGAGTCAAAAAACTGATCCGAGTGCTTGATGAATGGACTGTGGAATTGAAGCACCACTGCACTGTCTGAAATTCTGAAGCCTCACACACCTCCGTGTTTCACCCACCTTTGTGTTTCACACACCTGTGTTTCACCCACCTCTGTATTTCAGACACCTCTATGTTTCACACATCTCTGTGTTTTACCCACCTCTGTGTTTCACACACCTCTGTGTTTCACCCACCTCTGTGTTTCACACACCTCAGTGTTTCACCCACCTCTGTGTTTCACCCACCTCTGTGTTTCACACACCTCTGTGTTTCACCCACCTCTGTGTTTCACACACCTCTGTGTTCCACCCACCTCTGTGTTTCACCCACCTCAGTGTTTCACACACATCTGTGTTTCACCCACCTCTGTGTTTCAACCCCACCTCAATGCCTCACTTCCAGCATCATGAGGGAGGCAAGTTCACTCGGGCGACTGTAGTGCCCTGCACAGTCCCTGTTGGGAACGGGAATGGGCAAGGCAAGGGAGGGGAATGCATGGGATGATAGAATTGGCAATTGAGTGAAATTGAATAGGTGGCACGGAGGAGGTGAAAGGAGGAGCATAACTCTTGCAGCGTATGGTAGAATGGAAAGATGTCTGGTTGCTTTATGCAGGTGAATAGTACACATACACGCTTATGAAGAATGAAATGAAGGCGAAAAAGCGGGCTGGGATGGGTTGCAGTATTGGCATGTGTGTCAGACTGACCGACCTGCTCCCTGGAGAGGAGCAAGAATGTTAAGAAGTAAACCAAAATGCATGCTTACACAGAGAAAATAAAACGAAGCCGGAAAGCAGTCTGGGATGGTGGGTAGAGAGGATTCTTCGCCCACGTTGATGCCCTCCCTTTTGAATCCCTTCCCCTCCACCAACCCGCACCCCACACTCTCTCACCCCCCTGCTCACCTGCATCCCCCCTTCCATGCCTGTCCTCCCCACTCGCACCATGCCACTGTGCCCCGTTTTCTCTCCCCTCTCCGCTCCTCCCTCGTGCCGCCTCAGATCACCCCAAGGGGCATTGTGCCCTGCAGGTGCCACGGAGGCCAGCAGTGGAAGGACTTCACAACTGCCACGTGGCAGGCAAGGCAACCACTGGAGCAGGCGAGGGGGGGCAGTGAGGGAATCGGGAGGAGAAGCAGGAACAAGGTGATTTTGAGCATCAGACTGGGGGATGTGTTGTAGGGGAGTGAAGAGGAGCGGGCGGGGAGTGGGAGAGCGAGCTGCAGATGATACCACTCAGAATGCAACGAGCTGTGCAGAGGGGCTGGAGACCACGCCGTGCAACGAGCAGAGAAGGTGATAAGAAGAGGAGGGGGTGGGGGGGAAAGGGAGGGGGGCAGGGAGGTGCCAGAGGACGGGAGTGATTGTAGGCGGGGGGGAAGGAGGATGACAATAGGGGAGGAAGGCAGGGCGGTTGGAAATGGTATATGGTATCTCACTACTCCCTTCCCTCCCCACACCCCCCTTCCTCAATGCCCTCCTCCTCTCTGCGAACGGACATCATCTTGGAATGGATAGATGGGGCATGTTGGGATTCTGGGGGAGCGAGGCGGCGGCAGTTCCTGCTCGTGCTGCCTCGGGGAAACCAGAGCACTGCATCGGCCAAATGATCACATTACAGTGCATAGGTGGCAGCGCAATCGACTAGCGGTGTCGCTGCGCGGCAGGGGAAGCGCGGCGAGCGGGGTGAGGAGAGAAAAGTGCGGGGAGTGGGTCCAGCTTGATGACGGCAGACCTACTCCGTGCTTCTCGCCATGTAGCGCCGATCGTGTGCTTGTGTCGAATGCACCTCGCGTGTGCCGTTAACAGGACTGTGGCTGTGCGATGGTAGTATCAGCACATTCGCGCGAGGCAGTCACCTGCGGAGTGCGTGCGGAGCCATCAAAGAGGAAGCCGTAGAACGCAGCGACGACGTCGTGGAACGCCAAGAACCTGTTGGTGTAAGGGCCTAATAAACTCAAGCTATTAGGACTTAATCAAACTTAAAACCTCTCCTCGGGGTCACCTCCAAGGGTTCCTGGGTGCCTGGTACAAGACCAGCCCCTATCCTCGGGTCCGAGTTTGTAGAGAGAGGGATCAAGAAGGACTTAGTCAAAACAGCAAGAGTACCTTGAACGTCGCGCAGCGTGCCGTGCAGACCGTCGATCGGATTAAGCTGAGAATTCGCTATATCGAAGCTCGCTCCAAGAGCTTTAAAATGAGCCAAGTTGCCTCGCGAAAAGTTCTGCCATTACTAAGTTATGGCTCGGACAGCGTTTGCCTAGCGTTGGAGTGCTAGCATACTAGCGTTGACTCGGGTAGCATTCCGCCGTCGAATAGCGCAGAAACGAAATTCCAGCGAGGAAAGAATTCGCTTGAATCAATTTGACTATATTCAGGTACAAACAGAGAAGGATTAAATAGTTCTAGCTAGCAAGGACCTTGGGAATCAACCTGGGAACAACCAGGGATGATCCCAAATAATTCCAAGCAACAGAACCAACCTGGCTGGACAAAATAGCAGGTGGTAGGTCGGTAAACAACCTCTGGTTCTGTTTTTCCAACCTGGGAAAACAACAACCAGGTTCAGGTTCTAAAAACAGAACCTTTTTTGTCTTTGCCCAACCAGCCAAATGCTGGTTCCGCTGGTTTCCCCTGGCCTTGTAGCATGCAGATACAGACAAACAACATCCAACCTTCACCTAAATTGTACCCCTATAGTGCCTTCCCTGCTACACTATAGTTAACCAAACAAAACAGTACAATTCCGAGTTGGATAGAACTGAATCTGCGCAATCAACTCAACCGAACTGCAAAGCTTCCATCTTGGGTTCCTTTGCGAGCTCGTCCTTTCTGCTTGCACTGTTCATAGCGCATACAATGTTGTGCCGAAGCGCACATTGCGCGAGTACCTGCAAATGCATCAAGCGAAAAAATGCGAAAGCAAACAAACACACGAACACACCATTCACACGCAAATGCATTCGCACACGCATACTCGTACAAACAGACGGCAGGATGTCGTGCAATGTGCATTTGCACCCAACACACTCCCCCTCAGCCTGCCGGCTGCATCCCCATTATTCCATGCTAGTTCATGCTCATTCCACTCATGCGCACACAACGCCAATGAGGCTCATCCGCAAGCCTCTTGGTGAGAAAGTCTGCTGGCTGCTGGTGAGTCTTGATGTAGATCGGATGCACCGTCCCCCTCTTCACCTCCTTACGCAGCCAGTGCCACTTGATACGCATGTGCTTGTTCAGCCCATGAAGCACAGCGTTTCTGGCCATCCCAAGAGCCCCCTTGCTATCACAAAACAGTGGCGTAGCAACTTTCTGCTCCTGGCCAATCTCCTCTAACAGCCTCCTCAGCCAAATCACCTCCTTCACCCCATGGAACATCGCCATGTACTCTGATTCTACGGAAGAGAGTGCCGTCTCCGTCTGCTTCTTGGACCTCCAACTAACAGGTCCTCCCCCAACTACGCAGATGTATCCTCCCACAGATGAGGAATCCTCCTTCTCAGAAGCCCACGTAGCATCGGTAAAGTATGTGAGAAATAGCTTGCCTTCTCCAAGCCTCTCCCCCTTCTCTTTCAGCACCTCCACCCCTTTCTGCTTCACCTGTGCAGATGCGGAGTATTGAACTCCAATGCTTGGGTGAGAGTTCAGGTACTTCACCACACGTTCAGCTGCATCCACCTGCTCCTCTGATGGATTCTGCACCACCCTAGCCAGCTGCCCAACCGAGAAGAGAGATGTCGGGCCTCGTGTGAACTGCTGCGTACAAGAGGCTGCCCACCAAGGACTGAAATTGCTGCTGCTCCTCGGCTTCAACCCCTTCATCCTCTGCAGCCTTCACAAGCTTGAATTCTGCTGGCAGGGGAGTTGCAACCTTGCGCTCATTCTCAATCCCATACTTCTCCCCCAGCTCCTTGATGAACTTCTCCTGGTGCAGCTTCAACCACCTGTGATCAGGATCCCTCTCCACGTGCATCCCGAGGTAGTACTTTACCTCCCCAAGGTTCTTGCACTTGAAGTTCTCCATCAGTTGCTGCTGCACTTTCTGGATCTCCTTCATGCTGCTGCTGAAGAGAAGAATGTCATCCACATAGACCAGAAACAGCACCAGCTTCTCCCCCTCGCCCTTGAGAAAGAGGCTCTCATCACAGCTGCTGGTCCTGAATCCCATCTCCTCTAAAACAGCTGCCAACTTCTGGTACCAGCAGCGTGGCGCCTGCTTCAAGCCGTAGATGGACTTGTTGAGCTTGCACACCCTGCCCGTACCATCCTCATACCCAGGCGGCTGCGTCATGTACACATCCTCCTCTAAAATCCCATTCAGGAATGCCGTTGAAATATCCATCTGAATGATGAATTTCCCACTAACAGCTGCATCTGCCAACAAGACACGGAGGGTAGGGGGTTTGGCAGTGGGAGCAAAGATCTCGTTGAAGTCCTGCTTCTCCTTCTGCATAAACCCCTTCGCCACCAGCCTACTCTTGTAGATGGTGACCTGCCCCTTGTCATCGGTCTTGATCCTCAGCACCCACTTGCATTGTATCGCTTTCTTCCCATCAGGCAGCACCACCAGATCCCATGTCCTATTCTCCAGCAGACTCTGGTACTCAGCATCCCTAGAAGCCAGCCACTTGTCCCTATCTGGTCCAGCTAATGCCTCCTCCATGCTAGCTGGTTCCTCTGGTGCAGGGGCAAGAAAACAGTACGCAGGCTCATCCTCCTCATCCGGGTCATAGCCATGAGGTAGAATCAGCAATGCCTCTTCGGTCCCTAGCTGCTGCTCTGCTGCATCAGTTCCTGCAGTCAGCTTCTTAGTAGCCATACGGGTACGTCCTGGCCTGGAGACGGGTGTCTCCCATCCCTTCATAATGACACCCTTCGGCTTCTTAGTTTTTCCCTGCTGCTTCTCTCCTCCCTCGGGTCCAGCAGCTCCACTAGTGCTGCCGCCAGTTTCCACACCATTTTCTCCACCAGCAGATGCCTCCTGTACCTTCTCTCCATCACCATTTCCAGCAGCTGCCTCCTCTCCCTCCTCCCACACACTAGGAGTCAGGTCCAGCTGCATGGTGATCTGCTCCATCTGCTGGGACACCCTTGCCTCCGGCTGTTTCTCCCAGCTCCCATACATCATGCCCTCAATGAATTTCACATCCCTGCTGTCAAACAACACACCCTTGGATGGTTCCCACAGCAGCCATCCCTTGCTCTCAGCAGCCAGCCCCAAATGCACACACCAGATTGCACTCGCCCCCAACTTACTGCGGTAGGTCTTGGGGACGTGGGCGACTGCCATGCAACCGAACACCCTCAGCATGTCCACCGGCGGCTTCCTCCCAAGCCACCTCTCCAACGGCACCCACGAGTCATCCCCAACCTTGGTGAGCACCCTGTTCCTAGCGACAGTGGCGTGCCGGACAGCATGAGGCCACATAGAATTGCTCAGCCCAGATTCTATGAGCAGCGCCCTAGCTGTCTCCAGAATGGTCCGGTTTGCCCGTTCTGCTACACCATTGGACTGTGGGGTATAAGCCGTGGTCAGCTCTCTCTGGATGCCCTGCTTCTTGAGCCAGGCCGTCATTTCAGCTCCAAGGAACTCACCACCCCGGTCTGTCCTAATCCGCTTCACTACACACTCCGCCTGCTTCTCCACGAATGGCAGCCAATCGTCCCGTATCGTGGAGGCGGCGTGGTCCTTCTGCTTCAGCGGATACGCCCACATCAGCCTGCTCCAGTCATCCACAATTGTAAGAAAATACCGCTCCCCCTTGTGCCCTTGCACCGGCAGCGGCCCCACCAAGTCCATGTGGACCAGCTCCAAAGGCTTCTTGCTCCTGCCAGCCACACTATGGAAAGGGAAACGGGTGAACTTTGAAAGCAAACAGATTTCACAGTTGTCATCGGGTGGCTGTCCGTTCAGCTTCAGACCCTTAACGGCTCCATCCTTCTCCAGCTGCTTCAGCAAAGGCATTGCCACATGCCCTAAGCGCCGGTGTGCCGTTGCCCAATCTGTCTCCCCAGATCTGGCCGACACTTTCACACCAACCCCTCCAACGGCATTGCACTCCCCCTGGGATGCAGACCCCTCTCCAGCCTGCCCCCCACCATGCCACGCCAGGGCCGGCAGCTGCCACATAGATCTGTACACGTCCTTGCTCTCGTGCAGATCCCAAAGCACCCGATTGCCCAGCTTCCCCTTATAAGTGCGTGCCCCATCCGTGTTGGTGTTCACCCCAGCCTTGCCAAGCTTACGGAGGGAGATAAGGTTGGCCTTCAGGTCGGGGACGAAGAGAACGTCGTGCAGCACCACCGGCTTGCCATCCGCTCCCTTAAACGCAGCTCGTCCCGCACCAGCCACCTTCAACATGTGTCCAGAGGCGGAGCACACTTCATTGATCGGTGCAGCTCGTACTTCGTCCAGCAGGTCCTTGCGCGGCGTCATCGTCCAAGCAGCGCCTGTGTCCAACACCCAATAGTCTAGGGGGTGCAGCTCTGCTCCAACTTTGGCAGAGGCGTCTCCTTGCTCCCCCTTGTCTCCTACATGGAAGAATTGGCCCACGGTGCGCTCCTTCTTCTTCTCCGCACCGCCGTTGCCCTTCGGGTTGTTGTCGGACGAATCAGCGACCATGTTGGCGCCGTTTTTCTGGTTCCTCCGCGCGCCGCCATCCTGGTGACGATTCTGGGGGGTCCATCCATCGGGTTTCTTATAGCACAAAAACCAGGGGTGCCCTTCCTTCTCAAATAAAAGCAACTCCCTTTCATTTTGCCACCAGCATCCGACTTGCCCCCACGTCCAGATTTCGCCCACCGCACCCAACCGCGTAAATCCTTGTTGGTCGTTGGAGTCGTCGTCTTTCTTTGCACCGCGTCCAGCACCACCGAAGCCACGTCCTCTGCCACGTCGGCTCCCTTGCATCCCGTAGCCGCTGCTGCCGTCGTCTCCACCCCTCAGTTGGCGGCGACGGAAGTCCTCCTCCAGAATCTTCGTCCGCACCCACTCGAGCGTCCACAAGCTCTGGTTCTGCGGCAGGCTCAATCCGCTCGTAAATTGAAGCCACGATTCTGGCAGCAGCGAGAGCATCTTCAAGCATTTGGTCTGCTCCGGGTAGGTGATTCCCGCGGTCGCCAACTTCGCGTAGAGGTCGCGCATCTTGTCCAGGACTGGTTGCACCGGCTCTCCCTCGCTCAGGCGCAACGCGGACAGCTCCCTCTCCAGCATCAACGTTGCAACAACGGAGGTCGGGGCGTGCAGCTCCTTCAACAACCGTCCACGCCTTCGGACCGCATTCAACCTCCGGCAGCAGGTGCATGACGTGGTGACGCTGGTTCAGCTCCAAACTTTGCGACATCAAATAGTAGCCAGCCGAGGAGCGCTCGTCCCAATCTTCCTGCAGCGTGGGGTCACTCGGTCTAGGCTCCTCCCCAATCATTAGTTTCAGCAAACCGATCTGACAGAAATATAATTGCATTTTCCAGGCCCAATCATCATAGCCCTCACCATTGAACTTCTCGACGGTGAAATTCTTCAGCACCTCCTTGACAAGCGAGCCCTGGTTTGTTCGCGCTCCCCTTGGCGCTGAAAGACCAGAATCTTGGCTGCCGCTACGATCTTGGGCTGAAGATTCACCAGCTCCCGCCGAGGTGTTGCCCGCCATAGCTATCTATAACGAGGATCACTATAACGCAGCTCTGATACCAGCTTGTTGGTGTAAGGGCCTAATAAACTCAAGCTATTAGGACTTAATCAAACTTAAAACCTCTCCTCGGGGTCACCTCCAAGGGTCCCTGGGTGCCTGGTACAAGACCAGCCCTATCCTCGGGTCCGAGTTTGTAGAGAGAGGGATCAAGAAGGACTTAGTCAAAACAGCAAGAGTACCTTGAACGTCGCGCAGCGTGCCGTGCAGACCGTCGATCGGATTAAGCTGAGAATTCGCTATATCGAAGCTCGCTCCAAGAGCTTTAAAATGAGCCAAGTTGCCTCGCGAAAAGTTCTGCCATTACTAAGTTATGGCTCGGACAGCGTTTGCCTAGCGTTGGAGTGCTAGCATACTAGCGTTGACTCGGGTAGCATTCCGCCGTCGAATAGCGCAAAAACGAAATTCCAGCGAGGAAGGAATTCGTTTGAATCAATTTGACTATATTCAGGTACAAACAGAGAAGGATTAAATAGTTCTAGCTAGCAAGGACCTTGGGAATCAACCTGGGAACAACCAGGGATGATCCCAAATAATTCCAAGTAACAGAACCAACCTGGCTGGACAAAATAGCAGGTGGTAGGTTTGTAAACAACCTCTGGTTCTGTTTTTTCCAACCTGGGAAAACAACAACCAGGTTCAGGTTCTAAAAACAGAACCTGTTTTGTCTTTGCCCAACCAGCCAAATGCTGGTTCCGCTGGTTTCCCCTGGCCCTGTGTGGGCGCAGATACAGACAACAACAATCCAACCTTCACCTAAATTGTACCCCTATAGTGCCTTCCCTGCTACACTATAGTTAACCAAACAAAACAGTACAATTCCGAGTTGGATAGAACTGAATATGCGCAATCAACTCAACCGAACTGCAAAGCTTCCATCTTGGGTTCCTTTGCGAGCTCGTCCTTTCTGCTTGCACTGTTCATAGCGCATACAATGTTGTGCCGAAGCGCACATTGCGCGAGTACCTGCAAATGCATCAAGCGAAAAATGCGAAAGCAAAAACACACGAACACACCATTCACACGCAAATGCATTCGCACACGCATACTCGTACAAACAGATGGCAGGATGTCGTGCAATGTGCATTTGCACCCAACAAAACCCGAGGCAAGGCTGGTCGTCTGTGGTTTCCGAGTGCACGGCAGAGCGCGTCGTGCACACAAGAATCGAATTAGGGTGAAGTGGTTCTTTAGGGCGTGTCTCCTCGAAGTTCGAACTTGGCCAAAGTCCAAACAGTTAGAGAGGTTGTATATTGTAGGATAAATTTGAAAAGGCGTGTCGCCATAGTGCAAAGCGGTTAGGGTTCGAACTTCGACAATTTCTGCCAAAGAGACACGCCCTTAGCTTTCTCAAAACTGACGCGGGGTTCGGGTGCGGCACGGATGAATGCGCATTGCTTGTCAGGTGGATGAGTGGTGTCCAGTGAGGCTCGGTGACACCTGGGTAAAATCGGTTAAGCTTAGAGAAACATGAGCGCTGGCGGGGAAGGGGAGCTGCTGCATGAGCACTGGCGGGGAGGGGGGGAGGGAGCTGAAGCATAGCGCTGGTCGGAGAAGGGGGAGCCTGCCGCATGAGCGCGGGCGGGGAAGGGGGAGCTGCTGCATGAGCGCTGGCGGGGAAAGGGGAGCTGCTGCATGAGCGCTGGCGGGGAAGGGG